>JAOXYD010000003.1:5856393-5885174 GCA_028565735.1 Pinacopodium congolense | reverse complement strand
AACTTTTTCATTTGAAAATCCATTAGGGCCATTTGAAATAAAATCCCATAAATAAAAATCTTGGCTCATAAGAAAGAATTTCAATCTAATTTTCCAATAAAAAAAATCAACACCATTAAAAATTAGTGGCTTAAAGATATCCAAACCCTCTTGACCAAAACAAGATGCCATTTTCAACCTTTATGCACAATTTCGTTAGAAATTATGCAAATGTGAGACATAGGCTCTTATAATAATTGTTAGCCCTATGGCACCCAAGAGAGGGGTGAATTGGGTATTTAAAAATTTCTTACGGAATTAAAATACTTTAAACACCTTTGGGTGAAAATCTAACAAAATCTAGAAATACTCTTAACTCCATCTATAACCTAGAACAAGCTCTTTAGATTTAATAATGGAGAAGCTTTAAGTGCTAAGGAACCACTAAAATAGGCCACTAACTCACAAGCTAGGAAAGTGTAACCTAAAGGTAAGGGACTCTAGGATAGTCGATTAAGTAACCTAACAAATTCAACTAACTTATTTCTACTTTCAAAATTTGCTAAGAACAAGTACAAAGAACATGCTCATTTCTAGCTGTAGGAAATAGGAATTACCTAAAAGGTGATAAATCCTAAGGGTAACACCTAATTTGTGGCATTTACTAAAATCCTAAACCAACCTAATTTAAAAATACCAAATTAAGCTCAACTAATTCATATCCTCACAATTAATCATCCTAATTCCTTCGTACACCTTAAACCCAAAAAGAAACCAGCTAAACATTACGAAATTAAGCAAAAGAATAACTAAATAAAAAAACCCATAACGAAAACCAGAATTCAACACTTAATATAAACTAAATTAAAATTAATAACAACAAAACATGCTTAAATTAACAAAACCCAATCAATAAAAACTGAAATTAATCTCATAATAACCTAAATCATGCATAAAACATTAAAGCATAAACTAATCAAGAACATCAATAATAAACAAGAACCCAAATTTAATTAAAAAATAAATGCTGAAAAAAGAAAAACATGAGATTGAAAAACAAAATGACACATTCAATTAATAAAATATAAAGATTCAACACAAATATTCAGACAAAATAACTAAATGCAAAAATAAAACAATAAAAATAATAAAAGTAGTAAATACAACCAAGAAACCAGAAATAATCAAGACTAAAACAAGGAAATCATATGAAAAAAATAAAAAGAACAAAAAAATAATAAGAAAATCAACCCAAAACTAATACAAAAACCTAAGGAAAACTAAGAAAATAAGAAGAAAACAACTGCAAAACGAATGGAGAGCTTAAAAAATGTAAGGGCTTCCTCTCTCATGCTTTTTATGCCCCTCATATATGTCTTGAATGACTGGTAGGATTTTGGAGATGTTGTGGGAGAAATTTTGGTCAAAATTTCCCCTAAGAATCATAAAAACGAAATAATTTCACAATTTTCTTTTTTATCCCAAAATTTGACAGTTTCTACCCTTTTCACCTTTTATGCTCTAACTCCTTCTATACAGCTCCAATTTCCATGAAATTTGGTATTTACACTCCTCCTATGATGCTCTTACACTCTAAAAAAGTTTATAGTAATCAGAGCTCTAAAAGTACACCTAATACATCACTAAATTCACCTATACCAAAACTGATACTCAACTGAGCTTATCTTATTCTTTTCTTTGTCCACTCTTCATGAATTTTTTATATGGCCTTGAAAATTGGTGTGAAACTTCATAACATGATTCTCTAAGTCCTAAAATTTGTTCCACATCTCTTCTAGTTCCAATTATTCTACAATATTTTGCCCTTTCAACTAGTATTTGTACCTTAAGGTCAAATTTGTATGTAAACACAAATTAAGCATTTAAGCCAAAACATAGGGATGAAATGGCATTGAAACTCATATAGAAATACTATAAAATGCATCCCTATCATACACAAAATTATTATTCTATAAGGTGTTTTGCCATCATCAAAAGAAGGTGAATCATCATTGAATCAACAACATAAGCTTCTCTTAGAACTATATAAAACAATTGAAAATTCTTAAAAGATGTACTCCCCATAAATTTATGTTTTGCTAAAATTTTGATACTGATTTGAAAAATCATTTATCTAACTCATACAAGAATACTTTCTCAAATCATATACTAGTTTCAATGCAATACATGAATTTCAAATTATACTCTCTACTCTCCTTAAACACATGTAACACACTTTCTACCTAAAGCATATATACTAAGGCCATCATTCTTAAATCAAGCATATACCATAAAAATGTATGCCAAGACAATATTATTAAGCAATATGAATGTAAAAGTGAACAAGTACAACCTTTTTGCATACCACTTGATGCCACGGTTTCTACTTCTTACTTGGTTCAACAATCTTTTTGCTTATTTGGCTTATGTGAGGGATTCATGGTGAATTTTCCATTTGCACTAAGTTGGTGGAGATAGCACTTTTTGCTTCCTTGCTTGACATTCATTTACCACCAAGTGATGTTGACTTTCAAAATGAGAAAATCAAATTTTTTAGGTACCTACATTAATTTGGGTCATTTGGGATTAGCTTTTATACCTTACTTAACCTATACTTTCAATGGTTTTCTAAACACCCTCTATTTGGTAAAATAATATTTTCTCCCAAAAAAAAAAAAAAACAAGTCAAGTGTGCACGATGGAACCTATGGTTTTTATGTATAAATAAATGTCTACTATAATAATGATATGCCTTTAGATTTGTCTAGGGTTTTCTCCTATGTACATGCATATATGAGGATGACCACAAAACATGCCATTTTATCTAATATGTGACTAAATTACACTTCTAAGCCTTCTATCTCTGTATGTCTTCTTTTGATGAAAAAGAGGCTTATAATATGAATGAATCATGCCCTATATATATATATATATGCTTGCAGGGAACATGAACATATATAGGACCATTTTCCTAACATAATGCCTAGATACATCATTTTGGTGTTGTGCATTCTTATGAAAGTTATGCCTATTTTTACCTTAAATAGATTGCACTCAAGATATATGTGTATAGCTATACATGAATGTTTGAAAATTTCTCTTTACTTGGGACCTAGTGATAAGGTCTAATTGATTTTGTTTTAAATTTTGTTTTTGTTATGTTTTGACCCCTAATTTAAAGTGTAAATGTTTAATTCTTCATTGGAATTGTTTAATTTGTAAAAAAAAAACATGATTAATTTAAAATTTATGTGAAAATAAGCCAAATTGGACACTTTCCAAAACGTCAAAGTAGGTCTAGAAAGAACATTGCAGTTCATAGGACTCACATCGAGGTATACTGTAGCAAGAACTTTATGATGGTTGCACTGCCCACCATTAAGCTTTGAGTCAAATTGCCAGTGTAAGTGCAGACAAAAAAATCAGCCACCAAATCTTCACAATTTCGGTTGAGGCATGACTAGCAATTAAATCCATGTTTGGTAAGGACAAAGGGGATTTTCCTTAAGCTCTTGCAAGTGGAAAATAATAGGGGAGACGCCATAATTAGAGAAAGAATGAATTTCAAAATTTTCTTTGTAGCTTTCCTTTATTTTTCCTTAGTGTTCTTCATGTTTAAACACTTATAATTATATATTTTGAGTTATTTTTGAATTACCAAACATTGGAGCTTGCTATGTAGACATATTTCTGAGTTTGAGGATCATCTTAGGGGGCTTTCTAACTTAGAATACTCAATATTTAGCTCTTATTTTATGATTAATTAAATTATTGTGCTTTAATTCAATTGGCAATTTTGAGTTGTGAAGGATTTGAGATCTTTGTTTAGAACTTGTACTTCTTGGGTGTTTTCTTAGCTTTTAGCTTGTTACTTACATCATGTATTTTGATTAATCAAAGTATGATGTTTAAGATGCATATTTGTTTACTTTGGTTGATATGTATGGCTAAATTAATTTTTAGATAAGGATTGATGTGTAAATGAATTAACTGAGCTTTTTTTATGTTTAAAGGTTGAATTTTTATTTATTGAAGGTCTAAACAATCTGTTTTTAAGCTAGTCAGTTAAGAAAAGATTAGTAAATGATCTAAGATCTGAGAAATCAATTTAGGGTGTTGGAATAATCAATAAACAATAAGAATTAATCATTACATGACAAAACCTTAATTATTTCTGAGAGTTTAACTTCTGAGATTAAAAATCTAGGAGTTAACTTCCTAATCCTCATGCCTATCAACTTAATTTTATGAATGACCAAACTTAAAATTAGGATTAATAGAGAAAGACTTAGACTTAACCATAACTTTGTCTTAAAATTATGAAGATTCTCTAAATTAACCTCTAAAAATGTTAAGTTCTTAATTAATTCATTGAAAAACTACTGCTTAGTAGATTTCTATAATTTGGTAATTTTTGATATTTTTTAAACAACTTAGAAATCAGTTTACATTGTTTGAAATTGGTTAAGTTAATTTAGCATTTTTTGGCTTTTTAATTAATTAATTGGATTTTCATAGATAATTATAAGCTAATTAACCTAATAATTGTAAGATAATTAACCTAATACTTGTGTGATAAGTACACTTGCCTACACGTTGGTTTAATCCAAGTTAAAATACACGTTGGTTTAAGCAATATTAAAATTAGGTCACCTAAACTATTCGATAAGATTTTGGTGCTGTTGCTAGGAAAAGAGGTAGAATATTAGGGATAAATTGGTGTCAATTACTCTAGGACTTGTGTATATTATTTTTCTAATTTTTCAGAATATTTGTGCATTATTTTTCTTATTTTAAATTTTTTGTGATTTTGTTGGTTTTTTTATACTTGTGTTATTTGCTTGCTTAGTTAGTCTTTTGCTCTTATTTAGTTATTTTATTTAAGTTTATATGGATTTGTAAGGTTAAAAGCATGGAACATTTGACTTCAATCCAGAGTTTGAGCATAAAATTCATGGAAAAAATAAAGAATATTGAGCAAACCATGTTTGATCCTTTAAAAATAAGAACATCTAGTGACACTAAATTTGAACCTATAGAAATGAACTCCTAAGAATGTGTAGTTATCTAACCTCAAGGAGAACCTAGAGAGCTATCTAGGATGGACTTAGTAATGGTAAATAGAGGTAAACCTATGGCTAGTATTGTCTAGCCCAAGGTCAATGCTAATAATTTTAAATCCCCTATAGTATTATTTCTACGATTAGGTCTTCACAATTTGTTGGATTAGTTTTAGAAGATCCTAATGAACATTTAAAATTTTTTTAGAGATTTGAAAAATTTTAGAAGCAATGGGGCTTTAGAAGATGCACTGAAGCTTAGGCTTTTCCTTTTTCTATTAGAGATAATAAAAAAAAGTCTAATTATCCACACTTTAGCCTAGTTCCATTACTACTTGGGAAAATTTGATGAAGCTATTCTTAATTAAAAATTTTCCACCTACTAAGATTGCAAAAATGAAAACCGAGATTATATTTTTTTGTAGACTATAAGAATGAGAACTTATAAGAGACTTAGGAGAGATTTAGAGAGATTCTTGATGAGTGTCCAAGCCATGGATTCAATACTTGGGAGCAAGTGGACATTTTTCTACATTGGTCCTAAATCTTCAATTTACAGCACCATCAATGTTACAGGTAAAGGTAATTTCATGAAAAAGACTCCAAACTAAGCTTACAATCTGATTAAGGATTTGGAGCAAATAGAGTAAGAGGAGTTCAAACAAGCACTGGTTTTGGTATAGGTGACTTCGATGATGCATTAGGTGCAATCAAGAGTGTTGTTCGTTGGTTGAATAAATTAAAAATGGCAGTTCGTTTAAACCGATTTTACTTTGAAAACTAAATTGATATTAAGCGAAAACTAACGTAACAAAAGGCAAGTGTACCTATCAAACAAGTAATAAAGTGGAGTGTATTTAAGACTCCGAGTGTCGAACCCACGGGGAAACATATGGTATTCTTAGGTTAAATACCAAATTAATTAGATTACAATTACCTAAGAAAATCTAAATTATTTGATTAAAAGATGAAAAGATAATATTAATAAACTATCCTAGTTATGCTTTAAACCTTTGCAATTTTGAATTATAAAATAATTTATAAAATTACTAAAAATTATAAAATTACAGAATCCAACTTTGGATAAGTGATTAATGAATTAATTGAGCTTAAAAACAAATTCAAAGGCAGATTAGAGTTCCTTCACGAATTCAAGACAAAGTTATGGTTAAGACTTATACCTTTTCTCCATTTAACTTAGTTTAAAGTTTGGTTATACTTTAAATCTAACCAATGGGCTTTAATTTCAATAAGGTGGGTTCTAGACTTCTAATCTCAGATCTCTAAATCTCACAAATAATCCATGTTTGGTTATGCAAAGATTGATTTATGTTGTTTATTAATTTTTCGAATAATCTAGGTCGATTTCTCGGATCCTAGATTATCTTTCACTTTAATCTTAGTTAATTAGGCCAAAAGCATAACTTTAAGATCATAAATAAACAAAATCAAACCTTATTACATGCATTCAGAGTCTCCTAAAACATTAAAATGCAAATTCGAATATGGAAAATGGATTTAAGCATACATAATCATCAAAGCATATAAAACATGTATCTTAAGCCACATACTTTGATAGATTTTCAAATATAAGCTAAAATAAGTAGTTTAGAAGTTACAAAGCATGTTTAGAAAGTTTCTAGACAAGTCTTGAACTTCTTAACTTGATCTAGGCATCAAGACAGCTTCAAAATCTACAAGATCTAGCAAGAAAATCAAAGAACATTCCAGGATATACATATAAGAAAAAGAACTTTGATTAATTTAAAAAACAGGAGAAAATAAGTAATGATCTGAGTTAGAAAACCATATGATGGTTTAGAAACTTAGAAATATGTCTTAGCAATGTTCTCCAAGAAGCAAAAACTTAAAATACACTCTAAAACTCGAATTACAAGTGTTTGAAGCCTAAATTATCTAAGAAAATGTAAGAGAAAAGCAAGAGCTTTTATAACTAAGGTTAGATATAATTCTTTCAGGTTGGATGCATTTTTTTTGTGTTCGTCTTGATTGTATGTAGATTCTGGAGACTCCCCCATGTGCTAGGAAACAGGAGAATTAATAGGAGACATGCCAAAGCCACCCTTTTGGAGATTTGGAGCTGAAATTGTTAATTATGGTGATCAATAACACACTGCCTCTCATCAACGGCACCCTAAGAGGGTGCCGTTAATGCTCAAATTTTGCACTCTTAAACAGCACCCTATTCTTCCTTCAATGGCACCCTGTGAAGGTGTCGTTAATGGACAAAATTAAGGTGAATTCTTTAAGTTTTTTTGCTCCAATCTTGATCTTCAATTTCCATCCTAAAAAGTAAACATAATAAGACATAAATTTAACAATTAAACACTAAAGTGGGGTTAAATTAACATCAAATATCATCCAAAAAGACTATACATTTAACCCTTAACAAGTAATCAGAATAACAAGTTAATATTCCAAACTTATAAGTTGAACTTATTAATGATAAACTAGCTAGTAATGCACAAGTTACAAATGAACAAGTGATGCCACAAGAAATAACATTGCGAAGGTTTATAAGATAGAAAAGACTAGATATTTTGAATGACTATGTGGTTTACTCACTTTAATGTGAATATGGCTAGAGCAATGATCAGAATCCAGCCTTGTTTAAACAAGCCATGAAATGTAACAATTCTAAAAAGTGATTCAATGCTATGAAAGAAGAGTTTAAATCAATGGATGATAACAAAAGTTTACGAACTAGTTACTTTGCTTGAAGGTGCACAGTAAGTGGATTGTAAGTGGGTCTTTAAAACCAAATGTAACTTACAAGGCAACATTGAAAGATATAAATCCAGACTTGTTGCCAAAGGTTACACTAAAAAAGATGGCATTAATTATAAAGAGACCTTTTTTCCAGATTCAAAGAAGAAATCTTTAAAGATTGTTATGGTCTTACTAGCTGATTCTTTCCCCAAACTCTAACTTTCCTTATGCTCCTTCAAATTTGCACTATATCAGGATAGAGAATGGGTCAAAACTTTAGACTAGATTTCTGTCTTGAAATCAAATTTTGATTCTAACGACGTCTAAATTACAAACCCCTCCCTAAAACATCTTATAATTCATCAATCCACCCTTTTGCATTTCCTAAAACATTTATCATCAAACCAATCCCTTAATTTTCATCCCTTTAAATAATAAATTCCTAAGTCAAGACACAAATAATTTCACATTCGATAATCACATCAAAATCACTTATGCCTAGAAATGATCAATTGAATGCATCTAACACATTTACCATTATTCCAAATCACAATTTAAGCATGTATATGAAATGTAAGTCACAATTATACATGTGAAATGACTCTCTGAATAGTTGATTCATATATATATAGGAATTGGGTCACTACACTCCCCCTTTTTATTGATGACAAAAATAAAACAATTTAAACAATACAATTAATTCCACATCATCAAATTTCACTCGCCCTTACTTTATGCATATGTAGCTCCCCCTAAATCATATATACACTTCTCCCCCCTAAAAACATACATATCTCCCCCTAAATCATGCATACTCTTCTCCCCCTAAAAACATACATACTCTTCTCCCCCTTTTTGGAATCAACAAAAAGGGAGTATATATAACAGTCAAAGAGAGAGCCCATCAATCATGCTAATTTCCCTTCTAATAGTACAAAAACATTCTTCACACAGTGATTTAGTAAATATATCCGCCAGTTGATGCAATATGTTAACAAATTCAAGTTCAATATCAACATTTTACACATGATCTCGAATGAAATGATGTCGAATTTCTATGTGTTTAGTCCTAGAATGCTATATATGATTTTTTGTTAAACAAATTATACTGGTGTTGTCACATTGAAGAGGAATTTGATAAAGATGCAAACCATAATCCCTATGTTTTTATCTAAGCCACAATACTTTAGTGCAACAACTACTAGTGGCTACATATCTAGTTTCTGTAATAGACAATGCAACAAATTTTTTTTTCTATAAAACCATGAAACTAATGCATTTCCTAAAAAGTGGCATACGCTAGATGTACTTTTCCTATCCAACAAACTACCACCATAGTCGGCATCAAAATGCCCAACCAAGTCTAAGCATGCATTTCTAGGATACTATAGTCCTAAATTCAAAGTACCACACAAATATTGTAAAATTCTTTTAACAGCTAACGGATGTGATTCTTTATGAGAGGATTGAAACCATGTACATAAACAAACACTAAACATCTTATTGAGATGGCTAGCAGTTAAATATAATAAACTTCCTATCATACCTCGAAAGAGTTTGACATCTACCTTTTGTCCATCTTCATCTTTATTCAATTTGGTATATGTGCTCATAGGGGTTCCTAAGGGGTTTGTTTGATCTATGTTAAAGTGCTTTAGAAGTTCTCGTGTATACTTTGACTGACTTATAAAAATTCTATCCTTCATTTGCTTGATTTGGAGTCTAAGAAAGAAATTGAATTCTTCCAACAAGCTCATTTCGAACTCCTTACTCATACACTTGACAAAGTCCTCACATAGACGTTCATTAATAGCACCAAAGATAATATCATCGACATATATTTGCCCAATCCGCAAATCACTTTGATCCTTCTTAATAAACAATGTAGTATCTACTTTTCCCTTTTTAAAACTATTGGCAATTAAGAATTCACTTAATCTATCATACCATGCTCTAGGTGCTTGTTTTAAACCATATAGTGCCTTGGATAATTTAAAAATGTGTTCGAGTGCATCATGTCATTCAAAACTAAGAGGTTGTTCAACATATACTTCTTCTTAAATAAAACCATTAAAAAATGCATTCTTTACATGCATTTGAAAAAGTTTAAAACCCATGTGAGATGTAAATGCAAGAACTAGTTTAATAGCTTCTAATCTAGCTACGGGAGCAAAAGTCTCATCATAATCTGTTCCCTATTCTTTATTATATCCTTTTGTCACTAATCTAACCTTGTTTCTCACAATGCTACCTTGTTCATCTAATTTATTCTTAAACACCCATTTTGTACCAATTATAGGATGATCTAAGGGTCTAGGTACTAAAGTCCAAACCTTGTATCTTTCAAATTGTTTTAACTCCTCATTCATAGCTAAGATCCAACTTTCATAATCTAAAGCCTCTTCTATGTTCTTAGGTTCAATCTTTGAAAGAAAGGCAATATAAGATAGATTAAAATTTGATCGATTGGTTACACCTTGATGGACATCACCTATAATTTGTTCAGCTGGATGATCCTTCTTGTATCTAAAATCTCTTGGTAGCTCTTCATGTTCTCTACTTGGTTTAACAATTTAGGATGTTTGTCCATTATCTTCAAGTAAAAGGTGTTCTAATCCCTTGGATACATTTGCACCATCAAACTCAAACACTTTCTTTCTTTAGAAAGGGTTAGTTTCATAAAAAACCACACGCTTAGATTCCTCAACCACATGAAAGTTCTTATTATACACTCTATATGCTTTACTTCATAACGAATATCCTAAGAAAATTCCTTCATAAGTATTAGAATCACATTTTCCAAAACTTTCTCTAGTGTTTAAGATATAACATTTGCATCTAAACACTTTGAAAAGACTAATTTTTGGCTTCTTAACGTTCAAAAGTTCATAAGGAGTTTTCTCTTACTTATGTCTAATATTTACCCTATTAATGACATGACATGCACATGCAATGGCTTCTGCCCAAAAATACTTTGGCAAAGCATACTTATTTATCACGGTTTGCACTATTTCTTATAAAGATCTATTTTTCCTTTCTACTACACTGTTTTGTTGAGGTATCCTAAGTGCAGAAAAATTATGTGTAATTCCATGATCATCACAAAAGCATTCAAACATGTCATTTTCGAATTCTCTACCATGACCACTTCTAATAAATGCAATAAATAAGGATTTTTCATTTTGTATTTTCTTTGCAAAACTCACAAAGGATTTAAAACATTCACCTTTTGAGCATAAAAATAAAACCCAAGTAAAACAACTGAAATCATCCACAATAACAAATGCATATGATTTTCCTCTTAAACTAGCCACTTTAGTAGGACTAAACAAATCCATATGATGTAATTCAATGGGTCTAGATGAAGTTATCGATTTCTTACTTTGAAATGAACTTCTTATTTGTTTTTTCATTTAACATGCTCCACATATTTTGTCTTTTTCATACGTTATTGTTGGAAGTCCTTTAACAAGTTGTTTTGAGTTAAGCTTTGAGAGGAGATCCATGGTTGCATGTCTAAGTCGTTGATGCAAAGTCCAAGCACATCCACTCAAGGATATTAAACATTTATCTTCAAGGTTAGTTACACAATGTAGATAAAAAATTTATATATTTCCTTCTCTTTTTCCTAAAAATACAACATTATCGTTATCTATCTTAGTGACTAAAAATTCATCTCCTAAGAAGCTACCTTTGTAGTTCTTATCACACAATTGACTTATGTTTAATAGATTTTGTTTTAAACCTTCAACAAGTAAAACATTATCGATCAATGGACTGCTATTTTTACTTACTTTATCAATGCCAATTACCTTACCTTTGGCATTATCTACAAACGTGACAAATCCTCCATCCTTACTCTTAAATGTGATAAATTATGAGGGATCCCCAATCATATACCACGAACACCCACTATTCACGTACCATTTATTTCTTTTCTTTTCCTATAAGACAAGTAAAAAAAATTTTAGGTACTCATCTTATCTAGGGTCCTTAAGTGTTAATATACCTAACTAATGCCTTAAAGATTTACACAAACAAGAAACACAAGTACAATTGAAACAAATATTTAAGCACGTATGATCTAATAGATTACGAAATAAAATCGATTGTTTTACCCTATCGATCAACCGAAGTAATCCATTCGGTCAATCGAACAACCTTTGGCTGACCGATGGTATCGTTCGGTCGATCGATCCTCTATGAATGGTAATGCATAAGCAGTAAAACATTTTTGAAAGGTTAATAACATATTAGAAATTTAAACAAAACATTTTCAAATTTTGAAACAATATCTACCTTTTTGGAATCCAAATAGTTTTTGTTTTGTAAAAAGTATTGTTATTTTTATAACCTTTTGAAAAATAGTTTAGCCCATCATAACAAAAGTAAGAAATAAGTCCATGATAACCACAGTATTAGCAAAGCAATGGATAATATGTTCTATATGCATTCCTATGCTCATTTTTATATCTAAGATCTTTATACTGAATTTGAAAATTTTTTCTAAAATGAATAAAGTTATTTTTATCATTAAATCGATGTTAGGGAATTTTCCTAGGTTTTGAGGTGTATTTGAAAGCATGATATTTAGGTTGCGGTCTACTATGTGTATTCTGAACTTTCCTAGGAGTATATTCATCTTCTAAATTGTTTGCTTTTAAAAACATGGTCTTACTAGTAGATGCCCCCTTTTCATTATTATACCCAAACCATATTTATCATTTCTGAACTTTTAAACACATAAGAGGTTATCTAGTTTTTCTTTTCCCTTGTTAAAATTTTCTTGTGATCCTTTAAGGGATTCTATTTCTTTCTTCAGAGACTTATTGTAATTTGCTAACTTATCATTGTCTTTATTAATTAACATTATGTCATTTCTCAGGTCACTATTTTCCAATCTTCATGCTTCTAATTCCTCTAAGGCTTTCTTCTGCTTATCATGCCATTGTTTGTTCTTTTTAGTTAATTTTTCTATATTTTCTAATACTTCATCACATGTATAACCACATTCATCTTCACTAAAAGAAGGGCATACCTCGTTGTGTGCCATAAAGCACATATTGGCAATTTCTTCCTCTTTAGAATCGCTTAATTCGGACCATGAGGCTCTTAATGATTTCTTCGTTTTGAAATCCTTCTTTTCTTTTCTCCACTTCTCCTTCTTCTCAACTCTTTCTTCCTCTTTTTGTAGGTGGGGGCATTGTGATCTTAAATGTCCCTTTTCACCACATTCGAAACATGTTGTGTTAGATAATTTAAACTTTGAATAAAAGGTACCTTTTTGGCATATTGAAGCATTTCACATGAATTTCTTTAGCCTTCTTGTAATGAGTGCGAGCTTTTCATTCTCGCTTCCAACTGATGATTCTTCATTATCGCTCTCCTCATTCTTACTTATTTTAAATGCCATATTTTTCTTCCTTGGCGTCTTTTGCTCCTCTTGAATGTTTTTCATCCTCATCTTGTATATTAAAAGCAATCCGATGAGCTCGTTGAGAGGGAGTGTCTTGAGATCCTTTGCTTCGTATATTGTCATCAACTTTGTCTCCTATGTCTTTGGCAATGACATTAAAATTTTTCTACACAACTTAACACTAGAATAGGTCTTACCTATACCTTTTAGTACACTAATAATATTGTTGAAACGAGCATACATCGAATAAATGGTCTCATCATGCATCATACGAAAAAGTTCATAATCATGAGTGAGCGTACCTATTTTGGTCTCCTTGACTTTGTTCGTACCTTCATGAGTAATCTCGAGAGTGTGCCAAATGTCATATGCAGTTTCACACATAACAATTCTATTATATTCTTCCATGCTTAAGGCATAATATAGAATATGCATAGCTTTATTATTCAAAAATATTGACCTCCTTTCATCTAGATTCCACTCATTTTCTTTCTTTAAAACTAAATCGCTTCCTATGATTTTGGTAGGAATTGTGTAAGGTTGAGTTACCATTATCCACAAGTCTATATTCTCTCCTATAAGATAGCATCTCATCCTATTTTTCTAATACATGTAATTATTCCCATCAAAGTAAGGTGTTTTATGTAAATTATAGCCATCTAGATTGTGTGAAGAACCTATAATGTTCATGAAGTGTGCCATTTTGTCTTTCCTCACTAATTCGTTAGAATTAATCTAATGTGAGACCTATACTCTGATACCAATTGTTAGCCCTAAATGACCTTAGAGGGGGTGAAATCGGTTCTTGAACTTTTAGTACAAATAAAATAAAGAAACAATAATTTGCGAAAGCTAAGTAAAAACAATTATGAAACAAATAATATAAAGAATACTAGTGATTATAAAAAATAATACGGAATATAAATTTGAAACTTGCAACAACTTAAAACTCCTTTTCGGTTCAAGGATAACCGATTATTCTTTTTCAATGCTCAAAAATAACTTTTTGATAAATTCTTTTTAAAGGTTTAAGAATAATTTTGAAATAACAAAACAATTTCTCACAAGTAGAGAAAAACACAAATCTCACACAAACTTGATAATCAATCACTCTCAAATAGGTATACAACTTAATCTCTTAAAAACACTTAGCAAACTTGTAAAACTCGTATTTTGTGTAGTGCTTCTCTATTTTTCTTCTTACTTTCTCCGTCTATTTATAGTGCAAAAACATAAAGCTATCTGTTAAAGTATCTGTTGTTGATGGCATCAATTTATTTCTTTTAACCGTTGGACATCTCTTGTTACTATTGGATATGTTTTCTATCTGTTGGAAAAATCTTATATCCGTTGAGCAATAAGACCATTACGCTTAATTCGGTCAACCAATATAAGATTGGTCGACCGAACGATGGCTATCGGTCTACCGAACTAAGTGCAACGATCGACCGATCACTCTTGGATGCGCATTCAGTCAACCGTTATATCTCGTTCGCTCGACCGGTCCTCTTTCGATAGACCAATGCTTCTTTCATTATGGTAGTTCAGTCGACTAACCTTCGGTCTTTAGCAGCAGCGTCAACACGATATTGTTTAACTAAACTTCATCTTCTTCAACATACCTATTTTTAAACACACTTAACAAAAATATTAGTAAAAGGAATGTTTCGTCATCATCAAAATCGGATGGAACCTCCCTTGGTTCAACAGTAAGTATCAATTAAAATTGTCTATATAATGTATCAACATCATGACATACAGCATCTCTTATGATTAATACTAGTGCATATCTGACCTTGATGCATACTCATTAGGTAGTATGTCCTATAAAGTCCCATTCCTTCATAATTAAAACCACATACAGCCTTAAAATATCAATTATGCAATTCCAACAAGCAATCAATCAATCATACAAAGATCATTATAAATGCGTGCAGAATGTTCTAGATACCCTGCTCGTATTTATATACTTCAATATCATAATAATAGTAACATGGGCTTCATAATAAGGATTATGTGATATCACACACACACACACACACACACACACACACACACACACACACACATGCACACACACACACACACAATAATCGAATACAATTAAGTATCAATAAATGTATTGTATATATATATTGATACTATATTATATATATCCATGCACATAAGCATAAAATCTATTTAAATATGATTTGTAATTGTCCATCTAGTGTTGAAATCATATTCAAGAAATGGTACGAATTATGTATCAATAAGTGAATATATACTCATTTAATTGTTGTATTTCTCTATTCTAGTCTCAAAATATGGGTCTTATTCCTCACGTACCTCAAAAATGAAAAATGGAAACATCTCAATCAATGCAATTTACATGTCATAAGCTTTAATTAACAACCTATGGCTCATTAAGATTGCTTAGATAATCCAATTATACAATTTGGGCCTAGATCCCATTCTCACATAAACTTCCATTATTTTTAATTCATAAACCATTAAGAATTTCATTATATAATAGTTAAGAAAGTTAATCCATATAATTTTTAGAAATTTTTAAAAATATTAGGGATTATTTCTAGGTTAGTTAGAAAATCACCATCTATGGTAACGCATAGGGCCTAGGCATCGCTGTTTTGGTGGTTGCTGGTCTCCAAATCAACCGAAAAATGTTGATCTCCTCTATCTCTTTCCAGTGGTACCTGTCATACTCTCAAACTACCCCTGGTTTAGGGGCATGGAAGCTCTAAATGTTGGAGATGACTTATCTCTGGTTACTCTTCAAATAATTTAGTCATTGTTGATTAAAAAGTGACTAAAAAGTGAAGAATGAAAATTTACGTGAAGATGACAAAATTTCTAGCCTTAATTTCTCCAAATATGGATCGATTTTAGTGAACAAGTTTAAGGACAGGATATAATGTCTCAAAAGCTTTTCATAGAGTCTTAGATTGCTAGATTTGGTAGTCAAAAGATGAAATTATGGTCATCAGAATATGGACATACACAGTGACCTTTGGGGGGGAGGGTGTTAAAATGAAAATTATAAAGATGGAGGGTAAAAGATATATATATATATATAAGGGATGGGATTACATGTTTGATCTTTATAGGCTCCATTTTATACTCTAAGACTTCAAAATACATCTTTGTAACACCATTTATCTTTAAGAACTTTTTCGCATCTTTTCTATTCCAATACACTTTATCTTCGAACATATCTTTCCAAAACATTAAACACACTACAACTAGTAATAGTATTGTCTATCACCATTAAAACATATGTTGAATCACCCTTGATTCAATACCTTACTCAAATTCATAGTTATAATAGTAGGCAGCTTCAATTTTTTTTCCTAAGAAGGAATAATAAAGATGTTTCGATAATTTCTTTAACTCTAAGACAAGTGGTTCTTCAATAGAAGGTCTTAACCTATTTTTAATGTTCCTACTAATCTCCTTAAGTCGTGTCTGATGTACTATACACTCGTTGTCTTCTAAATACTCAACTTGTTTGTTTATCGTTGAGCTCTCTCATTAAATTCCTTCTCATTACTTAAGAAATAACTATAATTGATCTTGATAGAGACATTCCTACATATAAAAAGAGACAATAAAATCCATAAAATCCATGAAATAACATATATCACCATTAGAAAAGGAGTATTTCATGGTTTTAGATATTTTTAAATTAATTTCTTCATCCTCTAAACTTTGAATTAGGTTTTTCTCATATACATCTTTTATAGCCTTAATAATTGCTTGGCAAGGTCTTCATAAGATTAAGGAAACAATTATGTCTTCATCTATATTTAAACTTACAAAATCAATGGGAAATATAAACTTATCTATCTTAATCAACACATCCTTTATAATGCCTTTAAGGTCTTTTACTATTCTATTCACTAATTAAATATTTATCCATGTTGATTTAGGTTCCCTTAAGCCTAAATTATTAAACATCTTATAGGGTAGTAACTTTATGGTTGGTTTTAAGTCAGCTAAATCTCTATCTATTAATAAACTAATGATAAGATAAAGGATAGTAAAACTCTTTTAATTCTTGATTTTTTGCAGTAATTTGTTTTGAATGATGGCAGAATAATTTTCACTTAAGGTCACGATAGAAAGCTCCTCTAACTTCTTATTATTTGTTAAAATGTCCTTTAAAAATTTAACTACTTTGACATATACAACAACAAAAAAAAGCTTTAACAAAAGGTAAATTAATATGTATTATTTAAAAGATTCAAAAAACTTATCGAACTGAGCATCAATACGCTCTTACTTCAATGTTACAAGGTATGGGGGTCTCAACTTGAACTCTTTAATCAAACATTTCTTAGTGCCATTCTCTTCCTTCTTCTCGTTCTCATTTTCTTCAATATTGGTAACTGTTTATTTTCTCTCATATAGCCCATTTTCCATCTCCTTTCCACTCCTTAAAGTTATTACTGTTATATGCTCTCTTAGCTTCTTGTCAACATTACTTGATAGGCTTCTTTACAATCTTTCTATAGTTAATTTTATGGATTACTCAATTTGGTTTTCCAAGTTATAAATGGAAGTTTCTTGGTACCTTTGAGTTGTTTTAAGCTTGGGAAGTAAGCCTTTAATATAGAAGTAAAATTATTCATCAATTCCTCCAAGATCGACTTCTTTTCATGTTATTATTGATGGTACCTCGATGGAATTTATCTTGAATTAGCTTGATTGTTCTAAGAAAAGTTTATATGCTACCTCCATCTCAAATTGTACATATTGCTGAAGGAGTTATTGATCTCAGGGCATATCCCATGTAATATGCTTGATCCGCTTTATGAATGTTTTGTGTACTTGGAAATCCTAGCTACTCTGATTTATCGCATATTAAACTCAGTAAAGAAACCACCATTAATTGGCTTGATATCCTTAAACTATTTATCTTTTTATTGATTAGTTCGATTTATGCTACCAGTGCAAATATACAGTCTACTTGGTGAATTCTAGCAACTTTAACTGACCGAATTCAGTTAGATTAACACTAATAGTTATCTATGGCCTTCTACTCTATCATTTCTTCAGCCACTTCGAGTTGTTTACTATTCAATATCTCCTTAATTGCTACATCTATCATTTATTTGGTAGCACTTTTTAACCTGATGTAGAATGTTTCAATTTGAAACCAAGTGGGTAGTCTGTGATGTGGATGTCTTCTAAGTAAATCTTTATATTTCTATCACATCTCATATAATATTTCATACTCTATTTGCACGAATGTTGAAATATCATTTTTCAACTTAGTAGTCTTTGTTATTGGAAAGCATTTAGATAGAAACTTCTTTGCCAAGCTATCCTAAGTAGTAATTAATTCTAGAGGTACAGACTTAAACCATTGCTTACCTCTATCCCTCAAGGAAAATGGAAATAATTGTAACTAAATTCCATTATCTCTGGTATTAATATATCGCGTATATCCATAAAGTTGACTATATGAGCATTAAAATCCTTATCTAGTAGTTTGTCAAATTTAAATGAACTATTACACCATTTGAATGATATTAAGCTTTATCTTGAATTTATTCGAATTTACTGTTGGCCTAGTAATGCTTGATTGCATCCTTTGAAGTGATATCCTTGCATATTTTAACATGGATCTTGGTTTGTTCTCCTCGATCATGTTTCCTAAATTATGTTGGCTTGACTCTACTTATTCTTCTTATTTAACCCTTTCTTTTTCTCTACATGCTTGAAGAGTTATTCTCTATATTTTGGGGCTAGCGTCAATAAGATTGGACTAGTTACTTTTGTTCTCACAATTTTAGGTAAGTGCACCTATTATTTTTGTAATATATAAGTAGTTAATTGTCATTCCTACAAGAATTTTCGTGATTACAAGTCTAAAATTTTAAATTATTATTTGACCTAATAAATACTTTATTATAAAATTTAATAACTAAAATTATAACTGAATTAATTTACCTAATAAAAGAAAATAATCAACCAAATATACATTAAAAAGAAAAGGAACATAATTGGGTATGATTATCTAGATTTAGAATTCCCTTAAAACTTGTTTATATTAAAACAATTTACTTACCCATAACAAATTATTTCTTCGACTAACAAAATTTATTAAGAAATCAAAGATCATAGATAATTTACTAAAAATTAAAATCCTTAAATTAAAAGCAAAAGTTATTCCCATATAATGAAATTCTAAAATTCCTATTTGGATAAGGCAAAAAGTACAATTTACTCCCTAACATTTTTAAAAAGGTTTAAATTGCTCTCAAACGTTTTTAAAGGTATCAGTTTCCCCCTTAACGTTTGTAAAATGGTGCATTTTACCCCTTAACATTTACAAAATAGTGTAAATTGTCCCTTTAATACTAATTTCATTAAAGTTTTGTTAATTACTTTCTTAATGATTAATTAATAGTTCATTTATAGAATATTGACAAAATTAATATTTATCTAATAAGATCTAAATGAAATTAGCATTAAAGAGGTAAAATGTACTATTTTGTAAACGTTATGGGGTAATATGTGCCACTTTGTAATGTTATGGGGCAAATTATACCATTTAACAAACGTTATGAGGTAAAGTGGTACTTTAAAAAATATTAAGGGTTAAATTAAACCATTTCTCAAACGTTATGAAGCAAATTATACCTTTTGCCTTTAGATATCAAATACATTTAGTTCATAATTGCTATAATAAAATAGAATATGAATAAAATAGAAACCCACATTAGAAGTAGAAAATCAAGAAAACTCATTATCAATATCCTCTTGAACTCAAATAAACTTCTTACTTTTTTTCCTTCAATTCATTCTACTTGAAACATTTATAGTATAACTCAGTTGATGTCTTCTTTTCTCTTCTTTCTTTAGTCGTCCAAAAGCATAAAACTCAAAGATTTGTTTTTAATTTATTCTCTTCTTCTCCTTATATGCTTTGATGGTTACTAAGGTTTTAGAAACCCTACTTAGTGATTTTGGGAAGTTTTTATCTTAAGTAGTCTAAAAATACCCTTTACCTTCAAATTTCTAAGATGGAAAATAACACTTAAATAAAGGGGAAACAACACCATTAATCATGACCAATTATACATTGCCTTTCTTTAAGAGTCGAACGATGCTCCCTAGGAAGGAAAATGGCATCATTTTTAGCCATTATTATACTTCTAACTTTTTTGTGAGTAAAATGGCTGTCTCGTCTAGAGTAAAATAAAGTCGTTGAATACCAATGTTTTTCTTTTATCCTTTTTTTCATAAAATTCACTTTTTTCATCACTTAAACTTTGAAATTCAAGATTTGCTTAAAAACTTTAATAAAGGACTAATTAGAAGACTCACAATACACAAAAATAAATTAAAAATTATCAAATAATATAACAATAAAATTATCTAAATTACCCATTATCATTTATGCTTTAAAAAAACTTGAAAGATAGTTGACCATAAGATAAAATAACAGTTGGTTGTAAATGAGTTTTTTTTTATTCACATACAATTCTGACGGGTTGATAGAAAGGTATAAGGTTAGGCTAGTTGCAAAAAGATATATGCAGAATTAAAAAGTTGATTACCAAGAGGTTTTTGCTCTGATAGTAAAAATAAATTCCATATGAGTTCTCTTATCATTGGTTGCCAACCTAGATGGCAGCCTAAATGGGTTGTCAACTAGACATTTAAAAAATGCCTTTTAAAATGGTTAGCTTAGATAAGAAGTTTTCATGGAATCTCCCACTAGATTTGAACAAGGTTGTCAAGGTAAGATGTGCAAACTACAAAAATCTGTATATGTTTTAAAATAATCCCTCGAGCAAGGTTAAATAGGTTTATAAAGGCTATTTAGAAATAAGAGTCTATGCAAAATTAATCTAATCACACTTTAATCTATAAACAAATGGAGGTTAGGATAACTATTCTAACATGGATGATGTTGTTCTTACAAGGATGATGTTGTTCTTACAAGGGATGACTTGAAAATATGACATGACTAAAAAGATAATTGACTTTAGAACTGGAGACGAAAGACTTAGGAAAATTTTGATATTTTTTAAGGATGGAAGTTACAAGAAATAAAGTTGGAATTTCAGTCTCTCAAAGAAAATATTTACTCAACCTATTACAAGAAATTTATAAGTTAAAGTGTAAGCCTATTGAAACCCCTATGGATCCTAATATAAAATTAGGTAATAAAAAAAAACTAATTCGATAGATTGAGGAAGTTCAAAGATCGATAAATAAGCTAATTTTTCTATCAAATGCAAGACCTAACATTGGTTTTATAGCGAGCTAATACCTAGAAATTTCATGATTTCTATTGTAGATCACTTAAGTTTCTTATATGATTTATGTGGGCTCTTAAAAATTTTTAAAATATATATATCATATGAATATATTCGAGCGAGAATTTAAGATTTCATCAATATAAATTTTAAATAATATAATTTAATAAATGTTATTATCTCTTTTAAAATTTCATAAATATTATTGTCTAATTTAAATTTTAAATTTTAGTCAAAATCTCAAGATATATTTAGTTTCACTTTCTATTTTATTTTTATATATTTTCAATAGTTTTGTATTTTTTTCAATTTTTATACTATCTTTTTCAAATTTTGTATTGTATTAATATTTTTTTTTTATCTTTATACTACTTTTTAAAATTTTTATACTTTAAAAAAATATAAACTAAAATTTAAAATTTAAAATATTACCAGACATACTCTTACCAGCTTCTTATTCTTATTTAAGTCCGCGTTGGTTTTGTGTTTATCAAACGCATCGGTATAGCCACAAATTTACATATTTAAATCCTTGGATTGGCTACCAGTTTTGCATAGCTTGTTCGAAGTTTTTCCATTTGTACCTTCATCATGCCTTTGCTTGTTACTTATGGAAAGCTCTAAGTGAGAGGAAATGATTGTCCAAAATTGTTCTACTGCGTCACATTCTAATCCTTCACAAGTAATTGCCGTTGACAAGTTTCCAGCTTTCAAGTTCTCGAAATTTGCTCAAATGCCTGAATGGGTCACGCTTAGATGCGCTCCATCTTCTTTCAAAACTCCTGAGATTAAACAAGGCCAAATTGAGAATGTGCATTTAGTTTCTTTATCGAAAAGAGGGAAACTCAATGAAGCTCGTGAATTTCTCAAACAAATGGACGAGGCCGGTATTTCCGTTAGACCTGACTCGTATCTTTGCCTGTTTGAAACATGTGGAAATTTTCAATGGTTATCTGATGGAAGATTGATTCACGAACAATTTCGAAAAGCAGCAAAGGACCCACCTGTTTTTCTTGAAAATTCCGTTCTCCGGATGTATTGTGAGTGCGGGAGCTTGGTGGATGCACAAAGGGTCTTTGACGAAATGCTTGAAAGGAATTTGATTACTTGGGGTACAATTATATCAGCTTATGCAGAGGCGGAACAACTTCGTAAAGCCTTTTGTTTGTTTATAGATATGCTTGGGATGGGATTAAAACCGAATTGGTTTATCTACACTAGTCTCTTAAAGTCTTTGATAAAGCCTTCTCATTTGGGGCTTGGTGAACAGTTGCATTCTCATGCAATACGGAGTGGGCTGGGGGAAAGTGTTTCTGTTAACACGGCTATCTCCAATATGTATGCAAAATGCAGTTCCATGGAGGACGCTAAGCTTGTTTTTGATCAAATGAGTGAAAAAGATGTTGTGACATGGACAGGATTGATGGTCGGTTACAATCAAGCTGAGAGAGAGAAGGAAGTTTTGACATTGTTTTCCAAGATGGTGTCGGAAGGTCTTGAATTGGATGAATATGCTTTCTCGATTGTCGTCAAGGCATGCGCAGCTTTACAGGACTTGAATTTCGGAAGACAAATTCATGGTCTTGTGGTTAAATTTGGGTTGGAGTCTGAAGTTTCGGTGGGAACACCTCTTCTGGACTTCTATGTAAAATGTTCAAGTTTAGATTCTGCTTCTAAAGCATTTGAAAGGATTATTGAACCAAATGACGTTACCTGGAGTGCTATGATTACTGGCTATTGTCAAAACGGTAAATTTGAAGAAGCCCTCACTACTTTTGAATCCTTAAGAAGCAAGCCTGTGGAATTAAATTCTTTCACATATACAAGCATTTTCCAATCTTGCTCTGCACTCGCAGACTTGAATACGGGAACCCAAGTACATGCAGATGCAATAAAGAGAAATCTGGTTGCTTGCCAACACGGAGACAGTGCAATGATTACGATGTATTCAAGATGCGGCAAATTAGATTATGCTCGGCGAGCTTTTGAGTCTATAGAAGATCCTGATGTTGTGGCGTGGACTGCTATTATTGCTGGTTATGCATATCAGGGCAATGCTACTGAAGCTCTTCAACTTTTTAAGAGAATGCAGAATTGTGGAGAAAGACCTAATGCAATCACTTTCATTGCAATATTAACTGCTTGTAGCCATTCCGGTATGGTTACAGAGGGCAGGCAGTATTTGGAATTAATGGAAGGAAAGTATAATGTGACTCCAAGTATTGATCACTACAATTGTATGATAGATGTCTACTCACGTGCTGGATTTCTACTTGAAGCACATGAACTGATAAGGAGTATGCCCTTTGTCCCTGATGCAATGAGTTGGAAATGTTTATTGGGTGGGTGTTGGACCTACAGAAACATCGAGCTAGGGAAGGTTGCAGCTGAAAATCTCCTTCGGCTGGACCCAGATGACACTGCTGGTTATATCTTATTGTTCAACCTGTTTGCTGCGGATGGAAAGTGGCAAGTAGCAGCTGATGTTAGAAGAGCTATGGTGGAAAGAAATTTGAAGAAGGAGCTTAGCTGCAGCTGGATTATCGTCAAGGGTAAAGTTCATCGCTTTGTAGTTGGTGATAAACACCATCCTCAGACCGAAGATATCTATGCAAAGTTGGAAGAGTTCAGTCATTGTGGTAGACGAAATGAAAATGGTCTTTTAACTGAAGAAGATCTATCAATTAGTTTGCCAGAGAGAAAAGTTCAACTTCTTGACCACAGTGAGAGGCTTGCTATAGCATTTGGGCTCATATCCACACCGAGCAATGCTCCCATAACGGTTTTCAAGAACCTCAGGGCGTGCAAAGATTGCCATGATTTTGCTAAACAAGTGTCTCTTTTGACGGGCCGTGATATTTCTGTTAGAGATTCTTTCAGATTCCATCACTTCAAGTCAGGAGGATGCTCTTGTAATGACTACTGGTGATCTTCGCAAGATTAAATATCATAGCTGCTACTTCCTTAAGAACTTGTTCAATATCATGGGTGTTGCATCCAAGGTACATTTCTGAAGGAAAAGAAAAAACAATTTTTGTGGCTTGACAAGAAATACGAATCATGGAGAGGCTAGAGCAGGGGCTAAATTGCTGGATGAGTGGACCATAATATTATGATGTAAGGGAGCTTTTGGTATTTGGTGCAATAGCCTGAGTGCTCTCCCCTGCTGAGCATACGGTCCATCAGCACGTCAATCACGCTACAGGGGGGCCAATAATGGCACGCCAGTATTCAAGATCATGCATAACGGAAAAGTGGACTTGCGAGGATGATTAAGATTTTCCTCAAGTGTTATATGGAAGTGGGACATAAGACAAACGTGCTATAAAGTGGAGGCTTTGTGGACTGACACGTCGATGGTATATCAAAGACAACTAAAGGTAGGAGAAATCTCACAGATATACTATTCTATGCATGATTGCGAGCGATCACTTTGTGCTTTTTGTGGGCGTCCATGCCGACTTCTAAACAGTTAGCCATTGTTTCAATGGCACATTGCATGAGATGTAATGGTTGTAGTGTTTCTTTGCTAACAAGTCCAGCGTCGCAGGTTTCGACTCTGAAAAAATTGTTCCAGAAAATAAAGAAGAATAGACCAACATTTCTTTTTTCTGATTTCTTGACAATTAATCCATCTAAGAGCTACCAACATGTGGATTAAATATGGGTTTTTTTTAGTACATATTTTCCTTGTCGCTCTCGAGGTGAAAAGAAAGCATGGGTATGCAGCAGCAATGTCAGCAAATTTTTAGAATCAATTTTTTCTTCTTTTTACTGCAAGAAAGATGATAAAGGAAAATGCTTTTCCGCTTATACCAGGCTGAGTGGGACTAAAACATCATTAATAGGAAAAGCCGGTTAAAGTAGTAATGCTCAAGTTGAACTGAGCTATGGTAGATTAATATAAACCTAACAACCGCATGTACGTGTGTTTGCGTCAGTGTGGTGGGGAAGACGAATGAAACAACTGCTGGGATTGAGGGCAAAGGAACAGTAAAGTAATATATGCATATTCGAAAAAGAACAAGAAACTGATAGAAAGTGGTATTTTATCAAAGCCTCTGAATGGCTGATGGCTGATGTGCTGGTGGTATCGTCACATTCAGTTGGCGCCAAATGACCGCCTCTCAATCATAAATGTATGGTTTGGATATTAATAGATCCAACCCTTATCCACTTCTCATCCTCCTGATTGCTGAGCACACCTCTCTGTCCACAATCTCTTTATCACGCACTTACTCGCTCATTTACTCACCCCTCATCTTTTCGAAGTCTCTTTCATTGGACTTCGAATTTTAGCTACACTTTTCCAAGCGTGGAGGTTTTCTGGTTTTGAGGGTTGTTTCTTCCAATCCTTGTCCTTTGTATCATTCCACAACCTGCCCTCCTTCTCTTTTTCTTCTAGGGGAGGACGTACCTCATTTCTATATATTTTGCACTTGTGCTTCGAGTTTGCACAACTTCCATATGAGTGCCTGTTATAAAGGACAATGCGGTCTCTGATGGTTAGATGTTTCGACAGTTTTCAGAATTTTGTCTGTCTAACTGAAAAACACAAATGTTGTCCGTGAAGTTTGAGTAGGCACTCTACTCTTGAGTTCGAATCCTTCTAGCCTTAATCAAATTGTTTATTTAGTTGCCGTAACCTCCTCGGGATTATGGAGGTTGGAGAACTAAAACGCCCGTCAGGTTATGGCAAGCCACCCTGGAAATTCAGAGGCAGGCATGAACTCTTTTTTACTATTACTTTTGTTTGCTCTGCTGACGTGATAGTTGCTTTACATAGGAAGTTCTTAAAGAACATATATGTATTTTCCATTTTAGGGCCTTATACCAGCTTCATCTCGTGAAGGCGGAAACTGCTCGAGCATTCATCCCGAAAGAGTTTAAATTAGTCGAAGCTTTTGGGTATGCGCATATATGTCTCTTAGTTTTCTAATGAACTTCCTCGAGGGGCTAAGAGTAGTTGATTAGTACAGGAAATCAGTATTCATTAACAACTCTTGTTTCCTGCCCTGTAGATATACTCTTGGTGGGTTTTTCCTTGCTAGCTATGATGATAGTCCAGCTGGGGCTTTTGATGAGGTTTTTATTCTCATTCACTAAGTTTACTGTCTGGAAAGTATTCATAAGTGTTTTATAATACCCTGTGGCATTGGTCTTTTTGTTGGTTCGAGCATGGGGGAACATAAAGCAAATAGCTCCGCTATTTCCACCAGAAAGCATACATATGATCACTGCTTGATGACGTGTATATGATAACTTTTACAATCTTCAATCAAAAAACTAAAATTGGAATTCGGAATCAGCAAAAGTTAACTTCACGGTTGTTTTGATTATATCTGTTGATCGCTCTTAACAAGTAGTAGTTGCGATTTTTGTGTAGCTGGTGGTGATTGCCGGGATTATGTGGAACCCTCCAACATCTTGTGCGTATGTTTCCTATCCTCAGTCTCGTGTCCTCTTTATAGCGAGTTGAGAATAGTTTTATTACGAAAGAAATGATGTCGTCTTTTGCATATGTTTCCGATATGATGAGTTCAGAATAATCGAAATTGAGGGAAAAGATGTCCTCTTTAGTGTATTTATCCTACATCATGAGTTTGGTCGAATCAGGAGATAAAAATCCCAGCTCTCTGATAACAATCCAGTTCTGGCAAAATTTTGTCCGGTTCCTGTTTCTGTTCCTTAGAGATCATCACTGTTCAAATTTATTGGGTTGTTCACTTTGTTACTCCGACATCTCTTGAAAAGATGATTAAAACTTCCAGATGGAAAATCCAGCATCGAAGTATAATGCTAATCATTTCTTTCAACAGATGTCATTATCTTCATTTTCTTTTTTTTCCTTCACCACCTAAAATTTCATGTTACGTATCTTCTTAGTTTGACGCTCTCCATCTAAAATTTCATGTTATATATCTTCTTAGCTTTACAATTTCAGAAGCCCTTAATATTTGTTTCCAGATGGGCAGCCAGGGTGCTTGTGAGCAGTGCGGATGCTTGTAATCATGGAAGAAAGGTGGGAGGTCCTCAAATCAATCTCTTGCATTCATAGCTTTGAATACTGGTATCATACCTACCTACACCAAATTTAGTTTTAGTACAACACCGATATTGATCAAAAGTATTAAATAATTTTTTAAAATTATAAAATAGTTTCTCAATTTTATAAATTTTATTAAATAATCATTTAATATATTATGTTATATAATTTTTAATTTTTATTAATTATATAATTTTATTATTAATGAGATAAAATATTATTAATTATTAATTATTTAATTAAATAATTATATCAAATATTATTATATTCTATATCTATAATATAAAATTATAATATAAAACATCTAAAATATTTCTTTATTTAATAAACGAATAATTTTAAATTAAATGTTAGATTAAAATAAGTCTAATTCTTTAATATTCAAAAATATTGAAAAGTAAACGTAAATTAAAATTTTAATACATAAAAATAAATTTTCAAAAAATTATAATATTTTAATATTAAAAGAGTACAAATTTATTATTTTTATTATTATAAATATTTTATTTTGAAAAATTATCATAAATATTAAATAATGTCTTACATGTATCATAAATCACATTATAAATAAACAAGAAGGACATAGTTCATACTATAAATAAAAAGGTTAGACAATATCAATACATCCTTATCCACATAGGATCAGTTGGTGATCAAGAAAGCTTATAATCTAGGATTAGGAGGTTAACATTATGGAAAAATTAAAAATTATAATTGATTGTCATTGATTGATCGATCTAAGTACTGATCTATCAGTATTCTAAAAATTTTTAGCATAATTTCTTTTTAAATTATGAAAATTTTAAAATTTTTATTTTAATTCTAATGCTTATTGATATTGTAAATACAAACTAGTACTAACCGATATTTGGCTTTGGTAAAATACCAAATTCAAATCGTATTGTTTTCTACTTAACACGACACATACTGGCCAAGTATCAACTAGTATGTCACGATTTGTATATGCTTGTTTGCATTAGTGCTGAAGTTATAACATGGTCAAGTATAGGAGTAGGCATTTGAATTCTTTGAAGAAATGCCGGCCTATCACCCAAGTGAAGTAAAGTTTGGGTTGAAATCTGTGTGAAATGTCCTCAAACACAACTGTACAGAAGATACAAGAAAAGTCTTGTAGGAGTTAATTGAAGGATTAATATCATGGGTAGTCCCTATAATTTTTCAAACTATCAATTTAGTCTTTATAGTTTGAAAACTATCATTTTAGTCCCTAAACTTTTATTTTTTTTCAATCACTAGTCCTTTATCAGATTTTGCTG
>JAOXYD010000003.1:5832698-5856293 GCA_028565735.1 Pinacopodium congolense | reverse complement strand
TATATCAAATTGCATTCAAGACACCCATTGGCATGCCTCCTTACAAGTTGGTATATGGTAAGGCTTGTCATCTACCGATTGAATTAGAACATCAAGCCTATTAGGCTATTCATTTTCTGAATTTTGATTCAAGGAAGACTAGAGAGGAAAGGCTTTTACAATTGAATGAGTTGGATGAGTTTCTTCTTGAAGCTTATGATCACTCTAATTTGTATAAGAAAAGAACCAAAAGATGACATGACAAGCAAAGTTTTCAAAAAGACTTCAAAGTTGGTGATAAGGTCTTGGTGTATAATTCAAGATTTTGTTTCTAGGGACTTTGAGGTCCAGATAGACAGGCCCTTATAATATGACTAAGATTTATCCATTTAGAACAATTGAAGTTAGCAATGGTCACTCATTTTTCAAAGTTAATGGACAAAGAGTGAAGTTATACGTGCCTAGTTCAGTTGAGGGGTCTTTTGAGACTCTTTCACTTTTTAAGCCTCATTGAACAAGGAATTGTCCTTGTTAACTAGTTAATTGAGTGTGCATTTATTTTATTTTGTGTGTTACGTTCAAGTTTGATTGCTTTTTCCTTGTAATTCCATTTTAATAAACGTGTTGTAGCTTTGAGCTACATTTTATCCTATCATCTATGCTGTGGTTTCTGTTTTTTTCAAATCCTGTAAATAAACCACCAAATTTTCAAGTATTTATCATACGGGTATATTTCTTTCCCTACTCTCCTACATTATGCTTTTCATTTCTTATTTTGAACATTGAGGACAATGTTTAATTTAAGTATGGGGGAGGGATTTATCTATTTATGCACTTGAGTTTAGTTTGTTTGATAGTGATTTGATTCATCATCAATCTCATCATAGTCTATAAATTGTGAATTCTTTTTTTATTTTGATCCTTTTTATTGTACATGCTTTCATTTGAATTCAATTATTTTGGTAATTTGAAATATTATCTAATTAATTTTGACTATTAAGGACTAAATACCTTTAATTCATTTTATAATTTAGAAGGTAGATACCTAATTATAGAAGGATATTCCACATATAAATCAATAAAGAAAACACACTAATACACAAAATTTTTACTTTGGCTTTTATTTTTGGTTTTGGTTTCCTGTTTTTCTAAACATAAAAATTGATAAAGAAAACACACTAATACAGCACAGAAATCGATAAAAAAACACAATTACCAATACAAAAATACAACAATCACAACACAAAACCACAATCCACAACCCAACTAAACATCCCTTTTAGTTGTTTGCTAGTACAGCCTATGCTATATGGGAATGGGATGTTGGACTAGGTCTCAACAAGCTGTGGATGTGGTTAGATTAAAAACTTATTATGGAAACTAATCTCGGTGGAAAGCTAATAAAACTTATTAGTCTAGTGAAAATTTTCTAGATTGTATTTTTTAAAGCTTATCTAATAAGCAATTCAAGTGTATTGTATCAAATCTAATCAGTTAGGAGATGTTTAATTGAGTTGTGAGTTGTAATTTTTTTTGTTATAATTGTTGTATTTTTATATTGATTATTTTATTTTCTTTTTTAATTTCTGTATTATAATAATGTATTTTCTTTATCAATTTTTTATATTTTAAAAAATAGGAAATTAAATGATTAATATCATAGATAGTTTCTGTGATTTTCTAAATTATCACTTTAATTCTTATAATTTAAAAACTATTATTTTATTCCCTATACTTTTTTTTTTCCAATCATCGGTTCTTTATCAGATTTTACTGATGCAGCATGGATATGTGTCAAAAATTCATTAGTCTACATAAGTAAAATCTGATAAATAACTGATGATAGAAAAAAATAAAAGTTTAAAAACTAAAATAATAGTTTTCAAACCATAAGAATTAAAATAATAGTTTAAAAAATCACATAAAATACCTATAATATTAACCCAAAATTAAAATTAAAAATTAAAATCCAACTAAACCAGTATAGCAATAGTTATTTTAAAATCTTTTCTTATACTAAAACTTTATGAGTGTTTTTTTTTTTTGGTGTATGGGACAATAATTCACTCAAAAACAAAACAAAAAAATTCTTTTAAAAAAATCTAAAATATTTACATAGTATCGGAGCAAGACTTTTGAGTGACTAAGAAGTCGTTTGATTAAACTTTTGGTTATAATTTTTAGTTGTGAATGTTACATTTTTATATTGAGTTTTGTGTATTTTTATAAATTTTTGTGTTATTTATCTTGATTTTTATACTATATTAAAAAAAATTTTAATTTCTATGATATTTTTTATTAATTTTTATATTTAAAAAATTTTGAAAACCAAATCCAAAAGTTAAAACCTTCTCAACCCTGATTACCTGCAAGGCTTCCTCTTCAAAGATCAAAAAAAAAAAAAAAAACCTTTAAACCTTCGTAACTTCTAATCATAGTCTGATCTATCTGCACTTCTCGCAGCATGTAGGTCTTCCAAGTCAAGTTGCCAAGTTTTCCAAGGTAATCCTTGTTTTCGTTAACTTTCCCTCATTCCTATGAAATTCCACTTGGCTATAAAACTTCAGACTCCATTCCAACGATCCAGCACTAAATTGTTTCATCTTATATGCATTTTATATGCTGCTTTTATAAGGCAGCGTCTGTCTTAAAATAGCCCAGCCTTTACTTTTGCTTCCAGTCAAGTTCCTACAAGAAGCTATTGGCACTGGAAACTCTATGAGTAAATTTTTCTTATTGGTAATAGGCTCTGTTTGAAACAGAGAGTCACAGCGGTCCCAAGGCAAGAAGGGAGTACTTCTAGTGGCTTCCTGAACATGATCGGTTTGGGCACTACACTCTCAAGTGCAGATGATTGCGTGGACCTTCGAGTGACCGAACTCAATGGTCCCTGTATCACTGATATTTGTGATATTAACCTGAAAACTGTCGGTAAGTTGGTTATCACCATTTCAGTAAGTTGTATTTTATCCAGTTATGGTAGTATTCTGATCTTCTATGCTCCTCAATTCCAGGGTTGAAATCCAACAAGTGGCTGGGCCCATCAGTGAAGATGTCTTTACCAAGTTTTAGGTAACTTTTTTGTGCACTAAAATAGTAACCATTTATGAGGCATCCTAACATTCCTATGCCGTAAAATTGCAGTGGTGGAACGAAATACGTCGCCAACTTTCTGAAGTATTCTTGCAATATCGAGTGCAGGTACAGTGCCTCTTGGAATTGTCGCCATAGCTATTCCTCGATTCCAAATGGACTGACTGACCTTTTAAGTATCAGTTAAAGACCATTAAAGAGGCCTTTTTTTCTCTATGTGAATGCAACTCTGGTTGGTAATCATAATGCTACTTCTACTTCACATAAATAAGTGCAGACTTCCTGATGCTATCTATGGCATCGGTTGTGCAAATGTCACAGCAAGAATTTTGGTAGACCCTTCAGTTTTCGATAAAGAAAAACCAAAATGTGTCTGTGCAATGAACTGGAACAAATATATGGAATAGAAGATAGTCGTCTTGTTTTCCTTAATCCATTGCTTACTGGGAGTAAATGGTCTCAGGTTGCGAACAGTGGAGCCAGTGAGAGTGTCAGGACTATCTTTGGAATCAGAGGATAGAGTACAAGAGAATTGCCAGACACCGGAGTCTGCTGGCGGCGAACTAGATAATGAACTGATTCAAACCATATCTGTGATGTTATCAAAACCTTTACTAGCATTTGAATTCACCAATCTAAATATGAAGGTGGAAGCCCCCGTTGTGCTCACACACCTCTGTAAAAACACTCTAGGAACATCTTCAAAACTTTCTTGAGTATGCAAAATGTTGTTTTATAGTTTGCGCTATTAACTTAAAAATGCAAAAACCTTAACAAGTTCCGTTCTTTCTACTGATAAATACTTCTACTTTCAATACTCATCTTGAAAATTCTCTCTCTTTGTGCATTAAGTTTATCAAATTCCCTTTTCTCTGTCACTTCTTCGGTGCAGTTTTCAAATAGAGCTGGTATCGAAACCTTGAGCAATAAATGTACAAAATTCATGCTTATGACATTCTTTCTTTACTTGAAAACTTCACAGAAAGTTTTACAGAAATTTTCAACATCGGATTAAGGAAAGCTCCAAAAGGACTAAAAAGTTAATAACTTCCTTCCACCACGACTAATATCAACCCAAACTTTACATACAATTGAATCTGTACTTCCATAAAGAACTGATCAGAAGATCAGAAGGTTTCAGGTAGAGGCTGGCCTCCCAAAAATGCCTTGAACAGCACAAGCGACCTTTCAGGCTGAGAAAATGGAGCTTCATGAGATGCTCCTCGAATAGTCGCAAACGATAGGATATTACTATAAACTTGCGTCCAGCCACCAACCTGAGATTAACAAATCAATATTATCTCAAACTTACATCCAATACTTCACGTTCATATGATCAAACTTATTTTTATTAAGAGGACTTACCTGTTGCCCAGAAAACCAAACTCTGTAAGGCACAGTGGTTCTCAGTCCCAATTCCTGGGCCAATCCATGAACTAATGTTCTGCTTCCAGTCAATGGTATTACAGAATCTTGGTCTCCACTGTGTTTAAGGAATCATACCATTAGCCTCCATTATTTCTGTCAATTTCCAAACTTTCCAAGAGATCATGAAACCAGAAAAATTTTGTCAAAGTCATCTACCTATAGACCAGTACTGGGACTCCTGCCTTGACGATTTTCCCCACTATGCTAATTGTTGGTATCTCCACGTCAAGCAATTCATAACCAAGGATACTGTCATGAAACAATGCAATCATCTTATCAATCAGCCCAGCCAAAACAGAGAAAAAGGAAGAGAATTGTGTTAGATCATGCGGATGCAGTAAAATGATATATTTGCAAGAAATTACTTGCTGCAAACTGCCCACCGACGGACTCCTACAAGCCGTGCATGAAGAGCCATCTGCACATCTAGTCTGTTTAGATAATTCACTGTTTCATCTTCCACGCATACATCTATGTTGTCTCCAACTTGCTGTAGAGAAAGTGATGAGGGAAATAATACTCACTTTAGAGAATATATATATATATTGGAAGGAAAGGTGAAAGAGACACAAAATTTTCCTCTGAAGAAGAGTAGACATGAATTTCCACTTACATGGGGAGAAATGACTTTAGATTGTGCAAGCACTGATGATATACAAACGTCAAGAGTGACGTCATACTTGTCCACGAACCTACTGGTTTCTTTGCTCACTTGTCCCATGACCATTGAACAGACAGGAGAAACTGAACCTCTATAATATTCACTTACATATCGTGAGTAGTTACAAGCTGAAGTGAACATTTTGTAAGTTGTATCTGATATCAGTCCATGAGACCAGAAGAACTCAGCCCGTGAATTGAAGTCTGTAGCAAACTGCAGAACGGGATTGCCCAGCTGCAATCCAATGGAGAAAAGCATGAAACTTTCAAGTATTCAGATTAACTATAACGAGAAATGGATGTAGGTTCCTTTTAGCTAGACTCACAGCAATTCCTTTCAGATTGAATAAGTTTTCCTTCATGTTGAATTGAAGCATGAGGTCTGCCAATTGAGGCACATAATGACCTAATAGTTTAATCAAGACAAAGTGTTAAAAAGTCCCTTCCAACTTCCTCTGTTTATCAAAGAGAGAAAAATACGAAAAGGGGTTGTCTATAAGCAGCTTGACTAGTACCAGCGTAGCTTTCTCCTGTGATGTACAGACTTCTGTTTCTATAATGTGGAAATTTGACAAACCAATTTCGCAAGAACTCCAGGTTATCCATGGCTGTACATAGATACTGAAAGTTATGACCTTTATATCGACTCATAAACAAAACAATAGAAACAAGCACACCATGCAATGAATATGGCACATCTGTGAAGTAGGAAAACGTAGAACATTCTTTTTGAGTCTTTATGTTCAAAGAACTCTAAAGATTCAAAAACAAGAAATTCAAGAAAATGCAGAGAGAGATAGAGAATGAAAAAGAGAGGACAAATGAAAAGATCCAAAGAAATGTCAAATAAGTTAAGACTTTGAACCTTTGGTAATTCAAAATATTTTGAATATCTTCCCCGCAACGTTAAAGAAAATTAAAGAAGCTGATAAACCTTCATTGAGGTTATCAGATTCTGTCTAAGCATACCAGTGACTTGGTCATTTACAACATCATAAGCGGAGGTGTCAACAGAGTAAGAGAAACCAACACCAATTGGTGTCTCCAAATACAATATATTGGCCTCTGCAATGCAAAAAGGAGAAAAGTAAATGCTAAAGATCATTGCTTTGTGGGATTCTAAATGAAAAGAAACAATAAACAGGCTCCAGTGACCCACCCTTGTTCCAGCTATGCTGGTTCCTGACCAGAACCTGTCCGCTGGGTCTAAAGGGTCCATTCTCAGAAAATGCCCCTACTCCTAAAGAAGAACAACCTGGCCCTGCAAAAAACACCAGTAGTTCATGATCAATTACACAAAAAGCAGAATCTTTTCGTGCCTGTGAATGAAAAAGAGGAGCAAGGACTTGGAATATGAAACCTCCATTTAGCCAAAGAACAAGAGGCTTGGCAGCTGGATCAACTTCTGCTTCAACAAAGTAGTAAAACAGAGCTTTCTGCTTCTTAGCATCTACGGTCACATAACCTGAATACTGCTGGAATCCTACAGGAGGTTGACCAGGTAACCAGGCAATTATATCAACTAGGCAAGGACAGGACTCAACAACCACGAAAAACCATAGCTGAAGCATAACTAAAACCAATGCCATTTTTTCCCTTGAAAGACTAAGCATGGTTATTTCACAGTGGATGGCAAAGAATCCAAAGGAAGAGGGTGAAAATGGAGAGAAAGGGTGAGGTAGTTCGAAGTTGTTGCTCAGTGGGGTTGCATTATATAAAAGAGTAAAAGGTGAGTGTATTTTGTGTAGTACCTTTATTACGTATATTTGTTTATCTAATGTGTCCGTTTGAGAGACTATGGAGAAGAAACAAATGGGAGTGAGTTGTGTTTCAGACTTTGGGGTCCCAGTCAGGGACTATGGTGGCTGCCTACTGAAAATGAAAAGAGAGAATGTGCTTTAAAGGTCTGGATTTCATAGCGAAGTTACAGATCCCTTGTGTTTTGTCTTTTTAGTATTTAGATAGATCAAAGAGAGAGCAAAAAGAACTCAGTGGTAACAGTATTAGCTTTGGTATTATACAGTATGCTTCCACATAAAGGAGCTTTTTTTCTGGTATACTTGGTTACTTACTCCATATTTTGGTGAAAACGACACTCCATGTTATCATGCCTATTTTGGCTTCATTTGCTTTCTCAGAGTTGAAAATATATATATATTCGTTATTCAAATATGGGAATGAACACAGAGACAGAATCATGATACATGAGACCAAATTGGCAAATGGCCAGAAAGCAATCAAAGACTTGGTCTTTTTGGTTTTCCCAGAAGGAAAATTTTGGCTTGGGTCAATAAGCCTACATGGTATGAAACCAGAGTCAGTTCAAGTACTGTGAAGCTATTATGATGTACATTCACAGGACTTCTTTTGAAGATGATGATAATATGCTGCTTGTATCTTGTAAATGGAGCTATTTGAGTGAAGTTGAAAATCTATAGTAATGATAAGCGCAGATGTGATTTCCATGCACACTCAATAAAAAGAATATTTCCTGTTGTTGCTTTCTTTGTCTTGAAATGTCTTTCTTTCCTTCTGTCTCACCTCTGTAGATGTAAAAGAGATCTTTTCTTGGTGCTCAAGCGAATGTATTTATTTGTCCTCCTTCCCTACCTCTCTCTAGTCTAATAATGGGCCCTATGAAAGAGCATTGCATCTTGGTGATTTTGAGTATATAATATAGTATTGATTTCTGACAAAAGCCTCTTTATCTTTTTTTGTCTTCTCCACTGTATTACTGAAGTATATACCTTTTGGCAGAAAAACTCTGCTTCAGAAATGAGAAAACTCTGCTTCAGGAATAAGAAAAACAAGCGGAAATTGGATTCTCTAGAGTTCAATTGGCTTCCTCATTATTTCTTTCATGATGAAGCAGAAAACTTAATATGTTTTTAAATTTGTAATTAGCTTGGTAAGGTAAAGAAATCGAAACCAAGTCCAAGGATCAATAAAATTTTTTGACTTTGAATGTTGTGAAAGAATGTGTCAAACCAGCTTTTCTGCTTCTTAGGAGTTGATAAATGGATAATGCTATTCGTTGTAATAGCAAAATCATGTAGTCATAAACTTCTTAAAAAAACATGTAGTCATAAACTTCTTAAAAAAACATGTAGTCATGCTTGCTTCCTGCTTTCCTTCCTATAATCAGATTACTTTTTATGTTAAATTAATAAGACAGAGGAGTAGTTTCTATGGTGGACAGGGTTGGGAAATGTGCTACGGAAATAAAGGTTGTTATGAAGCTTGTGTAAGCTTTTCAGTGTCCTTTACAAGAATAAAAGTTTGAATTATAATACTTTCTCCTAACTCTTTTATTTTTTTCATTGAACAGTCCTTTTGGGAATTTATGTTTACAAACACAAAAGGGGTAAAAGCTAAATCACTTTCTTGAATAATAATGAAATTTCTTATTTTTTTTTTAGCTTTTTTTGCCCTGGACATGCCTGACACCATAATACCCCAGTAATTGAAACACCCCAGTAGAGGTAGGAACCCTTCAATCTTCTCCCTTCTTTTTTTATTTTCAGTTCTAACAGAGTTTCAATCTTTATTAATGTAACAAACAAAATTTAATATCCGGAAAGAAGAGGTTTTGGTGTAATTGGTATGTAAATAATCAAACTCTTTGCATAAGAGCATATCCTCAAAAGAAGAGTTTTGTGCTAAGATCGAATGAGATTGTTTAATCAGATAATTGGGTAAGTATGAACTGTATTATGATACTGAAAAAAGTTCAAGAAATGCTGAAGTCAGGACACTGTAATGCTCTCTAAAGCTCTTTCTTTCTCTCTGTGAAACAAGTTAAAGAAATGCTGAAGTCAGGACACTGTAATGCTCTCTAAAGCTCTTTCTTTCTCTCTGTTTCTCTGCTTGTGACTGGTGTGATAATTATGGGGTCAAGCAGGGGCGGCATGCATTCCACTACAGGATGTTGGAGATTAAAAAAAAAACTAAAACCTAGTAACGAATGGACCACTTGACGCATGCCCACTCGACAAATTTTGATCCTCAGGCCAAGAAACCAAACACTCATGGAGACAAAAGCCAAATCCCACGGAAGCTCTCATAATGAAGCTACCTTCCAAACTAAATCTCTTTCAAACTTTCACATCTGGAAGATGAAGAGGTGTTAAAGCGTGTTTAGAAGAAGAGCACTCAAAAACATAATCCTTGTAATCATTTCAAATGATGACAATTACCAAGAAAAACAAAGCATACAAAGAAAACAGAGGAAGAAGGGAAGCAGAGTAACAGTTGAAAAACATGTAGGGATAACCAAAAGGGAAAAGGTGGTAGTGGTTGGATAGAAAAATAAAGTTGGGGCCATGACACTGGACAGAAAGTGAAAAACTGGTGGATAATGGATTAGGTCAAAGTGACTTTAGAATTCTAGTGTCATTACATTCTTTCCATATTCCATCAAAAGAAAACAATATTTTGGCTATGCCAATGTCTGTGCCTTTGCCTAGTATAATGGCACTGCCTGTAACATTATATATTGAAGTAAGCACATGCTCATCAAACATTGAAGCATCAGCTTGGATATACACTTTTTGTCAAGTTCTATATTTTATACACTGTACTAATACACACAGTTAAATAATAGTAGGGGCAAAGAACGAGACCTGCAACGCGTGGTAAGGACCATAAGCGGCGTCAGAAGGGGTCATTGCATATAGAATTACAAAGCAACAGGAAGAGGGTGTCCCAAATCCTGACAGTTTCCAAAGGGACATTTCACAAAGTTCCAGAGTGAAAAATGACAGAAACCAATCCTAACGTACGTGAACAAAGGCTGTCCTACGTGCATCTACAGCTGCAAACACCAGGAAAGGGCTCCTCTAGAAACCTTTGCTTTTATGCATTCATTCTCAAACTTATAATTTGAGCTCAGTAAAGGGATGGCAATTGCGCTCACATTCTTTTCTTTTTTGGTTTACTACGCTAAAAAAAGCTACGCCAAGCAGAACAGTATTGGGGATGGACATCCCCACCGGCCCACCATCACGAAGACTGATTGCCTGCTAAGATGTGGAGTGGACAGAGTACTAAAAGAGTAGTCTTTCTTTCTAAGGCCACGCAGGTCTTTCTATAGCAATAAAATGGCAAGATCACTTTGGAACCCGTTAAAATCTGCTTTAAACTAGACACAAATAAATCCAACCCAACACAACACTGTTTATCAGACTTCCACGAAAACAGGAACCATGTGAGGCGAGAAATAAAATAAACTTTTCCATTGCAAGCTTATCTCTGGGCAAAGTTTAGTTGGTACTGAATATTTCTTGAAAGAAACGTCTGACTCTCCAAATCGTGCTATTAGTATGTATCAGTATACTGTTGGCATGAGGTTGTTCAAAGAATTAAGACATCTCGGACCTACATAATACCAACATGACTATATATTGTTGCAGCATACAACCAGTGAAAGAAGTGGAAACCCATTGTTTTTCTATGCAAGACTATCTTTAGTTCATATGCTACCGTTGGCCTCATTCAACTGAACACGAAGCTTGCAAAGCAGATACAAGTTATCTCCCATCAATCTCCTTTCGCGATGCTTCCCACAGTCGATGCTCTATTCCCAACTTTCTGAGCTCCATTAATCCTTGCTCAACTGAGACAGTAGAGCTCCTATGTTAGTATCCATCTAATAATAGAGGGAAAAGGACCGGTTGCGCTTTCATGAGAATGGAGAGAAACTCAAATGCAGTAAGCATTGAGTCTTACCATCAACAGTATCATATGAACTTGGTGAGTGTCCACTACGATTGATCCAGAACTGCAGTCGCTCTTTGGCTATGTCCTCTTCTATCCCATGGACTTTGGCTCTTTTCCAGAAATACGTAAGCCATGCCTAAGCAATTAAAACATGTAAATCAGCATCTTTTTTTGCTACATAACAGCTGCAGAAGATTTATTATTTCTGAAATTTGTATTATTAATGAACCTGTAATACATGGTTATGAAAATCCAAACATGTTTCATTTGGGTGGATTTGTAATTATGAGTGTACGGTTTACAAAACCAAATGCATTCATCAAAAATCAGAGCTTCAACATGGTAATAAAAATTTATGCCATATACATGCACAAGATCAGACATCGATAATTCAGAAAGCAATTCCCCACCTCCTTGAAAAGAACATCCTCTGATTCTTCTGGACTTAACTCTGCAATTAGAAACATGAAATGTAACTACAGTTACTGTCAGATCTTAACTCATCCATCCGCTAACAAATCTTAAGAGAGGTGGCCATATTTGTGCCTACTACAGACTAGCAAGTGACAATGTAGCAGGTACTATTCATTACCATGACTTACCAAATGCTTCCATGAACTTTGGATCCCCTGGAGATTTAGGATCTGAAAGAATAATGAACAATAAGCACAAAACTGATACCACTCAAGCAAATACTTCAATACAGCAGAAAAAATAGTGTATGGTGAAGAACAAAACCAAAAAGGTGGCTTCAAAACATGCCAGTTGGATGCTATTTCAAGAAACACAAGTTCAGGAAAGAAGAGAATCTATCAACTAGATCTGGCAGTAGGAAAAAACTAAGCCAAGCGTAACTTGGCCATGCAATTCATACCTGATAGTGATGATCGAACAGCATTAGATCGCCTTTGTTGGGCCAATGCAAGCACAATAGCATTCTCAACCTTAAGAGTATAAAAGAAAGGCATCAGATCACAAGTAAGGAGCATAAGATGGAATGAAGCAAGCATGAGAAGCATGAGAGTAGACCTTCATTGAAGCAAGTTCCTTTAACCCCATTTCTACTGAAAGCATACTTTCAATATTTCCTTCTCCAGTCAGATCACCCAGGTCCTGAACAAGTTTGCTTCTCTTCTCATCATCATCATTGTCACCTATTCAAAGACAAAGGTAGTTAAGATAGGGCAATAAAACGAAAAACAGATTGATACAAGCAACAAAATCTTATGAATTGACTAATGAGGCCATAAACGGTAACCTTGTGTGCCAATTTGTGAGTACTAACCATTTTCCCAACATTCCTCTTTGGCCTTTTGCCCTGCAGAAAGGACAACCTCAAATGGAAGAGGTGCTAAGGATGACCAGTACTCATGCTTTGATACAGCAACATCAGTGAAGATTCCTATAAAAATGAAAAGATTTCATGAGAAACTCAATAAGAAGTAACACGTCAACCACATAATTTTAATCATGTCAACAGACACACACTTAACTCAGGCAAGAAGCAAAGCAAAATGAAACAATATATCACCAACATCGAATGCCCACGTTACATTACATTATTGAACCAATCTAGGCAACGGCATTAGGATTCTGTATAAATAAACTAAAAGTTGCATCACATTATTGAACCAATCTAGGCAACCGCATTAGGATTCTGTATAAATAAACTAAACATTGCATCACATTATTGAACCAATCTAGGCAACGGCATTAGGATTCTATATAAATAAACTAACTTTCATTAATCAGAGGCCTTCAATCTTTAATTAGATGTTTAGTTATCCTCAATGTCATAATGGCACAGCAAAAATGGAAAGGGATCCTTGTAAATTCACAGATATTGCCTCAAATTTCATTAAGAACAAATAAACAAACAGTTAAAATATAAAGATACCAATTGATAGACCAAGTGTCATTACCATAATTAGCAGCTAAGCCCCAGTAGCGTGCAAGCCAACACCTCTTAAGAACAACTTCTTCCTGAAATTAATTTCAGTCAAAAACAGTCTGCAAGTGATTATTATGCCATTTGCACCACCTAAAGTACAAACCATTTCTCTCTCAGTCAAAATCATCCTCTGTGTCATAGTCCGGAGGGCCTTTACGTCAGATTCAGCTCCAGCAAGTTGTTGCATTACAGTTGTGACCTCATCTTTTGCACACTAATTTAAGCAATAAAAAAAATCAGGATCAGTACTGTCGATCTTTTCTATAATAATGAAGGAAATACAGAATCCATCTTTCAACAAGCATCAATAGTATCGTTACCTCCATTTCAGACTGAATAGAAGCAATTTCCTTATCTGTTGCAAGATTTTGTTTTGCATCCTTAAGTGCAGCCTGAAAGTTGAGATAATGACTTTTGTGGATTTTTTCACTTTTAAAGTTTCTTCACAAAAACTGCCTGAATTTCCTTTCTCTCTACGTATAAATCAAGTCTCCACTCAGATAGAACAAACATCAAAATTCTCATTTGTTAGCCTAAGAACAAGCCCCATGCTCCCATCACAAGTTAGTGACAGTAATGAATAATAAGTTATATATGCAAAATCAACCAGATTTCAAGTAACGAATAATAAGTTATACATGCAAAATCAACCAGATTTCAAGTATTTTAATACCTCTCGCTCTCGCAATGCAGCTTCCTTTCTGCAAATGGAAGCCCAATATTTCATAAGATAAACACTAAAAAAAGAATATCAGACAACTAACAAAGCTGTTTGGGTAATGACTTGCCTGCTCAACCATTTAGCGTCCATAGACACTCCTTGCCCATAAGAAGCAACCTAAACTCCAAAGAAAGAAGAAAACAGTGTACTCACATATAAAGGAGGGAGCAATAAGGTAGAAAAACTATAAACTTGGGAATGTGTTGTCATGATATATACATTTTGGAAAACATAAAAGAATAGTTCTTGAAACCTGGCACCATGTCCCATTACCCTAACAAGAAGGCCAACCATAATCCAATTACCTAGCATCTAGACCGATGGAAAGCAATGTAATTACCTGTTTTTCAAGCTCCCTAACTCTGGCCTCTGCTTCTTCACATCTCACTTCCTCAAGCCTGAGCTGTAAACCAAATTTGGTTTCATTTAGATGCAATGCATCATATATGATGAGTATTACTGGCAGAAGAATAGAGAAAACAAGTACCTTTTCAAGGATGTTTTCATTCTCTTCTTGTAGCATATCAAGCTGCAAGTATGTTAGCATCATGTTAAACCACTGTCAAACATTATTTTTAATTTTTTCTCTCAAGTAAGAAAATAACTTTATTCATACAAAACAAGTGCAACTAGTAAATTAACATACTTCATCACGAAGCGTAGATGCTTCACGTTGATCTCCAGCATCTTTTGAGTTAAAATGTGCTATATCTGATAGGAATCTGCAGTTTGCCAATTTAATCTCTCAAGTCCTTGCATCATATCAAATACTAGTTTCTGCAGTCATGCATCTATCTAATAAGAGTTGCAGCTGAACAATGCAATTGCTGACATAGTTATCAGAGCAGGACAAGAATTGAAAAATGGCTCCAAAATTCCTGGAAGCACTTCTTCCTATGTTTCACCCAAGAAAGGATAAGTTGAAGCCAATCAAGATAAAAGCCAAGTAAAGGATAGGTCATCTCTTAGGTCATGGGAACCCATGCCAAAGGGTTGCCTGGCATGTTGGTTCCTAGAAACCAGCGCATAAACTCAATGGAGGTTCACACTAAAATCACTTTCAAGAGTAATTCCTTGTATATCGATAAACTGAGATCTTTACTTGCTAGCTTTCCTTCATCCAAGGGATGTGATAGCAACTTTTGCAAGTTAAGAGGCGCCAAAAACTCAATTATTCGATGATACATGTAAAGCTCTATTTCCAAAAAAACACATGTGAAGTTTAGTTCTTCTTATATATAAAATTGATATACGTAAAAGTTAAGAAACAAAAACTTTACAGAAAGGCTAAATCCATTTGTGATAAGATAAACCAGAGATGCATTCTAGCAATTGTAGTTGCCTAAACAATCAATCCATCTACTCTATACCTTTTGCTATCTTTTTGTCCATTTCTCGGAGGGTCTAGCGGTGGCAAAGAAACTGCTGTCCTCAGCGATCCTTTACTAGGTGGCACAGGTGGCATTGCCCGAGAAGCCATTGATGGTCTTCCATCTAAAACCGGAGCTTCCTCTCCTAAATTCCGAGGTAACTAAATTCCAAAAAAAAAAAAACTCCAGTCATGGGGTGGGAATTAAATCTACTCCTTTACATATTTAGAACTGAAATTACTACTTCTATTGATCATGACCATCAGTATTTCGATTTCCGTAACCGTTAAAGATGGAAAAGATTATTAGAAATTAAAAGAACTTCTCAACTTCCAAATACCACACTGATTTCCTGGTCGTACTAAGCTCCAAATTAGGAGACGAAATAAAATCAAACTCAACATCTATGTTTCTCCACTGAAGAAGTCGCCCCTAAAATGCTCCATTCCACAGTAACCACACTAACAAAAGTAATAAAAATTGAACTTCCACCTACTTCTTCTTTCAAACTTGGAAAACTAATGCACTATTCAAAAATCTAGTCCAAGTGTCAAGCAAGATTAGTTCTTTTTTGCCTCAAAGTTCAAACAAAAGCTCAATGACTAACTGGGTATGAACCAAAACAGTAAAGTCCAAGACTTTACAGCAGGAGAAGGAGATCTGGTAACTCTAATAGGTGGGTTCGTAGGTTTAGCAGTAGCAGTGAGATTCTTAGAGAGAGAAAGTGGCGGCGGTGCACTGTAACGAAAACCCAGATCTTCCCCGTCATCTTCGTCATCGTCAGTCGTTTGTGAAGCCATAACTTGAGCTAGACGCTGAGCCGCTGCTTTGGCTGCGAAGTTCTGGTTCCGTTTGATGGTGGAAATTCCGGAAGTTGAAGACGACCGCGCGTGATTTTTGCGTGCAGGTGACATTGCCGGAGACCCACCAGAGTCGCTGCTCCATTGCCGCACGTATACGTTGGTTTCAGCCGTTTTCAGGTCCATAAAGTAGCTTGTACTCTTTGGTACCAGACAAAAGTTGCCAACTTCAGAACTAAAAATGGAATCCCGAGTCTCAGATATTCAGTGTAGGCGGAGAGAGAACTAGAGATACAGAAGCGGAGATGTGGTAAGTAGTCTCAAAAAGATTTCAACTTTGAAAACAAAAAGCTACAGAAACTGTACCTAAAAATCTTTGGTTATCAGTAGAAGAGTCTACGCTTAGGTTAGACTGTTCTCTATTTTTAAGGATTTTATATGTTGAACTTTGTCTTACCAATTAAACCTTCCTGTCTTCTACGCTGCCTTAAAGTCGCAAGCTTTCAAATATTTTTGTTTTTAACACTTGAAATAGAATCAACATAGATTTCGAGGGATTATGAAAGCTGTCAACTTGTCAAGTCATTCTTGATGATTGTTACTTAGAGAGATTATGGCCATTTAAAAGGTTGTCCGGTTGTTTTCGCTTAAATTTTTATACCTTAATGAGGGGTCCCATGTACCTTCATTATTGTTAAAGGAACAGTAATTTAGATTTTTTTATTTAAAAAAAATCTAGGAGATATCTCCGACTGAAAGCTATTTTTTCTCATACCTACAGGGAAAGAGTGCCTTTCAGTAGCTAATTGACAGAGAAAAATGGGACAACAGTTGCTTAAAATTTTATGTAGACTACAACATCTAAGCTTCCAACTGCTCCAAATTCTGATTCTGTTAATTGGGTTTCAACTTTCAAGCTCCTTTTTCTATTTAAATTTCCAGTGACCTCTCTCTGTTACTATTTTCTTTTAACTCAATACTCTTCTCTTTCTGCATATGATGCAGTCTCCATGACTACACAGGGCCTCCGCTATCTCAGAGGTTCCTAAAGGTCCATTAATTATTGAGATCGAATGTGTTCCCTGTACATGCTCATATCGATACAATAATCCAACGTCTCCGTCTCGTGCTTGACAAGAAACGATGGGATTACATCGGAAATTGGAAACAGCTTACATGGCAACTTTAACTCAGTGAAGGAAGGACACAATAACCAAAAACAGAAAAAAAAAGTATTAGTTGATCTACGGTCCAGCAAGTGAGGTTACGAATTTGTTAATCGAGATTAGAGAGAGCTAACAACAGATGATCTAGTAATTGAACTTCCCCGTCCAATTAATACTCTTCCTCTTGGAGGCACCTGACTGAATTTTAGTAGTATCTGCTCTGTAACTTAGCAGACAACTCTTCAAGGCCCTGTTTTCTTCCACTAACTCGCTGACAGCAGATTGAAGATGTTTGATGATTTCTCTTTTCTCTTCGTTTCTTTGAACAAGATCTGCCTGTTGCCGCATATTATCTTCTTCTATCAGTTTCGATACCTTCACCCTAAACTCATTCCACAGTTCTTCACCTTCTAATCTGGCATTACCATCATCACTCCCATTTACAGTCTTTCTCAGACATTTGTCTGCTTCCGTCTCACCCGAGCTATCATGTTCCAAGCTGATATCTTTAACTTCAGAACCAGGATGTTTTTTTGTTACAAACTCGGGGTGGAAAGTCGACGGTTCAAGCTTGGTGGCAGTGTTTTTTTCTTTGAAAGAGCTAAGGAGGAACTGGAATTGTTTGGAGGAATCAAGTGAAGGAGATGACATTCTTAAATGAGCAACACGAAGCCATTCAGATCTTAGCTCGTTATACTTTTCGGCTAAAGCGCGGTAGGATTCGTGCAAGTGCTTCAGTATCTCTACAAGCTCACGTCTTCTCTTATAGAACGTCTCAGCTCTCTCTGCAAAAGTATCGCCATTGTTTTGAATGATGCTCACCATTATCTTAGTCTTCTTCTCCAAATCTGCATATGCCACATGAAATCCAAAATTTATCATCCTTTCCTTAGATCAATGCACATCATAGGACAAGCCGTTTATCATTTCCTTTAGTTTCTTCTTTTATGCTCACAGATTCGTTGATTGTATTTGTAATCAATAACCAGAAAAAATGAACAGAATAAGGACAAAAAAACAAGATCCCAGGAAACAATAACGCATCGACACTCGAATATACCATAAGAACCAGAGCAAAGAGGAAGTCAGAGACCTGACAGTGAAGCTCGGAGCCACTGGGATTGGTGGTGGCGTTTATGGCTGTCAGACCACCATGAAAATCCAGCAGAATTTTCATCCTTCTCCTCCTCCATGGAAATAATGTTTGTTCCTCGGAGAAGGGTCTCAGGAAAATCTATAAGTCAATTTCGACTGATAAGTAGTAACTTTTACGCGACGACCATCCTCTCATAGTCACCTATATCTCACTCAACTGAAAAAATTAGGCAAATCATCCCACTGGCTTTAGCTTAGTACGTAATCCTTAAGCAATCGCTAATTATCAGGGATATCTATAACAAGATTGGTATGTATTTGACCTCTTCTTAAGTTTAGTGACTGTAGACTTGGTGTATTATTCTGTCGGTGGCAAATGCCCCGTACAAAGCTGGTCAAATTCCTATTAACATCTTTGACTCCTTTTCCAATTTCCGGATTAAATTTTTCATTTTTAATTAAGGCATGTAAGTATATTTTTTTTCTTTGATAAATATATTGCTGTGTATCTTATTCAGCATGAAAACAGGTTTTGGAGAATAATCAACTTCTACCTTCCTAAAACTCAATATAGTATGAAGATAATGTCCTTTTTTTTTATCAATGCCTTCTTTTCAATTTGTTGATATTATTCTCATTGGCTCAGGTGAAGCTTCCTTCTGTATTTCCTTGTCTAACATCTCCAAGTTGGAAATTTCCTCGCTTTCAGTTCCATGATGAAGCGGGGAACAAGGGTGAAAGGGAATCAAGTTTATCCAATTATTCTCAATCAAAGTTCCTTCGTCACGGATCAGAAGCTCTTATGGCCTTAACTGTAGAATATAATTTCATTTTCGTGATAGGAAAGAAACTATCTAGTACACCTAGCACAGGTACAGAATCACGTGATGCGTGATGTCATAATCAGGCAACGAGTGGCCTCGACTTTCACTCTGACTTTTTGACACGATGTTCCATTTTTGTTAACCTCTTGTCTAAGTAGCTAAGACTTATCACAAACTCGGCAACATTATGTAATCAAATATAAAACTGGCCTAGGTGGAGAACAAAAGTGAATTTTATACCAAAAAGAAAATAGCGAACACGTTTATACTGTCAGCCATTTCTTTGGTTATTACGGTGAGGTGACGGTGAGGTGAGTTTGTGATTTTTAATTATAATTTTAATATATTTACATTAATTTTTATATTTTATTAATATATTTTTTTTAATTTTTGTGATAAAAATAAAAACTGAAAACTTAATCTATACCAAACAAGTCCTAAAATATCATTCAACTGATTTGCACTCAATTGCATGTCTCATATATCCTTTGATTACGTTAGTGTTAACTCGTTTTAATACAGGTCCAGGATATAACCTTCAATGTTTAAATTTGCACATTTTGGGCTTGGGGTTTAGATTTATATCAACTGAACAGCGTAATCTTCCTCTGAAGCTTGATTTAAACACAAAAAATAACAAGGAGCGTCTAAACTCTGAAGACCTCATGCGGCTTCTATCGGGAAAGTTCCAGCACCGGCTTTAGGATCATAACAGCGGCACAAGTTTTATCACCTTAAAACTTTTTATCACTAGAGCATTTGTTTTATAAATCCATGAAACTCACGATTTACGTTTAGTGGCTTAACTCAGCAGTCAAAATTCCCTAAGCAACAAACCCCAACCCACCGCTATTCAAGAATCAGTATCCGTCAATTTACTCCCAAGTTCCGAAATGCAGATACACTCTCTCCTTTGCTGTTGTCATTCCATTTTTTTTGCGTATCTTCCAAGTCTACATATGGAAAATACCCAAGTTACCCCGTATTCTTTTAAATTAGTAGTAATAAGGTCATCTTTCATATAACTTCCCTGCCAACGCCATCATCATGCTTCTACCACCCCCCAGGAACCCCACTTCAACAAACCCCAACCCACTGCTATTCAATCTATTTTCCTCACGAGGCTCTGAGCCTTTTGAACCTCTGCATTCATTCATGCTTCCACTGGACCTATTACTTGGGGGCTCTCCATTAAATTGCATGCAAATGGAAAAGGGCCCATCATTAGTTATGGATAGCGTGATTCAAAGTCGAGATTTTACCACTCAAAGCTCTGCTCCGAACCCGCCCCTGCAACCTATTCTTTGGTCTAGGTCTAGCCCCAATCTACCCCTCGAGACCGACTTTCCATCAGCAACTTCATTCGGAACTCGATTTCATATTTATCCAATCTTTAATTTACCAGAGGGATTAGGATGATCATATTAGGGTTTAATGGCAAAATCTTGCTCATTTGCTCTCCTGTAAAGCAAGGCTGATGCTTCCACCCTGTTATCAGGATAAGGGAGGAGGAGAAACACACAGCATTGGTTAAAAAAGGAGGAGAACCAATGAGTAAAATAATAAATTAGCAAGTTGAGGAAGTTCTCACCAGCCAGGGTGAACAACATGCCTTCCACTGGACAAAGCCCAATTCACCTGTTCAAAACAGTGCATTTAGTAAGTACCCAAAAACAATCCAGATGCAAGAATACGGTGTTCATGAAAAACATAAACAGTACCTTATCTGTTCCAAGGGAGTTAGCAACCACATGTGTAACCTGTTCATCTATCTGGTTTGTGCAGACACCACCAAATTGTTCAGCTGTCTGCCACAAAGGATGTAAGTGGGGGTTGGCTTCACCAACTGGAAACACCCTGCTAAATACAATACGACAGCCTGCCAAAATCTTCCTTTGCTCCGAGGCAAGGATATTTCTAACATCTGCTTCTTCTAAGGAATGATGTGCGAAAAAGTTCTGATGTATTCTCTCGATAACCTATTTCAGGTTGAAGCAATTGATCAAAGAATTCACAATTAAAGCATTTTGCCAAAAAATCACAGGAGAATTGTTATATTGACTCACTGCTAATGAGCATGCCAAAGTCCCATCTTCTGCTCTCTCATCATGGTCAATCTCAAGAAGAGAAGGACCTGGAAGCCCAAATTGGCGTCTACTACATGGGAAAAAGATATACCTGCGGTACATAAACTAATAAGCATAGGGAGACAAGCATCAAATTACCAAGGAAATTAAATCGCTAAACCTTATTGTGTAACAGCTACCTTTCTACAACTATCAAGTTCAATTTGTTATGAGGCCAGACTCTCACAGAATCATCTATAATGACAACAGCTGATTCCATGCCTAAGACTCCCTCAAGATCCTTACTCTTTGGAACCCTCTCATCACTGTCAAGGGGATCTGCATCATCACCCCTGGAAATGACTCGTCCAGCAAATAAGACTCCTTTTGGGTCAAGCAGTTTTGCCATCTCTGTAGCATATAGCTTGTTCCCCATTGTGTAAAGATGCAGCTCATAGAGTTTGCTAGCCTGATTTTGGACTCAGAGAAAGTTAGTATGCTTCATACACAACTCAACAACAATTTAATTGAATAAAATAAAAATAAATTACCCTTTCCAAGAAATTCCAGATCCCAGGCCGTAACTTTGTCCACATTGCCATATGAGGAAACCGGAAGAGATGTCTATGTGGTTTATCACGATCTTGTTCCTCTTTCTTTCTTAAAATCTCATCATGCACAGGGTCAACTTCAGAAAACTGAAAAGGAGGATGACACATCACTCCATTAATAAATGAAACTTGATCTTCAAAATTTAACCAGAAAATCTGGTCAAAAACTCTATACATGAACCAAGAAATACATTACCTTGGCAGAATTAAGCAGGGTATGATCTAGATCCAAGACAAGGCAGAGCTTGTTTGCCGAAAACATTTTCTTTTGTTCTTCTATCCTTCTAGCCCTCTCTCTCTGTATAGCAGCCTTTTGCTGGTCATCATATCTTTCAAAAAGATGCTCAACATCTTCCCAAGTATCCTGTGAGTGTGGACCTGAAACCACCACTCGAGGAGCTGAGTCTCCTGAGGTGGTTTGAATGCCAGAATTTGTTGAAGTGACCCTCACATCCGCTCTATCAGACTTGATTTGTGCAGACTGTGATGCAGAATTTTGAGAACCAATTGGAGTAGTGGATGATTGGGTAACAGATACAATATCAGCAAGATTTTTCAAGCTCTTCGTAAACGGTAATGAAATATCAGGTGCCACAACAGACTGGGAAGCCACTAGCCCCACATGTCTTTGATCACTCTGGTCATCCTTGGTGGCCTCAGCATTTAATGGGGATGTTGAATTAGCTTTGAACTGCTCTGATCCCAAACTCCCAGCTCTTAGGAGTGTGTTATTATGCAGCACACGACGAGGATCTCGTGGTTTCATACGAATTTTTGCCACGTCATCCTGCATCATCCATGCATCAACAAATATCCAGAAGATTACACCAGATAAGCACTATGATCTATCGTGTTATGCATTTGAATAAACTAGGTAAAGAAATAACATAAAAAATTGTTTGATAGTAAATCTGTCGATATCTAAATCATATGGTTCATGAAGCCTGACAAACACAAAACAAAGCTGCATAGAACTTTTTGTTAATATCAAAGACACTGTTCAACAATATTGCAGACAATGACAACCATTTCCCCAAGGGTAAATGATTTCTTCAAGCATGGAATATTGACATCATTTCAGTAAAAGAACATAGAGCTCACCACTTTAGTCAATTGGGAAGGAACCTGAAGTGGTACAGCTGACCTGGACAAGATACCTGAAGATTGTTGGGGAGCAACATTTACAGCTGGTAATGTCCCTAGAATTGAACTAGAGATTGAAGGAGTTACTGTACTTTTTGCAGGATCAGCGACCTTCTGCTGGGCCTCTGAAGCAAACATCTGCTGCTGTCCCATCTTTAGTATACTTAATAACATTGTTGGATTCACAGCAATGTCCTTCAATATATCAGGTAGGGATGTTGTACCAGTGCTGATCTGTGGTACTTGTTCATTTCCAGTAGCAGAACTTGCTCCTGTAACCGGTGTTTCCTCATTTCCTTCAAGGCTAACTGCTGTTTTATCACTTTCTGAAACACCACGAACTAATTTCCTCGGATCAGATTCTGAGATGTCAGTCAGCTGAGACTGGTTGACTATTTGTGCATCAACCATGTCTGCATCCTCCAGCCAGCCACCACTGCCAGTCATAGCTTTCACATTCTTAACAAGACCATAGTTTTCCAAACCATTTCTTTGCCGTTTTAAAGGACCATCCAAGATAGGATCCTCAGCAGCCTTTTGCTTTCTTGAACTAACTGTTTCTCCATTAGGTTCAACTTTTGGTGCATTTGCGTCAGAATTAACATATCGAAGCCTAGGGTCTCTACTCTTTGCCGAGGCTTTGGCTATTGAACTAGAAACAGAACTCCATGGAGTAGCATTTCTTGCAGGGATAATTCCATGTATAACCGAACTGTCAGGAATGGAAGGCGGAGCATTCTGTGGGACAGAAATTGGTGGAATCACATTTCCAGAAGTAGCAACAATGGAAGAACTAGAAACTTCCCCACCAGTGTCGCCATCCTTATCACCTGATTCTTCTGAAGGTGTTGGACTTGGAAGCCTATTAGTCATATGAAAAGAAGTGCGACTAAATTTTTGTTGATAGCTGGAAAAAGCTTTCAGTGGATCATTTTCGTATGGGTGCATTTTAGAATTTCCGGTCTCAAGC
>JAOXYD010000003.1:5803413-5829573 GCA_028565735.1 Pinacopodium congolense | reverse complement strand
TAATCTACATACTTACACTATGATTTGGAATAATGGTAAAGGTGTTAGATGCATTCACTTGATAATTTTTGGGTATACGTGATTCTGAGGTGCTTATTGTGCAAAAGTGAATTTATTTGTGTCTTGACTTATGAATTTGTGATTTAGAATGATTAAAGAGATGAAAAGTGAGGGATTGGTGTGATGATAAATGTTTTAAGAAATGGAAAATGGTAGATTGATGAATTTTGATTTAGACATCATTAGAGTCCATTTTGATTTCAGGACTAAAATATAGCTTACCTTTTCAAACCATTTTCTATCTTGATAGAATGCGAATTTGAAAAAGCATAAGAAAGAAATGTTATAGCACTACATCTTAGTTGAATTTTAGTGAAAGAAACAAGTCAAAATGATAGGTATAATGAAAATTATGGTTGTTTTACAGAATCTGCTCATGTTAGAATACTTATTCAGGTACTCTAGATGTTTCCTAATAAATGGCTCCATATGTTATCTCTTATATGCTGTAACGTCAAGAAAGGTAGAAGCCGTTGCCCTCTACATGTTATCTCTACCTGCTTTTTTTTAATCAAACATTCACAACCATTCATTTAATAAGCGTTAGAGGATAATCCAAAATCTTAGAGACTACATGCTCATAAAAGTTCAGAAAATAAGCAGTCATTATCGTGGTGGCATATGCATATTAGATAAACGTCAAAGTCATATCACTCGAAAGCTTTTTCTAGCTCATGCAGATCTCAACCCATCTATGGAGGATTCACCTTTATCCAAGTTTAATCATTGTTGTTTCTTACTTTCTATCCCTCGATTGATTTTTGCACACCCTTTACCATAAAGTTGGTAATGAAGTTGGAACCAGACTTGTTCGATATATATATCACAACGTATGTACTGAAGTCATGCTTTGTCACTAGTTTACGTCTACTCATCCTATGACCCATATATTGGAGATGCATATGATAATATAATTAATTATTTATATAACGTCTACTTTACCCCATAAAATTCTATTCCCACGAGACTTAAAAAAAAAAAAACCCTTTTCTTCTCTTTACTCCAATTAAAATAAGCTCTAGTGAGCGGTCAGTCATGGAAGTAGACTCCTTCGAGGCTGCCGGTCATCCCCTCACGACGTCAAAACTGCCCAAGATTAATCATCATTACGGGCCCAACCATACTTTGTTCGTAAGCCGAAATCATGAGTTGCAAAGACTTTTTCATGTAGTGGCGTCCATATTCTACTAATCTTAATCTATGTTAAAGCAAAGCATTAACATTATTAAGTTAATAACCACGACCACCTTTAAATATTAGGAGCTGCTACCAGACTGTTTTAAGTACTCTTATCAATCACTTATATTGAGCCTATAACTTGATTTTATATATTACCATAATTAGTTAGATAAAATTATTATTTGATGTTAAATTATTATTTATTAAATAATCATCTAACATTTCAAAATTATAAATTATGAAAAAAAAATTCAATTAACCATAATAACTGAAATTTTATGATGAATCTACAAAACGGGCCATAAATATATATATATATTAGTAATATATATTCTCACTGGTCATTGCTATATTTAATATGAATAACCTTTTTGGAACCTGACTATATAGTCGATAGCCGACTTTTCATGACTGGTTCTTCTATTTTAATATTATATGTATTATTAAAATTATAAATATAATAATTAATATATTAACAATATTATTATTATTATATAATCTGTCCATAGCTTATAGGACATGTAGTTTCTTCCTAACTTTTTCTATAGATGCATACGCAACATCAGTCTCATGTCATGCACGTCTATCTCACGTTGCCCTCTTCCTTCCTTGGAAGAAACTCCAAATATATGGTCAAAATATTCCCCCACCAACTAGCATCCATAACTTAATATTTCTATGTTCTGGTCGTTTGACATCTGGACTGATAGTTACGCTTAATTAAACAGTTTAATCGAAAGATAAGACCTGGCACAACTTTGTTTGTTTTAGATGACTATAATTTTAATCACGGAGGATTGTATCCCGTTTTGTTTAGCTTTATTTTGCATGCACATAATGATTCCAAATCCCATTTGCGTGTGCACTTAAATTCTGTCTTTTTATGCTTTTTTTTTTTCTTCTTCAACAACTACTAGGAACGATGCTTCTTTTAAGACTTATTACCCTTCATGCATGGCTTTCCTCCAACGTAAAAAAATATTCGTTTTGCGTGTCTTCTTCCTTTTATCTATTTGTTTAGTGGTTTTTCGGTGATTGGTTTATGGTATGGTATGATGATGATGAAGCTTTTAATGTTTTCTAACAAAGTGCACCACTTACGTTCTTCGATGGAGTTTCTCTAATCACAATCCCCATAGTAAAAAGGGACAAGAAACAAAAGAGAAAAAGGAAATGATTGGACCTACTACAATGTACACTAGCTGTCTCTGAAAGAAAGCTGATGAGCTTAGGGAAGCGAAAGCGTGACGAAAGGAGAAGAGAGAGCTAACTAGACCTAACTACAAGTCATGCAGAATGTTAAGGAATGTTGGAGGGTCCACGTGTGATTTCTCAGACCCTACGATGTGATTTCTTGATGGTTCTTAGTGGAAAAGTGATAACCCATCAAGCTTTCTTTATTCTTTTTGTATTTTTTTTGTCTTATTGAACTCATAATAAACTAGGAGTAATTCCAGGGGAACCAACAGTTTAACCGATAATAAACTAACAACTTCCTATGTCGATTAATAACTATTTTCGACAGAACATATTCCTAATGAACGTTTACATGTATCATACATACTTTAATATCTTATATAGCTTAAAAGTCAATGTCATATGCATACTAAAGTTTTTTTTTAAATATATATATATAAGAAATGAAACCTTGTTATCTCCATGACGACAACATTTGCCACATGCATTTAAAGTGAATATTTTATCGTACAAGAAATTCTCGTTCATTATGTCCCATAGGAAAAGAAAAACACAAGAAATAGTTGTGCTAGTGTGTAAAAATCGTGGTCTACGTGAACATAATTTAGCATCTAATCTAATGCATATGACATGAAGACTACTAATTGGTGCTTAGAGTCAGAAATAATGTCCTGAAATTGCGCTAGAAATCACACGGGTCTCCGTACCCGCTTAAGAGCTAAATCATTGGTTACTTGCAGTTGCATTGGGAATCAATTACTTCCTATAACAAAAGTCCATCGACTTAATTACGAGGAAATTGCCAAATTAATGGCATTAGTGGACCTACATTAAAATACCAAGTTCCACCAATATCACGAGCATCTGGTTTATAATTTTATAAACACAACAAGAATGTTGAATGCGTCATACATCTTAGATAATTACCGTGTTTTAGTCTATATAATCCTAAGCTGGCTCTTTCATGATCATTTGGCCTAATTAGATGATAAGATTTATCTAGTTGGGTTTTTAATTTGTAAATAACTTGTGAGAATATGTAGCAATAAAATAACATTCGGTCTTAACTCCCTCCCTTCTGCTTACTTCATGGTATGGCATGAAGTGCAAGAAAGCAACAGAAATATATTATGTGAGCTCATCCAAAGCCTCGTATAAGGGTTGACAAAAACATAAACTTATATGCAAAGACTAGACTTTATATAAATAAGTATATATATATGTATTTGCTGTGCGTAGAGATGAATAAGTTTTTGTTGTCGTGATTGATGTTTTGTCATTCTGAGGTTTGTCCACATTGTGTTTGGTGCGTTGCCCTACACATCCCATCCTATAAATGTACTTAACAGGAGAAAGCAAGCCCTAAAAACAAATGTTATATAGTTCTAACATGATTCAGGCTAAAAATATGTACAAATATCTTAATTTCCACACAATTAAAACGAAAATACATGCATGTTTGATACATCATCCTAAAACCACATACTTGTAACTTCAACTTTATATTCATTTAAAAATAGCTATCACCCAAAATTTGTCCACTTTTGCTTCGTAGTGCAAGCCAAACCTCAGAAAGCTGTTTTTAACAACTAAATTTAAGAAAGAATTTCACTTACAAAATGTTTATATGCCACATTAAATTGTATTTTCATTAACTAGGGTATAATATAAGTGCATCCATTTCCCATATGGCTGAATGACTTATAATTACTACGGTTAGATTTTAGTTAAGAATAAAGCCAAAAAGTTACCCTAATTTTTCTTGTAAGCCTTGCAAAAAGATATATAGCATCTTGAGACGAATGTCTGTAAGCTTATAATGCCCAATTATTACCAATGGGCTTTTCAGCGTAGAGCAATAATTATTAAAATTATTATGGTATTTTTATGGTTGTGTGCATGAGAAGCATCGTATACAATGATGGGAACACAATAATGCTTATTTGACGATCCAGCATGCATCTTTAATAATGCATTTCACGTTCAGATTATGTTTAGTTAGAATTATAATTGAATAAATATTGACCGATCGATAATTTATTATGATCATTGTTTGTAACCGTTCTAGGTCCTTATAAGTAGGAAATAATCATAACATAAATATGAGTTCTTCTTTTTCTTCTCCTTTTTTTTTTTTTTTTTGCAAGAGCATGTACATGGTATTGAAAACGTAAATAACCTTTTCAGGTTCATGTTTTTTAAATTATAAATTGAGAATTTATAAAGTAACTATAGATGATGTGCAGGACATATATATATATATATGTTGATGTGAAGAAGATCATGTTTTCTAGGTTTTTGTTTGTTTCTAAGATTGTGCTTAGTTTTTCATGGTGATGAAGCCGACCCGCGTACGAATAGGCACAAAACAGTAACATCTAAAAACCTAGCAAATTACGAAAAGGTTGAGTTTAAAACTTGTTGCTAATGATAAAGACAAATTGCGACAGAATTGGCCAAAAACATTCTTTGTCTAATTAAGACAAAAACCAAATAACAAAACATTGGACGACACTCTATGTAGTAAAACAAGATTAGTTATGTTTGTCGTCTATCAAATCGATTAAGAGTTTTGGATGTTATCTACATAGGCATGCATGGTTCTCTCCTCCGACAAGAAAATAGAATCAATTTTCTTATTGAACAATAGCCCCATCCACTGTCACAAGACTCAAAGATGAGTTTATTCTTTGTGTATCTTGCACGCCATACACCTTAAATTCTCATATAATATACTAAGACTAAGACTAAGACTAGGTAAGGACTTCTTGTTTCCGATGAAATGTAACGTGTCATGAAAAGCTGCGAAGTTTGACTTACCTCTCTACCAATCTATCCATATCTATATATGCCAAAATGTATACAATCTCTATAGACAATGAGGACAACCCCTTATGTGAACCTGATAGGTCAAACTTTAGAGATAATCAGGACACCACCTCGTTTGTGTCTAAGGAACTCAAGCTACTTCCATGATAAAATTGGTTCCTTCTTTGGTTCCCTTTAGGTCTTGAAGATGGCAATGCACCTACATGTACATAACCCTGTCAACAGCTAGTATTCTAGTGGAGGCAACTAATGATTGTTATAGCTAGTTGTGTTCAGAGATGATAGTTAAGAAATGTTGGGTGGAGGCATGTAAGATCGAACGTATTAGGTTTGATAGTGACAACGTTTTCCACTATCAACATGCCATGTTGTTACCTTTCTTAATTAGTTTCTTACTAGTTTTCTTCTCCATGTTTGGATGTGTGGTTTTAGTTGCAGGTGTGCAGAATCATTGAAACGTTACTTTCATAAGTATGTTTCTGTTCCATTTGTTTTCGGGTCAAGGAAAGAGGTTGGTGGGTAGTTTTCTATCTCTCCTCTCCAAAGCACTACACTTGAACGCTACACCTTTAATCTTTTCCCGTAAGAATTAACGTCCATAACTAACTAACCATGAAGTTGATTACCGATTTCTAAGGACTCAATTGCTTGATTAGACAAAATCCTTTTCTCCTACACCATCTTTACGAGACTAGATTATGGGCTAAAATGCTAATCATAACAAAACAGAAGACGGCTATCTGGAAATATACTTCCCACCCAAATTCCATGTTATCAGACAAAACTAATACCAACACAGAAGTGCATTTAGTTCTGCTGTTTCTATCATTTCCCTAACACCAACTCCATATTTTACTAATAAATTTAGTTTTGTTTCCTTTTCCTGCTACACGATGTATCAGGAGCTATTATACTTTTCCCAATTCTAAGTGATCCATCACTGATCAGATATGCAAAAGAGAGGATGAAGAAAGAACAAAAACTATGGCGTCATTGACTACTTCATTATGCATTAGAATAGAAAAAGAGGATGCATTGAATGGTCATAAATACCTCTGATTCGCTATCCAGTCTCAGCTTGTTAGCCAGATACTTTGTTAATAATCGGACTGTCATTCTTCCATCCCTGACCATTTCAAGTACGGAAACAAAAAGGGATTAATTTAAACGAAATATGAAACATGAAAAAGAGGAAATGAACATTAAAAAAAATAAAGGAAAAGATAGACGGAGAATGGACTACAAAGAAGACAGAATATCTTACTTGATTCTCAGGTAGCTCTTGGATATTTGAGGCAAGAATGGTTCTTTTGTTCTGCATTAGGCACCAAATTAAGCATATTGTCAAAAGCATGAAAATGAGATTTATTGGAAGAAAAAGCTCTTGAAAGAAAACGGTGGAATGCGCCTTTTTTTGGTTTATGGTGATTCCAGTTTCCAGGTTTGGTTAGGCTTGAACTTACTGATTTTGAGACGCTTGTAACATAAACCAAATGCCCGAATGAAGTCTTCTAGGAGGATCGATGAGCCTAAGGTCGGAGCTCGGTCCAGCAACATCTATTCCACTATGGACTTGATGCAAGGGATTCGAAAAATAGGAACCCAGTGGCATCATCGAAGAAGAAGAGGTAGTTGCAGAAGAAGAAGAAGAAGGAGAAGAAGAAGAAGAAGCAGTAGCTAGAACGTTGTATGGCATATGCCTAAATGCCCAGTTAACCTCTTGGTGATGAGGATTATAAATAGTAGTTGAGCTACTTCCATGATGTTGGTGCTGTTGGTGTTGAAAGAACAAAGCTGTACTAAAATTAGTAGCACCACCTGTTGGCATGTTCATAACTGGTCGACTCGGAGGAGCTCTAAATTCAGGGACGTGAAAGATTGAAGAAGAGCTCATCAATGTCCTCGGTTGATTTGATGACGATGATAAGATGTTGTTACCTGATAATAGATCGAGCTCTATCAATCCTCCTTGTCCTTTAGGTGTTTGATGATGATCCATAACTTGAAGACGACGACGACGATGATGATGTTTACTATCTTCATGACTTGTTGTACTGTGACCGTGACCGCCTATACTCAATTGGAGCCAACCTTGGTCTTTATCCTCTTCTTGTAGAACAACAACATCTTTGGAACTTGAACCGGCTTCATTGAGACTGTTAGTTCTTGATTCATCTTCTGCCATGGGATTAGCAACTAGATCCGATCCTAAAGAAGCTTCACTGTTATTACAATACTCATAACCTCCTCCTACTCGATTCATAAGACCCAAACTACTCTCCTCATCAGCATAACTACCATAACCGCCACAGAACACACGCCGCCGTTGCTTTTGTTGTTGCTGTTGTTGTTGTTGTTGCTTAGAAAGAGTTTGAGCAGGAACCATGGTCATATCCGAGAACCCAGAAAAGGAGAAGGGCTATACTTGATGATGTTAGCTTGAAGGTCAGCCATGGATGAATAAAAGGTTTGTGAAGGGAGAGTTAAATTGGGAAGAAGGTGGAGTTATTTCCATAAGCATGTGCAACAATTAAGTAATCAAAAGAGAGAGAGAGAGAAGCACCTATTAACCAGGTAAGGTCTTTTGCTTGCTGTTTCATCCTAGATGGTATATCTCAGGACAACTAGGAGAATAACCCTCGCAAATCTCACTTTTCATCATTCTCTTTCTTTGGAAGCTTGTGAGAATGAAATAGTGGTAGCTCTAAAAAATATCAAACACCAAAAAAAAAAAAAAAAAAAGTACAGATAAAGAAATGGGTGGGTGGTCAGTTAGTCAGTTTTGTTTGTTTCATAATATATGAAAGGAAATTATTTTCGGAGACTTCCACGGCCTTTCACGTTAATATTAAATAAAGATAATTTAGATAATATAAATTGAAATAATGATCATATAACTTTTTTTAGATAATATATAAATAATTTTCAATGGGTAATTTATGCTTATTATTATTATTATTATTATCTATCTCTTCGTTAATTGATACAATAATCCATTAATTATTCTTTTTTGTTTATTCTTTCTGATTTTACATAAAAATTTAAAATAATAAATGATTAATTTTCTTTTTTTAACAAGTAACTTTTAGTAATTATTATTAACCTCTTTTTTTAATTAAATAGTAATCTATAAACTATATTTAAATAAATTATTTGACAAACTAATACTTAAATCAAAGGTGTAGTAAATTTATGAGAGATCCAATAATAGATATATATAATATGATTTAAAGTTTTTTTGTTTAAAATATTTGACTTTGTTAATTGGGAAATGTGTGTGTGTGTGACATTCCTTCCCACCTGTTTGTTTAATAGGAAAGTTACAGAATCAAATGAAAACAAAATTATTCAAAAGGGGAGAGTCATCCAGCTAACAACTTTAGGGCATGTTCCAAGGAAGAAAATGACTATAAAAGACTCACCTTCCTTATAAAATATCCCCATACAAAAAGGTTCCTTTTAGCCTTAATGTTGGGGTTTATAGGGAAAAATATTAGGACAGCTAACCAACAGCTATTAACACTAATTTTGGGCTAATCATTTTGACCCATCAAACTTAGAAGTTTTCAATCCCTTTGACCAACGATAAGTTGAAGCATTTTGCTAGTCTATCTTCTAAAATTGTATGGCAATCTTATTCCTCAGGAGGAACAAAGTTTTGTCTCTCATGTTCAGAAAGATGCATGCTAAGTCATTAGCTGCTAGAATTAAAACATAAATGCTAAGTCTCCCCAAAAGTTTAGTTAGTGATTAGGTTTGATTAATCATGATTTTGACTCTTAACCCAATTGATTGAGGGTAGGGGAATTATCTATACTACTCTCATCCAAAGGATTCATTCAGAAAGAGGAATAACTTTCTTAAACACATAATTTAGCCAAATTTTGGTGTATCCAATTAATGATATTAGAATAATTAATTAAGAAGAGTGAAATTGAGGAGAAAGAGCAAGAAGAGGGAGAGGGAGAGGGAGAGAGGGATTCAGAGAAGTGGTGGGCATGGCATAATGACCTGACCTGTCAACAAAACATAAGTTAATAGAGAGTTAAGTTATTAATTAGGAAGTGATTATAAAGAACTAAATGGTGAGTTAGGCATGCATGATGGTGTTTCCCCACAACCCCGATAATCGAAATCGGGAGCAGTAACCACAGCATAAGGCATATATTGTTTGTAGGACATACACACAATCCATTTCCATTCCCACTCTTTGTATAAACCATGTGCCTCCCACCCTTCCCGCAACAACTGTACTAGGGGACTTCCACATTTCATTCTCATGAAACTAATGCACTGATTTGATTAGTGATACAGTTAGTTTATTCCAAATGTCAAATTTATAAATATAAATATTAAGGGCTCGCTTCAGTTTTCTGTTTTTATTTTATATATTTTTGTATTTTTTATTTGTATATTATTTTTTAATTTTTATGTTATACTTTTGTATTATTTTTTTGATTTTTTTGTTTTAAAAATAAAAACAGAAAATTAAATTTTAAAAATAAAAAAAACACGTCCTAAGTTTTAAATTATGGATTGGAAATATAATATTAGGATTATTTTCTCTTGACACCCATGCCTGCATTATGCCTGGTTAGAGTAAATTAAAAAAAGGTTGCAAAAAATGTTAAGAATTGTTGGTGGCAGCACTTGGGGCAGTCTCTCTCCCTGAAAAGCTGCTAAGTCTCTTTCCAGCCCATCAAACATGGTCTTTCTATCGCTGAATTAATTAATTTAATTTTAAACACTCGTTCTTTGTAAAAAGTGGACTTTTCAACGATGGGTCAATCGGAACGAATTCTTTCAACTGAATTTCTGCAAGGGGATTACCCATGACATGCTATGGAAAAGCCTGAGGTTTTCGGTGACTAATGCTTTAAAATTCCTGACACCGGAGGCTCTACTTTCAATGTCAGGTTCTTTAATTTTGAAGGATAATACTGACCAATTGCAATTTTCGCGCATGCAAGAACTGAAAACCATGTTTACGTTTATGAAACAACCAGTGGACACGGTGACTCGTGGAGCCTATTAACTTTGTTCAGGAGAAATATCTACTTTTTAGGTATACATGTCTCAATATTTATAAATTATATATTAAATAAATTATTCAATTAGTGAAAAAAAAGACTCAATTTATATAATACTTTTAAGAAGCCAAACTCTTAAATTAAAAAAAATCTCTAATATTTAAAATTTTAGACATTTATGTTGTCGTGCAAGAACATATCATTAATTCCTAAGTAGAGGGAAAGGGTATAAAAGCTAAAGAGATCGTGAGAAGGGGGCATGGAATGCACGACTTGAGCTTGGAATATATTGAGATACGAAAAGAGGATCTTTCAAGGGAAAAAAAAAATGCTTCCATCAAAATCTCACCCCAAGACCCCGAAATGTGATGAACATCTCCCATTCTTCTGGTTAATTATGGAAAACATTTTTTTATAAATTATCAATTTTATTAAAATGACTAACTCATTACAATAATGACTTAGAGACAAAGGGAAAAACTTTTATTCTCGAAATATTTTCATCATAAATTAATTTACGATACTAAATAAAGAGAAAATCATATTAATTACAACCTAAAGATCATGTCAATACAATTTATACCAACAACTTAATAAAATCTCCCATTCTTCTGGTTAATTATGGTCTCAACTTAGTTACCAAAAAGACCAAATAATGACTTAAGCTTTTAAGGGAAAAGCTCTTATACTCAAAATATTTTCGGCATAAATTAGTTTGCGATACTTAATAAAGAGAAAGTCCTATTAATTACAATATAAAAATCATGTCAATATATTTTATATTAACAACTTAGTAAAATCTGTGGATATTTATAAATTTTATTGTCATTAAAGTAAATCTCTTTGTCTTGACATTTCAATTAAAAAAACTTGAATAAAACATTTATAAAAAATTTCATCTTCACAATATTAGTTTCTTACAAAATATTATGAAAAAGATAAAATAAAGAATTATATGTAATTTAAATTTTACTTATTTTAATTTTAAAAGTTTTATATTTTTAAAAATTAAAATTAAAATTTGTAATTATAAGAAATAATAAAGACAGAAATTGAGAAGTACAACATTGTTTTTTTTCCGAAAATATGTCATAGAAGTATAAAAAAGAACGTATAAATTTTTTTTTTCGTGTCATAGACAAATAGTCTACTTACGATCATAATTATCAATTTGTTGAAGATTAATTTAAGTGAATTGAACTTCAATAATTTAATAGTTCAAACTGGGATGTGCATTCACCCAAATTATATAGATTCTTAAATTATTATTGTATGCATGAGAATGGAGTGTTTAAAAACTTAAAACTATTCCAATAAAACCATTTCATTGTAATTTGTGCTACAACTAAACTGTATTCCTTTAAGAATGGAAATGTTACCATTTCACTTACTCCTGAGAATCGGAGTAAAAAATATAAAAGTTTTTATTAAGCTGATGCAAGTTTTCCAATTCAATTAGACTCATTGGTTTTTTCATATTGTCAAGTCGACCCTGCAGGGTCCTATCACGTATGGCAAAAAGTGCCATCATTTTCTGAGTACGCACTCACTATATGCATTGCCAAATCCGAAAGATATTGGACTTGAAAGAAGCTTTAAAGGAATCCATTAATGATGTCTTCATTAATTCTAAGATATGGGGCGGATTAATGGCATCGTTGCTTTGTGAATATGCCTTAGTCGTCAAGTCTTGACAAAAACAGGAAACTGTTTCACCGTCCATGTCAAGCTTGGAAAATACTTCTTCTGACACCTTATTAAAAATTTTAAATAATGATACAAGTTGCTTTATTGTCATAATTACACGTATAATAACTTTCAATAATTAATAATTAAAAAAATTTTTTGTTTACCTTGGACAAACGTGTAGTGTACCACATTAATGGCACAAAAGAACGGCGCTAAAGCTAATAGTAGAGATGGATTTCAAAGCAAAAATAGAGGGCAAGAGTTGAAAATACATAATGAGTTTGGGTCCCAAAAGGATATATACAGAAACATTAACCAGCAAAACAAACCAATGTCAACTTTGGCTTTACAAAGGAGGAAAACATGGAAGCATGTATTGGTTGTATACGTAATAATCATTCATGCATGGGATCCTATCATCAATGATTCTTGACACTCGGAAAAGAAAAAAAAAAGAACAAAAGAAAAGAGCGGCTATAGATGATTTCATGTATCAGAGTCCACGCAAAATTGATTTATAGCATAGTCCCGTACCACGAGGGGACCAACTCATTATACCCCTTCTCTCTCTCCTTTTTTTTTTTTTTTTTTTTCACAACATGTTCCCATTAGAGGAATTGTGGGGTTCTCCTTCTCGTCACTCCCACTAATAAAAAGGGTCCAAAGAATTGGAGATAAAAATGAAAATTTTGTCCTTAATCTCGTCATCATACCATCATCAATGTCATCATGGCCACTTTCTCCTCTTCTCCTATTATAAATTAGTGTGCGACCCAAAACCATCCCCGCACCATGCAATGGTTGTTGTACTATATAGCTAGTGCTACTAGCTAGATAGGTATCAGCAGTAGTGTTTGCGCATTTGAGAGGCGCATAGAAAAAAGAGAGACAGGAGCTGTGTTGTGTGTATATGTGTTTTGCATGTGCATGTGGAATAATGAGTGTGCAAAGCAAAGGTCGGTCCATGACTCCATGCATGTGAACGTAGAAAGCGAGAAGGGAAATTATTGTTGGGAGTACTATTCTGATGGATTTTCCAGTCACTGAGTATATATAAATTTGTTGAAACCGAGAGAGACAGAGGCAGAGAAATGCATGGCGTATAGCGGGAGTCTTGTCAGGTAATTGAGCATACATAGCAAAGGCTTAGCTCTGGGGCATGTGCGTACTTTGCTTCTGGTGCCTTTTGCTTTTGGTTTGAGAGCTCTGGTCAATATATATATATATAAACTACACCGTCTAGTTTTTAGGCACTTACTTGGTGCCCCATGAACCATTTTCACCGAGTGGCCGGGTTGTTGGCCGACGAAGCTAGTTCGCTTGATTCATGCTGTTGTTATGTCATTAGCGACTTTGAGGAAATCTAATTGAGTAGTCCGTCCTTGTGAAACTTTATCTGATCATATCACATATGGTTTGATTGATAGATTGATTTTCCACTCAGACATGCTTCCCAGCTCTGTAGGTCTGTACAAGGTTGCAGTTAATACATGCACGTACGTAGTTGGTCTAGAATCATCATGTAAACTTGTAGTGGAGGCCTGAAGCCTATACCTTTTCCTACAATTGTGGTGCCTAGCTGTAAGTTACTTTCCACGGTCTTTCTTACGCTCTCCGGCATGCCTTAACCACTTGATACAAATTTAATTTAAAATTGAGGGTCAAATTTTTATTATTGGAAGAATTTTTAATTTTAAAATTAACAGATTAAATTTGATTTAATTAAAATGTGAGCTTACATCAATGTCTTTAAAATTGATATGTATCGACAATATATCGCTGATACATACCAGATTAACTCGGTATTAGTACAAAACAGTTAAAAATTGTGTTGAATATCAATTCGGGATCATGTTGGTGAACCGGCTTGTACCGATCGACACATTTCGAAACATCAAATAATATGAGCCGGTATTATATTTTAAAAAGTTATTGGTTGACTAATGATCGTTAGTTACTTCATTTAATTAGTCGATTCTTTTATGTGGTCGATTGAAAAATTAATTGTAAATAATTTAGTTGACCGATCTTCCCTATTTCTTCCTTTGGTCGACCGAATGATAAGGATCGATCGACCAACATTCTCTGTTTCTTCCTTTGTTTGACCGATTCTTACCATTCGATTGATTGATTTATTGTATATATTAACCCAATTTTCTTGTTTTCGTTCTTCTTCTTTCTTTTTTTTCTTTTAGCCAAACTTTATAATTCCTTTTAACTTCAATTTTTTCTTCAAAAACTCATAAATTTGAGTTAAAAAACATAGTTTGATGATTGTTAATTTGTTGATATTAATTCATATTATAATTTATTTGATAAATATATGAAAATTGATATTATTGAGTATAAAATTATAAATATCGTATAAAAATTATATTATATTTATTATATTAATTAAATATTTAAAAAATGCGTTTACAAGATATACACAATATATACAAAGACTATTTTGTAAATTTTATAAAATTTATAAACTATTTTATAATTTTAAAAAGTAAATCGATACTGGTATTGTCCGATACTATTTTGAGACAAAAACCGTTACTAGTACGATACCGATTTTCAAAATATTGGTTTATATTCGAACTCACATTACAATTTGATAATTTTTAAAAAATTCAATTAATTACAAAAAATAATCAGGATTTATCTAAGTTGATCCAAAATCAATGGACCATATTAAATTTAACTGAATTTGAACTTGAACTTAAATTTGAGTATTCGAATGGGATCACATGTTATGTTACAATTACCAACAGCAGAAAATTTTTACCTTGGCTCACTTAAGAAATCAAAATCCATAGAAATCTATGCAGCTACCTATTAGGCAAGCTTTGATTAGGAAACTGAATTGATTAGAAAAAGGATAATCTTTCAAAGACATACTCCTCTATCATAATCACTTTTTTTTTTGGGGATAAATTACTAATTTTATTTAAAAATTAAGTCATCAAAATAGTAACTTAAGATTTAAAAAAAACTCTTATACTGAAGATATTTTTACCATAAATTAGGTTACAACATCGCATAAGAAAAAAACCTTATTAATTACAACTTAAAGGTTAAGATACATACAACTTACATCAACATCCTAACAAAATTTATGAACATCCATAAACATTATTACTATCAAAATAAATCTCTTTATCTGACATTTCAATCAATAACAACTTAAATGAAGTATTTATATAAAATATCATTTATACAAGGTTGTTTTTTTATAAAATGTTACTTATTTTGTATTTTTTACAGTTCTCAAATAATAACTTACTACAATATCTTTTAAAATTTTCTTTTTACCCCTCTTTAAAAGATGCCTTTTCACAAAAAAAAAAACTAATTAACCGAATTAAATAAGATCTAAATAAAATTAAATATTTTCAAAACTTTAATCTATTTAATTCATGCGTACAAAACTTTTATGAAAAAGTTTTGATGGAGACACGGCCAAAGTTCTATCTTCCAAGAAAAAGTAGGATAGATTAATTCACTAGTTGATGAGAACTAAATCATACGACCAAACAACATTATGGATATTTACAGTTGGATGAGTAATTGTCAAACAATGTAAATACCAAAGTACACATGCAGAGCTTGTTATTTAGAATAGTATAATCTGAAGCATCTCTGCTCAAACTTTCTAGTTAAGCTTTATCAAATATATAACAGCACTCCTCGTAAAAGAATGGAGCTTTGTCCTCCAAGGCCAAAGTTGCAGTCAAACAAGGTTTTCAGAACTACTGTTTTGGCCTTTTAAAGTTGGACCAGAATATTATGGGATGACAGAAGGTATGTCTGTCTCTCCCCTTCTCCTTGTCAAAGGCTTTAAATATATATATATATATATATATACGACATGGTTTCTTTTGCAATCCAGTGATGGTGACTGGTCGTGAAGGGAAATGTAAGGGGTGGTTGTGTCTACATCTTGATATTGGTGAGATAATGGTAAAAAAGAGGGAATGGAGATGCAGACGCCTTTTAGTAGGGGTGTTGGATAGTTTTGGCATGGCTTTGATTCACTCTAACATAGTGGGATGTGGGTGATCATTCCAAGGTGAAAAGGGGGCCAACTTTCTCCTAAACTCTTTTTCTTTATTGGATTTCCACTTTGTAAGTTTGTATTGCATGTCCCTCTTCAGCTGCAGCAACTAGCAAACTCTCCTCTCTTTCACGTTCACAAAATGATCTCTTGGCCCTTTCTTCCCGGCTAATTCTTTGACTCTATCGGTTTCATTTCATAGATAAAGACACTTGACCTTGCAAATATAAATTAAAATTGCTTAGTAAGAAGTCTTAGAATGAAGGGTGAATTAGATATTGAACAAAGCTGAGATGGGTACTGATACCTTTTAGTTGATCAAAAAAGAATTACTAGGAAATGGATCAATATGGGAACTTCTTTTCTTTTTTTTTTTTCATCAAATGGGAGTGTGAGCGCAGGCACGCTTGCTTGAGTCCTTCGAAGTGTACATGCATAGGAAAGAACAAAATGTCAAAATAATTAAAAAAGAAGATCAGCAGATATATTTATAAAAGGACAACAGAAACAACACAAGTGAATCCCTTTTGCATGTCACCAGGCTCCTAAATATTCCCTTTTGATAGTTCTTATTATTATTATTGTTATTTTATGTTAACTTCTATATCTACATTTACTACTGTGGTCTCTTCTTCACTTTTTCAACAGACTTCTCACTCACCATCATTACTACAGTCTCATCATTTCCAACTCCCCAAGTTTCTTCATACATGTATATATATTGTATATATGTCTATCTTCAATTGCTCTACTCTTTTTTCTTGGCCGACTTCTTCTGAGATTGCTTTCTTTACTCATCAACCAGACTCCACTTTCTTCCACACCATCATTATTCACATCTATCTTTGATTATGAGTTTTACTACCAAAAGGGTACTTGCAATTACACTCGGATTGACTTAGCGATCACCTTTTTCCTTGCTCCTCTTTTTCTCCACTACCTCTCTCTCTCTCTCTCACGATGGGTCAGGCTTTCACGAGCAACTCGATTTCACCATTTTAGAAATGACAATTCAATTCATTTGCAAGCATTTGTTACCCTGACCACATGCATGTTGTCACCTTCACCATTTAATTTACATGAATGTACTTGTCCATGGTTATTCTTGTCTGATCAGCAACAGCGTGTACTACACATTCGATTGCCTGTCGCCAATATTAACAAGAAAATTAAGCCTGTTTGAGAAAGTTTTAATTTTTAGATTTAATTTTAAAATTTTTTAAATATAAAAATTAATAAAGAAAATTATAAAAATTAAAATTTTTTTAATATAGTACAGAAATCAAGACAGACAATATAAAAATTTATAAAAATATACAAAATTTAATACAAAAATATAACATCTATAACTAAAAATTCAATCAAACGACCATAAACCATTTTATATGTGGAATACAAGGAAGAAAGAAATACAAGATGAATTAATAAACATATGAATTTGAGATATTAAAAAAACATTATGAAAAACTTAAAGAATTTTCAGCTAATTCATTTCTTGGTATGTCTATAGTTTTCAATTTAGGGGAAAAAAATTTAATATCAATTTAAGCAATTTCGACATGTCAACTTAAAAATGAAAGATTTTACGTCATTTTAGTTTTTGTAATTTTTGTAATTTTGTATTATATTAATACATCATTTTTTATATTATTTTTTAATTTTATATTTTAAAAAATAGAAATAAAAAATCAAACGGAAAAGATGTTTAACTAACTTCAAAAATACAATTCGGCTTCCATATCTATGCTATGTGTTATACCTTAGTGGCCTTCATTGACAATCAAAGCGTCTACATATAGACAATGATGATACTTTAAAAGTAATAAATATTAGGTTGTCTCACTCCTCAAACAGTATATAATTTCTTTATATTCATATCAACAACTCTATAAGCTTGTAATTTCCGTGATAAACTGCGTTAAGCACCAGAGAATAGTCCAATATTTGAAAAGGCCAAAGCACCATTTTATAATTAGCACGAGCTCAATCTCTAAGTTAATTAATTACAAAATGGCTATGCACGAAGCAATGATTGTTGTTTAATTTAAAAAACAGTACGTAAATTAAGGAGCAGCAACACCACATAATCGTCTCATTCACTAGATGTGAACTCCCCTTAGTCAATTATTCGCGCTTACTTCTAACAAATTGGCTCAAGCCTTCAAAAAGGCCAAACCTAATTGTTTTAGAGTCATGTCATCAATTATCATTTCCCTGTTTTGGATGGTTACAACCTTTCAGACTAACCAAAAGGTCATTCCACTTCTTATCACAATGTAAAAAGCTATATACAATATATCGGAACATATAACATTAAAATAAAACAAATTTATTAAACATTTGCGAAATTCTTTCAATACATTAGTATTTGTATATGTAAGAGTGTTTATATAAACACTGTGTAGTATATAATAATTAATTACATTAAAGTATTTGCAAAAAATTTTAATACGAACTTAACAAAATATTATTTTAAAAAAATAATGAACATATAGATTTATTTTTTAAAAATTCAAAATAATGTAGATAGTTTTCAGAACAAGTAAAATTATAAAAGATATTTATATATATTTTTACCTACCAACACATGCATGCTTTGTCCTATGAAATGTAAATCACAATGAAAAAGGATGAATCAGTACTAATTAAGCACCCTATAGAAGCTAATCATAGCCCTTTTTTATGCACTTCTCAATATGACACATAATTTCTTCCATTCATGCATGCATGTAATGACAAACCCTAATTATATGTGTTACTTTGATAGCCCCATATGATACCAACATGATTTAGACCTCAAGTATAATCTCCTTATAATTACTAACCAACCACCCCTTTGTCACTAGATTAGATTGGGAAACCCAAAAAAAAAAAAAAAAGAACTAAAAGATATCAGTTGGTAAAAAGAACAACAACTTGACTGTCAACTATACAAAATTTAATGGATAAGTTCTTGGGGTTCAGTGCCTGAAAAAAGGAAATTTTATAAACGAACAGTCTCGAAAACCTATCCTCTCCCCTCTCCTCAAGAGGCTTATTGACTCTGATTTCCATGTTTGGAGCAACAAGCAATAATGACGACGATCCAAGGAATATAAGCAGACCTTCCCAAAGCCTCATGCGCATGATATAATAAAAGACAGGATTATTCTTTTTTTTTTTTTTTTTTTTTCTAAGGTGAGTTGATGCCACCCTGAGGTTCCTTTAAAAAAATTGTTAAAAAAATTATATAATATGTTAAAAATTGCATGGACATGCGTGGGGCCTGTGGACCCCATTTTCCTGACTACGCGTGCAAAGCCCGTGGTTCATGGGGGCATCCGTGGTGGGCCCCCCAAGCTCCATAATCAACGAACGTATTACTCTCTCTCCTCGTTTTGTTTTTATTTGTTAGTGTGTATATATATATATATATATATGTATCTAATAGACTCACCACCACATCATCATTCTTTCTTGTTAATTGCTATCCCACTAATTCTTAATAAGAATGCTCTTTATCATGTGTCCTTTAAACAAAACTCCTTAAAACCTATAAATAATTAGAAAAAATTTATTGTTGTAATACCAAATTCTCCCTTCCAATGGTTAAAAACTTGTAATATAATTCTCTCCTTAGGATTATTAAAATTCCAAAAAGAGAAAATGGGAATATATATTTTACTCATATATATTATGTTCAATATTATGGTTGGATAATATTTTAGAGGTACATGTCTTTATATATATATATATATTACCAAAATGTTTTTGTAAGTTACCAATGGGTTTATAACTCTACCAGGTTCAACAGCCCTGGTAGAAATAAAAAATTTAATTTCTAAAAAAAAAAGGTTTTTGTAAATCAGTCTATTTTATATAAAATTGATCTTTTTAATAGAAAATGAAACAATTAAATTTTTTTTTGTTAGAGTGACTTTGAACCTTAATTTTCTAAAATGCTTTAATAAATTTCAAGAGTGATTATGTATAATATCTAGTAAAATTGATTATACATAATATACCTTACTGTCTTAATTTTGATGAAGCAAAATTGCTTGTAAGAAATGATTTATTTTTAGTTATTAAGCACTAGTTATGCACCCCAAAAATTAGGTATAATAAACTGATTAAAACATAAATTTATTGATATACGAAAATTTTAAGAAAGCAGTACTAATTCGACAAAATCAATGGTTTCCACAATCTGTAACCTCCCTCCTATCAATAATAAACACGCAAGGTTCTTGATTTGGTTGACATCTCCTCTTCTTTTACTATGGTCTTCAAGCCTTCATTCACGTAATAATTCTCTTCGTGTTCCTGTTATAACAATGGAAAATTAAAGATTTCCTTTGTTATAGTCGATGTGGATTCAATCTTATTATCTAATTAAGAAAAAAGGAAAAAGAAAGTTTACAATCCCTGAAATTTACTATAAAATATACTTAATTGCCCAAATTTTTATTTTCACTAATTAATTCTTAAATTTCCAAATTATATTTTCATAAAATTTTTTAATCTATTATCTTTATAAGAGCCATATTGTACGATTTAGTTATAATTTACAAGTTCAAGGACTTAAGTGATGAAAATTAAGATTTAAAGAATTAAATATGCTTCATAAAAAATTTGAAGAGTCTCTTTTCATTTAAAAAAATAAGAGGATCTACACGTGTAACTTATAGGATCTCTGATTCATTTTAAATACTCATTTTTCCATGTATACTATGTTTCATATGTATATATATATATATGTATGTATACATGTACAGACGTCGTCTCGTTATTTTATCATACTCTTTTTTTCAGGAGCACAGAACATGGCCGTGCTCCACACTTCTTCGTATTTTAGCTTTTCATGGTTATGTGGTAGTGTTTAGAAGATTCTCTGATTTACTTTCTTCAAGAAGGGTACTGCTGAAACAACATGAGGCCATAACCCAAAGTTACAATCTCCATCAGCAGGAATGTGGATTAGCTTGAACGCAACATCAATAAGTGTACTTGCAGTTTAGTAAGGAAAAACCAAACTTAATACACATTGCTTACATAGTGACATAAGCTAGGAAGATCATGATATGATCCGACCTACTTTGATGCTTAACCATTGCTTAGCATGCGTAATTCGTCTGATATTACATTGTTGAACAGTTAACCAACAAACCTCAGAAATTATTCTTTCATAAAAACTAAACATCTGCATCCTGTCTGATAAAAAAGCTTCAAACATGGTAATAATATATATATATATATATATATGCATTTGATGGCACCAGAGTCATTTGAAATGCAAGTAAAAACCACAGCATGATCAAGAAAGTTAACAAAAAATAAAACTGTGATAAATGTCAGTTTAACACCTCAGTTTGGTGCTGGTCTTGCCCATGCTGGAAGCAAGGTGAAATCATTTTCACGAACTATGCAACAAGGACAGCTTCCTGCTTTTTATCATTCGAAGACACTCATTGAAAGGAGACTCAAAAATTGTAACCTTCCGCAATCATGGTTAAAGCAGATGACCCAATTAGAAGCATGGATAAGCACCCAGAATTATCCCAAGGCAGACAAAATTTGATATTAAGTCAAACAGTAATCCATTGCAGAATAGGAAATAACCTTAGTCCACATGTCAGGGCAGTAATTGGTAGTTCATTTGTCAATTTTTTGCTGCAATAAGCAGCTTATTATCGCTGTAAATCTCCCTGCTTCTTAAGTTTTACAGTTGTTTCTTACAACTTTATCAAGGACAAATGATCCAAGCTAACAGGTAATTGGTTGCGTCAACTACTTTGCATAATAGCCCCTTAAGAAAACTTGGTTCAAGGTAGAATGTAAACTGGTGTAAAGAAAGGACCTTTGTGCAGGTATTGGGGCAAATGTATCTGGACATCACAGTAACATCACAAATACATATACATAATGAAAAACATCTACATGACTCACAACTTTCACTTTTCCTAAGTTTAATAATCCTCCCTGTAACATCTCACCGGAACTTTATTTTTTGATGGCTTATCCTGTCTTTGAACAGGAATACTTGACTACGGAGAAAAGAAACTTATATACAATCAATATCGATAACAGCAGCAACAGATTTATATAAGAAGTTAGAGAAGCAGGACACAAATTGCCAACATTAGGCTCAAGCTGGAATAGACCAGTCTAGGAAAACACCGAGAAGTTGGTAAAGATGTTCACCCATTACAGAAGCTACCGTCAAATCCTCGGGCTACATATGATCCGAAACATTCAGATGTTAAATTCTTGTCCAGTAACTAGGATGTACACTTCACCCATGGAAAGAGATGAGATATTTTAAAATGGACATCCTAACAATTAAGACCTATCAATCTACTACATGATCAGAGAGATGAGAGATTTAAAAGTCAAAGTATGTATGATTTCACACGACCGATTTTAATCTGATAGACAAATTGGAAACGCAATTGCATTTGCTCAACGGTTTGATGAGTATGGTATAATAATGAAATTCTGAAAACCAAACTGACAACTGGCAGGTATATATACAAAAGAAAATCAATACTTTCATATACAAAAGAAAATCAATACTTTCGAACTTTCATTCAGTCGCAAAAATTCTACTCATCAAATTGACACGTGTAAGGTATCGTCTCGAGTATAAAACAAATGTTTGTATTGAAGAGCAAAGATGATCATCACATCACAAATAGTGATGGAATAATTAAAGCACCTTCTTGCTTAAAAGATTTACCATAGGCATCACTATCACGGATGAGCCAACATACATATTCAAGTATTTGTCAAAGGCTACAATGATATGTTCAAGATATGTCGATGACTCAGATGGACAACTAGAGCACAACGGTGGTGAATATTGCTGCCACTCATAATATTGGTGAAACTTGGTATAAATGATAATTGACAATCAGTATACAGAACCCCTCCACCGCATAGCCTGCATGTTGATGAGCTTTTCAATTCTGTTTCACAATTTTCTAGTGATGTTTTTCATTTTCCATATCATATTCCTTTAATGCTATTTTTATTGAGTCTGCAGTTAATCACCCATGATATTGATCAGATAAAATTTTCTGATAAGCCACAAAAAGAATATGAAAATATCAATTTTAAGAGGAAAGGGTTACAAAGTCATACCTTCACATTTAATATACTAATTTTCCTTTGTTTGGGGACCTCTATGATATGTTGGACCCAAAGCAGCAAGCAGATCTGAAACTTATGAAGCGTCTGGACTGCGCATGTCTGGTCCAATTAATATTTTGAAGCTGCAGGAAACGCATGTTTCAACCACTCCATACTTACTGCAACAAAGACCTGAAATGAAAAGCCACTTGTAAAGGTATTCAGCCGTGATTTACAATGAAATAAGGAAGGAAGGCGTGTTTATACTTAGCAAGCAACTGATGGTGATAAAAGGGCAATTCACTTCTGAAGCCCTACAGCCAGTCGTATTTAGAATCTTTTTTTTTTCCTGAACATCAGCAATCTTAATAACCCCAAGTCAAACTGAAAATTTTCCAAGGCTTTACATATTGTTTTAGTAGAATAAAATATCAACCGAGATTTATGCTATATGTAAAAGTAAATGTAGATTATACAATTTTCACCAATTTGAGCATACTCTTGAAGTAGTTGTTTCCTGCAAGCAGCTAACCTTAGTAATAATATTTGGCAGCTAAACTTTGTAACAATATTTGTTAGGATATGCTATTGTTGCATGACCCTTTTTCTTCTTTATTAATTGTATGACATTGATATAGTTAAGAAGTCTGATATCTATCTCAATAAGGTCCTACAGCTCTAGCTATAGGGAGTAATTCTGAACTGCAGGAATGGATATTGTTATTGTAATCGATCTCATGATCCTAGAATCAAAACAGAACAAGTGGCAACTCTCAGAGAAGCAGAAAGGTTTAAATAATACCATCACCCATCAGGTATCTAATCATTAAGTCAACAATTCTTAACTGATCTTTTTTTTTTTTAATGTAAAAGGCCAGTTGACGGAAAATTAGATCTGAAAATCACAATCACAAATCAAATAGTGGTGATACATAATGATAGAACATCAACAAAAGCTAACTTGTTTGGCTTGTTTGGAAACGATTTCTGTTTCCATTTTTTATTTCTGTTTTTTTAAACACAAAAATTGAAAAAAAACACAGAAATTGAAAAAACACAAGAAAATCAATAAAAGTACACAAAAATGAAAACAGAAACAGAAAATGGCTACACTTTGCTTGCTTCCTGTGCTCTTTCACAACTTATTAGATCATCCCTACTCAGACACATGGTATATCTGAGATCAGCATTCCATGAAACTTCATATTTAACCACTACTTAAACAATAACCAATCGTCTTTGATGCTTTCACATGCAAATCTATGCTAGTTTTAGTGACAAGCCAAGAATCCATGTTCCCGCATCAAAGGCTACCAAACAAGCATAAATACAAAGAATAAGTCAAGATTAAGTTGCTCGAACTTGCCATTCACTGCCTTCTTGCCAGTACCTGGCTGCACACATTCAACAATTTTGTTCGGGGAGACATCATGTAAATTGTCCAATTCCCAAAGTAGTCTTGGAGATTTCTCCCCCCTATGAGATTTCATTTGGTATACAGATGCATTAGAGTAACTGAAAATTTTTTTTAAAAAAAATATATATATATATACATACTTTTCGTGTTCAACCAGTGTCTAGCAAATCCCCAAATCTAATACTCTTCAGACTTGCAGAAAATTTAAGTGCTATAGTGATAGCAGGACAGCTTTAAAGCTCGTTTCTATACACGTCAAAAAGAAGAAAAGATAGTTTCTTTGATTTGTTCTGATACTCAACGAACAACACTTCAGGAATTTCACCAAATAAGCATACAACATTAGCTAAACCACACCCAACAACAGTACCGCTTAATAACAAAGGTTAAAATTTGCAAGCTTCAAAAATACCCTACGCAAGTTCACAATACAGCATTTCGGTCAAGCTGAAGCAATTACCTTTCTTGAGAAGCAGTTTATGCATGAGAGCTGAACTCTGTAGGATATGTGCATTGTGGTACAGAGATGATCAAATTGTAAACAGAAAAAAAGCGTACATATGGCTAGAGAGAGAGAGAGTGAGAGAGAGAGAGGAATTACATAAAGGACAATTAAACAAAGGCTTGAGCATTGAGATGGTCTGTACATATTTTGTTTAGTACCACAAAGCCTGAGGTGGCTCGGCCCAAAGGGTAATCCGTAAACGTTAAAAAACGACGTCACAGGAAGGTCTTTTGTTAGGGTTTCAGGGTTTTGGGCGTTGTTATTGCCTATATATGCATCTTTTTCTCGGTTGTTATTTCTCTCGTGTTGTTTTCAAAGTTGAAGTCGTTCTGTTTTTCTTAAAAAATCTATGTTTTTCTGTTCACTGTTTTATGCTTTTGCTTAGATGATTGTGAGTTGAGCGTGGAAGGAAATGGAAAATGGGCAGATGATGAAAGCGAAAGAGAAGCTGAGAGTAAGCTCAGTGAAGCTTCAAAATTTTCGAGCTTTTTAAAACTGATGCTCCGTTCTTCCTCTTCATCTTCCTTCCGGCAACCCCGAATCTGATTAAGTGTATTTCCCCAGTCTTTAAATTTCTCTTGTATGTTCTGTCGGCTGGTTGACTGTTCGTTCAGCCGCTTGAACACCAACAATGGTTTATAGCTAATTATCATGCATTAATTGGGTTTCTGTAAGTTTTAGGTATTACTTTTCCATTTTCCGTTACAAATCTTTTCCAGATTTTACAAAGATTTTATTCCATATTTTATTGGAATTTTTTAAAAATATTAATTTTAAATTTTTTTAAAATTTTATAAATGTTAAAGTATTTTTAAAAGATATTTTTTTTAATTTTATTTTTTACAAATGATAATAATTCTTCAAAACGTAAGTAAAAAAACATAAATAGAAACGAATGAATTTATTTAGGACAGTTTTTTAAGGATATTTTCTTTATTTGTGATTTTTAATGTTTAATTTAGATTTTTAATATAAATTGAATATAAAATAAAATTCAAACTTTAAATTTAAATACTTATTTTAAAAATATATATTCATTAATAAATTAAAATATATATTAATTAACAAATTATATCTATTATTAAATAATTTATTTATAAATTTT
>JAOXYD010000003.1:5782809-5794140 GCA_028565735.1 Pinacopodium congolense | reverse complement strand
TCGGAGTCTTAAATATACTCCACTTTATTACTTGATTCGACCGGTACGCTTGCCGAATGTTGGTCTCGAATTAAATTATTAAATTGTGCAAGAAAGATAGATTAATTTGAGTTAATTTTGTATGTGGCCAACCGCAATCATAATTCAACATTCTAAAGCATCAAAATCATTTTTTATTGAGAAATAACTATTGAAACATAACATCCGAGCATTGTGGTGGTTAGGATCGAGCAACAACGATGACATTAATATACCACCATTAAAGTTTCACTTCAAAGTGGGTTACATAATGGTTTCATTAATCCCTTGATGAATTGTCTTTATGATTATGAAAAAAAAACATCAGAAATGACTAAAATATTTCTAAACTACTCTAAACTATTCTCATCACTTTAAAACATATTCTTAACTCACACACGTATTGAAAAGCTTCCTAAAACATCTTTAACTTATAAAGAGGATTATTAAAGATATTTTCCATATAAATTCCTCTTATTTATACATCTTGCATGGATATACTAGGTCATGTATACAATCATATATGATTGAGCCTCATCAACTACCAAAATATACTAATTAAAACTTAAAATTATAATTATAATTATAAATCTATGTAAATTCTATCTTAATCTTCAAAACACCTAACTCTTTATCATTTCATCACAAGCTCCATAATGGTACTTTATAATTAAATTCTTTCATATTTCAACTTTACACGTAACTTTCAAACACTTAAAACATAACAAATCATTAGTTCTAAAAATTATTTTATCAAGCCTCTCTTGGTTCAACAATTACTAACCTAATCTTATTTCTTATAATATTTCCTTGTTCATCTAACTTGTTTTTTAATACCCATTTTGTACCTATGATTAGATGATCTATTTATTCTCTATTCATGACCAATTTTTACCTCCTGAGGCCTTTTCTACATTCCTAGGTTCAATTTGAGACATAAATGCAAGATGAGAAAAATTCTTAAAGTGAGATCAAGTGAGAAAAATTCATCCGTTTTAAAATTAAAGAGGAACCAAAGGGGAAAAAAAAAAGAACAACAGAGACTTGTCCCTGTTGATCCAAATCTATTGTTGTTAAAAAGGGCTTCATCGCTAGTGATGCTTTTGGTATTTCATTCGACTCTTGTGGATAACTTATAGAAAATACAAAAGAATAAAGAGAAAAGAAAATTAGACAATAGAAGGGCAAACCGACTTTCATTTAAGGCTTAAGTCCTTTCTGCTAATTGGTTCTACTTATGTACTAGTCCTTTAATTTATAATTGAAAAACAGTGTCAAATAACATCTTGACATCATTTTCTGGATTATACTTGAGTATGGAACATAATGTAAAGAATTTTATGACCTTATTTCCATTAACAGTTATTATTTAAATCCAAATCTCTTATTGCATAGCTTTACACGATACTGTGCATCATAGATGAGTGTTGATTTACAATTAGTCTTAAAACATCTCTACAATCAAGACACTACAATTATCTTTGATTCTTCTTATACTGACAATTGCAAATGGATTAAGTCTTAAAAGATTCTTCACAAATTTAAAATAAATTTTATAGATATGGAAGGTAGTCTTTTTCAAAAAACAAGAATTGTCCATGTACTACGGTAAAAAGAGCTTTAAGCGACAGTATGTTTGCAACGGTTTTAAAAAGTGTTAATAAAAGTTATTATAATGCAACACATTTTTAAGTGTTGTTTTTAATAATATAAAAAGGCAACGCTAATCATAATTTGATGCTATAAGTTGAAAAGGCAACGGAATAAAATAAAGTGTTACTTTACAATCTTAAATATGCAACAAGTAGAACTGTTGCTATAATTAAAATAGTTTTAAACAATAATCACAATGTTGTTATATTTTAGATTATATATCTAATATTTTATTTTTAAATTTAAATTTAAATTATTTTAAATATAAGATAGTAGATGTTTTCAATTACATAAAAAATATTACAATTTTCTTATTTAAAAGTTTAAAAGATTTTATAATTTTAATATTAAAATAAAATAATTTTTAGAATTAATAAAAATAGAAAATTAAAATTAAAATTTATCATGAGAATTGAGCTCATGAATCATTGATATATTTTAAATATTTAAAGAATTGTAGAATTTTTAAAATATTAAATATATAACAACTAGACGTGTTGTTAATTAAAATAGTTTTAATAATAATTCTAAGCAATAATCAAAGTGTGGCTACATTTAGATTGTATATTTAATATTTTATTTTTAAATTTAACTTTCAAATATTTTAAATATAAGATATTAGATATTTTTAAATATGTTTAAAATTTTAGAATTTTTTATTTAAAAATTTTAATATTTTCGAAATTTAATATTAAAAATAAAATAAATTTGAGAATTAATTAAAAATAAAAATAAAAATAAAGATCTATTTAATTCAAATTTGAAGGTCGCTTAAAAATTTTAATTAAATGAATTAATTTATCAAAAATGAAAAAACAGACACAAGATTTATACACCAAGTTTGATACGCTTGAAAAGGTCATGGGAATCGTTGACCTGAAAATCTCCAAATTAATAGCTCATATTTCTCTCCCGCTCTAAGCTTCTTACCCTATTGCGTGCTTCCTGTTCTCTGCGTCTCCTTCCACTTCCATTCGATCTGTCTTCATTTGCACGGGTAAACATCTTGTTTTTATTTATTTATTTTTCAATTTGTGGCTTTGGTACTTGTATCTAAAAAATATACAGCATAAGGGTTCACTTATTCCTTTTTAATAATATCTACGTTGAAACTAATAATTTTGATTAGGAAAAGCTAGCTACTTCTGGTATTTAATTTTGTTATTATTCCTTCATTCTTCTGATTCCAAATGTTTTTTTTTTTGTGGGGAATTGATCATTATCTGCATCGGTATTCATTGTTTTCTTTGGATTCATTAAATTTGACGAAGGTTCTTAGCTTTATCCTCTGGGTTTCATTTGTTTAATCTTTCCCAGTTGAAGATTAGTTCTTTTCTTTACTTTAATTCGACAATGGAGAATTCGATTAGTTTTCTTAAATCTCATTTTATTTTTTGTGATTTTTTACAACGTTGTGAAGATATGTGTTTGGTATTTTTCTAGAAGGAATGTCAAATTTGGACTTGTTTTCTGGTAGCAAAGCCACAAAATCAGTAAATGTCCTTTAGTTTAAACAATTCTTTTTAATTTTGGATTATAATAAGAACATTATCTTGTTTGTTGCATTGATGCAAAACTGAAGCACTATTTTTGATTGAAGAATGCAAACTCCAAACAACTGGCCAGAAGTTGGAACAATTTGCTTCAAAGATCTGGAGGTTTCACACCTAAGTAAAGATCATTATTTGAACCGATAAGTAGAAATCAAGGAATAATATAGTTTTCCTGACATCAAGTTTTGTTTTAGTTTACCAAAAAATGTTTCTTTTCTTTTGTCCCAACGTTCAGGCTCTACATAAAAGTCAGTTGGGTGAGTTGATACAACAGAATGACAAAAAGTTGGATGCCGCAGGTATTTAGTATCATTACCATATAGTTGATTTTGGTGATATCTTTGCCTGCAAAACTTAATAAATCTTAAGAGGATATATTATAGTGGTTGAAAATGCAGAGAATTAGAGTGTTGGGCAAAGGCAATTGTTTTGTTTGGGAAGAGCATTACTGAAGAAAAGTAACATACTTGTACGAGATTCAGCAACAACATCAGTTGATTCAACAATTGATGGAGTGATTCAGAGGACCATTAGTAAAGAGTTCAAAGATCGAACAATGGTGGCAATAGCTCACAAAATTCATAGTTATATATACTCTATATGGATTAGAGGAAAGATACTATAAATGCACAGTTTAGTTAATAATTTTAGGATATTGTATTTTGAATATGTTAATGATTTAATTTCACAATTCCATATTTTGACTATTATATTTTTATATGTCATATATTAATGGTTATTTTTAATATTAGATATTATTGTATGTTGAACATTAATGTATATATTTTAGACATGTCATACATTAATGACTATTTCATTTCATTGCTAATGAAATATGAAACTGTTTCTTTTACTATTAAATATCGTTGCATAAAAAAATTAAATCATTGCCTTATAAACACTCAAATTGTTGCTATATCTTACAATTGTTGTTACTATATTTTAAAATTATTTCATTGTCATAGTAAGAACTTAAAGCAACACTATTATTTTCGTAGCTTAAACAATAAATTCTATTACCTTATACTTATTGCAACGTCACTTTAGATGATGCCCATAAATTTGTTACATTAGACATAAAGAAACAATAATTGTACTTTTAAAAATACTTTTTGTATGTTGCCTAAAACTATTTATACCATAGTGATGTAAAATAATGAAATAATTATCTATATTATACAAAACAATACAAATCGAATTATAAATGATAAACAACATCTTCAAAAATAAAAACAATAGATAATGGGAGTAATTTGATACAGATTTTATCTATTATTTTTTAATATTATAATACATATTTAAAATCAATGTTTTAAAAAATTAACAAATATATATAATTAAACAATGATAATCATTTATAGAATATTTTCAAGTTTTTACAAGTTAAAGAAATTTCAATCTGTTAGAATCTTGTTTCAATCCTGTTTCTTATTTTAATTCTTCTTTGAATGAAGAGTTGTATGGTTTTGATAAACATTATCATCATATTTTGTTTTGAATTTACAATCTTTTATGTATAAATTCAAAGATCATAACTTTTAAATTTTAAATTAAAAAAACACAACTTTTCAACTTAATTCTCTATGACTTAGCAATCTTTATTATAAATGCATCTTTACCTTCAATGTAGTAGGAGATTTGTGGGGTAAGTATTTCCCTACTTACCATCAAACTAATAACAAGAAATTACTTAGTGGGGCTTATTACAGACTATAGACATCTCTAACTTACAGATTATAAAATAATGTATATTATTAGAATAATAAAATAAAATGATATATATTATTATTATATAACTTACGGGTTATAAATGTCTATCATATATAAATTGAATAGTTTTTTCCTTATCTAGTTCCTTACTTTTCATCAAAAAAATAAATATTTCTTAATGGACCTGCGGACTGGGAAATCTTTTCCTTACCTAGGGCCTTACTTTTCATAAAAAATGAACATTCTTAATGGCGATTCTCAAGAAATTTGAAAACCAAATACACTCACCAAACAAGAAAAAACAATACAAAATGGCCAACACACACAATACGAGGAAAGACCAGGGTTTTGCAAAGAAAGAGAAGAGAATCTAGAAGCAGTCCCACGTAGTGGACAAGGTAAACTGTAGGGTGTAATCCTGTCAGAGTAGTACCGCAGAGCAACAGTAGAAAAGATGCAAAGTTGGAGATTAAGACACAAGAACAAGTATACTGAAACAGACAAAACAGGATTCTTGTGTCCACAAAACGCTTCACTATATTATATTATATATATATATATATATAAACAAACATTAACTGTGGGGTTCTAATGGGCATGGGCTCCAAGGCCTCGTCCACCATTCCTTTTGACCGAATCCCTGAAAAGGTTAAACAATATAAAAACAATGAAAGAAAGAATTGCAAATAACGAGAGAGAAAAGTGTACTATGCCCTTTCGATTTCTCTAATGCTGACTTCGTTGTCACGCTTTTCTCTCTTTTCATGTAGTGCTATAGCAAGCTAGGCCTCTCTGCGTGCTCTCAGATTCCCTACTGCCAAAACCCACAAAAGAAACAGGTTTGAATTCTTTGTTTTGTTTTCTATATTCAGTCCCCAGTCCATCTACGACCTTCATTATATAATACGATCCAAGTCCCACCACATCCCTCTCAGTACCAGACTTCGTGGACCATCTTCTTCTTTGTTCCTCTTCTTCCTTCATATCCTCTCAGAATAAAATATTTCCAACAGTAAAGATTTCATCGTCCTCACAGCAATCACCTGCAGCAGAGATGTCTCGTACTCTTTGCATGCAATACCTTTTCAAAAGCTTAACTTAAAGCTTCATTACTGCAATTGCCTGCAATACATATATTACTTGATTTTTTGGTATTTGGCAGTTTCATTTCGGCCTGGCATCCTCCAACATTCACTAGCAATGGAAAATAATTATATCACACAGAAACATAATAATTAACGAAAAAATATTTATCGAAGTTGTTGACGAATAACCCTGACGCACTTGTCATTCCCAGAGCTGCAGGACTGGGAAAAGCTGTTGATACATACCCCTGAATGCAGAAAGTTGAATTCTTTATGTTTTCTTTGAAATCCCTGATTTTAAGAAATATTCATTAGTTTTTTTATCTAGGGTTAATCATTCCTTGTTCTGCACTGAAACACCTAAACATGGAATTGTAGGAGAATGTCTTCAAATTTTCTATCAGTTCATTTTTATAACAAATAATATGTAGATACTATTTCAGTGATCATTGAATAAAATTTGACCCTTATAGAATTAGTTAAGCATAATACTGTAACCCAGAAATGACCAAGTTCGCATAGATTAAATGAGTTATGTGGGTGGCCTCTGTCCTTGCAAGAATAACCATCCTGCTGCTTTAGTTTTTGTTAATTTAAAATTCACTATGCAGTGAATATAATCAATGTGCTACATGTCCAAAATGAAAGACAAACAACTCCTCTTTTTTTTATTTCAGTTGACGCAAGCTTAGATGAAAGTTCATTTATCATAAGAAAATTAAGAAAGAAATGATGAACCTGTATTAATTTTTATAAAATGGAAAGATAAAACAATTTGTTCTCTTCTTTTCACCAAGTTTTTCTCTGCAATGTGAACCTTGTTGCATTTTGATTGCCGTTGAATTACTGCTTTCGTTCTTTTCTTCTTTTTTTTTTTTTTTGAAAAATACTGTTTTCATTCAAGCCCTTAACTTTGAAGAATTAATTCAATAGTTGGAAATAAACTTTAACAATTATTCTTATTGATATTTTTTTTAGAAATTAAATGAAACATTCTCATTCCTATTGATATTTTAGATATATATATATATATATATATATTTATAGTGATGTACTTTTCAAGTCAGATTTATGTTAGTTTACATGTGCTTTATATGTATTTAATGTAAATGGAGTTTGAATTATTGGTTCAAATTGTTTATATCCAAACTTGAATCAAGTTTAAGTTTTTCTTATATTTTCGGGTTTATGATGGATACCTTAGATAATGCGATGTGACTAACAAATGAATCGAACGACATCATCATCGTGTGACAATGATTAAATTGTTTAAAATAATTTTATATATTAACAAATAATTTAAAATATATAAATAAATAAATATTTTATATTTAAATGATTACCAACGACCAGCCATTTTCTTCCATAATATACCTTACAGACTTGCAACGTTATGCAATCATGAGAGTTGAAACACGCAGCTCATAAGGGCACAAGGGGGTTGACCAAATCAAGCCAATAGAACTCTAACACCTGCGATCGAATACGACAAGGAGTTAAGTGGTTCGGTGCACTTAGACCCTAGAATCGTCTTCCTCTAATTCAATCCGAGCCTACACGCATGCATTATCGTATTGAATATGGTCGACAAGATTAATTAATTCGAATTCAAAAACTAAATTTGGGAAAGAGATTTGTAAAAATGATTATATTTATTTTAAAATATTTTTATTAGTTTGAGTTATATAAAGTATTTTGTGACATTGAAATATAAAAAGAATTATCACTAATTTTTTGAGTTATTTTGATAAATATTATTGTTAAAATTAAGTATAATAATCACATTATATTTTTTATTATAATAATTTACTAAATACTTTATCAAAAGTTTTATTTACTATTTCTAATAATATAAAAAAAATTTGTTAATTATTTTGAATAATAAAAAATATTCTTTAAAATAAATCCGATAGCTATTTTTCCATATAAAAGGGTTTCACAGCATTGAAAAGGAAAACTGAATAGAAGTATCAATTTATTTGAAACAAAAGGCATATATGTGTTATATAATATGCACATTGCAACTGCATTTCATGTAGACTCTGGCAATAGAAATTTGGGTTAATGGAAATGAGAATGGAGACAGAGAGAACAAGAGAACGAAAGTTGTGGGTTGTGATTTTCTATTGTAATTTTCGTAATTTTTTTTAATTTTATGTTATATTAGTATTGTTTTTAATTCTTAAATTTTAAAAAAACTGAAAATTAAAACCAAAAATCAAAACTCAAGTAAGAAAGCAAAACAAAAACCGCATAAAATTAGAAAAAGACTGAGACAATGAGAAAACAAGGTGGTCTGGCCGTGGAATAATATAACAGTAAATTAATAACCCATTTGTCACGGATTTCATGATCATTCTACAAACAAAAATCTTTCAAAGACACAAATGAGTAATATAGACGAAAAAAAGGGGAAAAAAAAAGAAAAGAAGAAACATGAAAATCAGATGAAGAGAAATGGTGAGGAGGAGGGTTCAGGGAAAGCCATTATAAGGCCTATCAAAGTGGAGAAGTTGGCCGTGGCATTTGGGACAATCTTCTACTTGTTTTGGGACCATGATGTACATGAGACATCTCTTGCAACCAGCAACAACCAAGACCTGATCTTCTTTCTCTATCCCGTAATGCTTTCTAGTGGAGGAAGGAGGGGACTCTGATGATGACTCCTCGCTATCATACGAGCTATCATCTTCTGAATACCAGTCTCCATTGTAGTCCTGTTTTATCCTAGGGTCTTCTTTGGCCTTCATGCCACTCCTCCAGTTTATGTAGTAAATCTCCCCTGTCTGCTAAAGCAAACACCAGTATATCAGCAAGGAGACCAATCATGCGTGCTTAGAAGCCATTAAAAACTTTTAACCAAGAGTAACAGCCAGTCACTTATTCTCCAGATCATCGTTTCTTTCTTTGTTTCAACATATACAAGTTCAGGTACATGGGGAAAAGATAAAACCAGATAGAAAGTAGCGATCTTTATCATCCTTCTTCTTATGACAAAATGTACTGTCATCAAAAGACAACACAAGATCAGAATCCCTGAAAGTAAATGAAGCTACTTTCCTCTGTATCTATCATTGCGCCCTTAAAGAAAGATTAAATCTTTGGCCAAACCCAGAAATTAATTCTGCTATTCAACTACAAAATACAAACACATGAATTCAAAAGTGCCGCTGGTGAATGAAAGTTACCAAGAAAGAAGATAAAGTTGTTATCTTTTTAGGGTTTTCTCTGATGGGCAAGCCAGTGCGTAACCTGAAGGTACAGGTGTGAAAAATATATAGAGAACAGCAAGCATTAATTACAAAGACAGCGAATGAACAAGAAGAAAAAAGGAAAAAAAATCCCAAAAGTGAACAAACCAAAAAAAAAAAAAAAAGAACCACAAGATCTGCATTAAATGCAACTGCGCATAGACGAAAAAGGGACCGAATAAAATCTAGAAGTCATAGTTACGATCTCTTATACATAACAACAAACATCAACAAAACACACCTTTAAATCAAGGCATTGTTCCCAGTGGCAAGGAAGAAAGACATGGGAATTGAGCTCAAGAGTGGTGTCATCAGAGTTTGATGCACGACTCCGCTCCCGTGGTAACAACACGTCTACCTCATCGGAGCTCGACGATCTCTCTCTTCCTCCTCCGCTCAACGCGCTGTCTTCTTGGTGGTTGTTTAGAGAACAGTTCTGAAGAGACCTCTCAAGAGAGGTTGTAATGGTGTCCGTGTTTGGAGCTGTCATTATACTGTTTAGCTACCAGAACTAATGCTCTATTAGGTTTTAAATCATTCAACAAGATGCAGAAAGATTGGTGCTTTAACCCTAAACACAAAAGAAGAAGAAACAAGAGGGAGAGGGAGGGAGAGGGAGGGAGAGGGAGAGAGGGAGTTTGTGATTCTTAGGGATTGTGATACCAATACGTGGGAGAGACGAGATTGGGTTAGTAGTAGGTGAGTGGGTGAGAAAGACCGGGGGATCGCGAGTGGAAAAATTGCACGAAAGCCTGAGTGGGCCACAGGAACGTCCGAAACAGAAGAGCTCCTGCGTGGTTAATTTCGTGTCAAATAAAGAGAAATTATCACTCGCTGTGAAGAGCGCGTTATGAGTACATCTCAATTTTTGCGTTGTTAGGAACAGGTGAGAGAGGATGCCGGAACTTCCTTGACAGTTGCGTTTTGTGGGCCTTTTTATGTTTTTTTGAGAAGGAATAATTACAATGTTTAATTTCATTGCCAAGTAGACTGACTCCCATTCCATATGCTATTTGAACTGAATTTATTATTTATTCTAAATTATTAATTTATTAAATATATGATAATATTTAAATTATTATGTATGTCCAATGGGTTCTTTCATTGTTTTAGAAAAATAGGCATTGAAGTGACATAGTTGGTTTGTAAATGCCAAACAGACAGATGTATTATAATTAAGAAAGAATGAATGTCCATAGTCAACTTGTCTGGATGATGATTTCTAAGGATTGAATACTCCATTTTCTAGAGCTTATGCACAAGTAAATGATGCTTTTCTTATCATGAAAAAGAAAAAATTGGAGTTTGAAGGCTTTCACGTACCTTCCCTGTTATTATACTAGGTCAAAAGTATACAACCGGAGGGCATTTGTGTAAATATTTAAAAACTTAATTTTAATTATTTTAAGAAAAAATCTAAAGTATTTTATATAAAAAAATTGCGAACATATTTTTTTAATTTAAATCTTTTAAAAATATTATAATTTAGTTTAAATATTTTTAAAATCTGATAATTTCATTTCAATACTTTAATAAATTAAAATTTTACTTAAATTTTAAAGTCAAATATTCTTTTTTCTCCAAAGCAAAACCTAACAAGGGATGAGACAGGAGTAAGTGAATCTCCGAGTAAAATGTGCTGAGATTTTTGGGTTTGAGAACAGTGGAAGAGAAGGGCCATTAACAAACGGATTTTACCTGTAGTGGAATCTATTCTTCTGAAAAAAAAGACAGACGTCAGCCTCTCCTCTCCTCGACCTGACACTCTCTGCACTAATATTCCCTTCTCCTGCTCTGTGTGCACTGCACTGTTGCTGGAGTCCTTGGGATGTATGTATAAGTTGGCATCCTTCTCTTTAGTCTTTACCCTTTTCTTTTATTCTTTTACAAATTGTGTCATTATCCCACTTTTATTCTTCGTCAGTTAAAAAAAAAATTCCTGTAGAAGCCTTTATTGGAAGTAGTATATTAAATATTATATCGATATTAATATTAGATTTATTTTTAAAATAGTATTATATCGGTATCGATTAATAATATTATTATTTTAAATAATTTTTT
>JAOXYD010000003.1:5771349-5782709 GCA_028565735.1 Pinacopodium congolense | reverse complement strand
AGTCATTGATTTTTTACCTAAAAAAATAAAGACAAAAAATCAAAAATAAAATAGATAACAAATAGTCCTTATCTATGTCGTCCAAGTTCTCTCAATCTTGAAATCAATGAAATGTGGCTGCTGTCCCTTATGGACGGAAGCGTTACTGTCAGGTCAACTACGGCCAAGTTATTACACTAAGCTTAGTATTTAAATATAATAACAATTGATGCCGGTCCTTCATAAAATAATTGGTAACGACGTGCAAGGAATAAAAGTGTCCCCAGAATACACTTTGAATAAAATTTTATTCACCATAAACACATATTTTTCAATTAAAAATAGAAGAAAGATGAAATAAAAATCTTTTATTCTAATAGACAACACCATAAACTTGAAAACCAATGTTAATTAAAGGGAAAATTCATGTCTTCTGTGGTGATGAGAGACGCACTGATCATTTTAAAAATGTTAAGATGGAGAATAAAGTATGATTAATATCTTGAATTTGGGAAAAGAAAAGTTTAATACTACAGTCAACTGAAACTAATAAAATGCTTAAGCCCGTTTGTTTTTTATTTCTATTTTTTTACATACGAAAATTAATAATAAAAATATAAAATTTGAATGACAAAAACACAAAAATCAACAAAATATGAAAACTAATGACCAAAAGTTTATATTGATTTCCTTTGCTTTTTTTTTATTTTTATGTGTTTTAATTATTTAGTTTAGTTTTCTATTTTAGTAGTTGTATATTTTTATCAATTTTTGTATATTTTTTAATTTCTTTAGGAGATGTTTAGTTGGGATGCGGGTTGTGATTATTGTATTTTTGTATTAGTTGTTGTATTTTCTTTTTATATTTCTATGATATATTAGTATGTTTTCTTTTTTAATTTTTGTATTTAGAAAAATAAGAAATCAAAACTGAAAATTAAGGCCTTGTTTGATTTCCCTTTTGTTTCTTATTTTTGTTTCTTATTTTTAAAAATACAGAAACCAATAAAAATAATACAGAAACCAAAAAAGATAACATACTAATATACAACAGAAACTCAAAATATAACACAGAAACCAATAACAATATCATATAAACTAATATACAAAAACAAAAACAAAAATAAAAAATAGAAACGAGAAGTGATATTAAACGTGCTCTAAATGGTCTGTTCGTTTACGTTTCTTTTTTTAGTTTTGATTTTTGATTTTTCTAAACACAAAAAAAACATCACAGAAATTGAAAAAAATACACTAATATAATATAAAAATCTAGAAAAATAATATAAAAATTTATAAAAATACATAAAATTCAATAAAAAATAAAAAATCACAACTAAAAACTGAATCAAACGACTTAAGTTTTTATGTGTATTACTTTTTTCAATTTTTTGTATTTTATTTTCATATTATTTATTTAAATTTTTATAATATTTTTTTCAATTATCATATTTTAAAAATAGAAATAGAAAATACAAACTGAAATCAATACCAAATAGCTCTAAACTACACCAACCCTTATATTGCAGCTTCTTCAAGTAATTATTCTGCCATTAACTTTAGTTGAAGGTCTAAGAAACAGTGATCAGATAAGTATGAGTTGGGTCAATGATATCCATCAAGCATGACCATTTTCAGCATGCCAGTGATAGATTTTCATTCTGGTTGAGAACAATGTACATATATGGGAGAGCGATATGCGTTCATAGTCTACTATATTGATCTTATTTTGACTTGTCATATGGCTATGTAACAATTACTTTGGACTTTCCAACTAAATTTGTAAAAATTGATAAATCCTGTTTTTCAAATTTTAGTTGTCTGAGATTAGCCTATACATCCTACACTCTAGACTCCGATTTATATATAGAAAGTGTAAGAAATAGATTGTTTTCCTGAAAAATTAATCAAATATACTTCTTGTGTTGCAGTTGATTCACTAAACTAACTACTTTAATTAACATTAAACAAGAAAATAATTCCATGTAATATGATCATAATTTAAGATAAATCAAATTAGTAATGGCTGAGTTCATGCTAGGCTCCCCGTGTTCCACATGTTATATATGGCCATCCAAATTGTTTGGTGACTCTTTTCTAGCTATATCCTTATGCTTCACTATATACCCACCAAACAATGGGATAAGAAAGAGACATTCCAATATAAAATTCGACATAACTTTCCAAAAAGAAGTGAACAATTGCACTGCCATTGTATCTTAGTTGCTTGTTTGTATATGAAATCGACTAAAAGATTATTTATTATAAATTGGGAAACCCTCACCTAATGATGTAATCCCTTAACCAACATTTTCTTGCTTAAGAGGTAGTGTAGATTCGTAGGTACTATACATATGATATGATATTCATCAAACAAAACCCTATTGCTTTTTTTTTTTTTTTTGGAACTAGAGTTTAGCCTCTTGAGCCTCTTGTAGTACCGAATCCCGGTTATTTTAAAGCTTTGCCGGTTTCTTCTATTAGTCCAAGACGTTGAATCCAAAACTTGTTTAGAAGTGTAATAAGAGAGATGTGTTAAACTAATAGGGGAGAAGGCAAATTTTCTATACAAATTGAGGTGCTATTCTTGTCACTCACAAGTCATCCGAGTTAGTGTTAATTTATTAATTTTGGACAACTAAAGGCAGTTAAATCATAATCTATCAAAAGTAGTGTGTCCTATTCCGTATCGTACCGGCCAAAAAACGATACGAAATGGTCAAAAATAGTATCGGATTCAAATACCGATCGGTACTGAAAAAAATAATTAAAAAATTTTAAAAGAAAAATTTTATATTTTGATCTTTTTAAATTTAAAGTTAAATTAAAAATTATATAATATAATACATTTATAGACTATTTTATAATTTTTATAAAAATTAAAAATTAATTTATAATTTTAAATAATTATTCAAAATAATATTAATATTAATCGGTATCGGTACAGTATTGTTTTCGAGACTAATTTAATATTGATACCAATATAATATTTTATATACTGATCAGAAGTGAGAAAATTGAAATGTAATTAAGTAGAAGGAAACCATAGATATGCATACACCAATCGAATCAGCGGCAACTTGAATTTTGCTTTTAAATTGATATCTGTACCAAATAAATTAAGCAACTTGTACTTGTCGACTTGTATTGATTTTGCTAGTTGCCAAAAGGGAAACGGGAGGAAACGGACTCTCACTTTTTAATCTATCTTATATGCAATAGATTGCCTGAACATATACGTTATCTCTTTAGTCTTGATAATTTTGATATTTTAATGGACGGTCTAGGAGCGATTGATTACCAGTCAAACTTTTAAGCAAACTTGCAATTGCAGTATATAATTAGTTCCTACGTGGAAGTCATCATTGTATTTGTATGGATTGTTTTAACCGATAGACTAGTGATAAAATAATACAATTAGACAACGTAAGAAATGAGTCTGTGTGGGTGACAAGATAAGGGTCACCATCATGGATCTTTTTTTAAGGAACTTAATCATATATGACAATTGATACACTATTATTATCAAATGATGCTATATTGTACATAAGTTTATGGAAAGTAGAACAATTGCATAAGTAAAATATTGGTGACAAGAACACCTTTTGGAGACGTTCCCTTTTTCACTTTACTAGCCACTACAGAAAAGAAAAGCTTCGAGTATTTTTATATGCTTGGCTTTTGATCAAGGGTGGGGTAAGTAAGACAAATCGCAATTAAATAAATTGAGGAAAAATGCAACCCGGAAATCACTCCATGTTAAGAGGGAATTTCAAAAATGGCTTGCCACTTAACATGAGATTTCTTTAAATTTGATAAAATATGTAATTGTTATTTTTTTTAGTGTAAAACTAGATAAATTGTCATATTTATACAATCATTTATAAATTATGTATTTTAAATAAATTATTTAATAAATTGACTACATAAAATTAAATAGGGGATCATTCTAAATAATATTTGTAAATGTCTATATAACTCAAGAGTCCTAAGTAAACTCATTTTTTAAAGAACAAATGAATATAAATTTTTTTAATGATGATTTGAATTTTTAACTGTTTTTTTTAAAGATTATGCAAAAGGTATAATCTGTCTCATAACGTTTGATAAATGATTTAATTTAATTTTTAATATTTTTTAAGGTACTATTTTATCCCTAACGTTTATAAATGGTAAAATTTGTCCATAATATTACAAAATAGTACATATTACCCTGTAATATTTATAAAATAATATATTTTACTTCCTTAACTCTAATTTTATTAAGATTTTGTTAGATAAATGTTAATTTTATTAATATTTTATAAAAAAATTATTAACTAATTATTAAAAAATAATAAGTAAAATTTTAACGAAATTAGTATTAAAAGAATAATTTACACTATTTTATAAACGTTAAGGGACAAAATACATTATTTTATAAATGTGAACGAGTAAAATAATATCTTAAAAAATGTTATGAGCAATTAAAATCTTTTAAAAAATATTAGATTATAACTTTCAACAAAATATTATTTGACCTAACATTTTACTAATACTTAGAAAACACAACCACTGTAATTATCCATCATGGAAGAATCCTGATTGGAAGGTCTGTGCGTCTTATGTGTTTTCTTGGGATTTGAGAGAAAGAAAACAAGAACAGCAACATCGATCTCAAAGTGGGTCACTTTCTTCTCAGATGGTCACATTAACTATAAGGGACTAACATTCTCATGGTATGGCTCCACCTTTTTCGAGATAATATTACCCTTCTTTTCCTTTCTTTCACTTTTCTTTTTCAATTTCCACCTTTACTTTACTTTTCTTTTCTTTATTTTCTTTTGTTCTGATCTTCAGGTTCTAAAATAATTTATTAAGCTGCAGATAAAATCGGTAGAGAACGTGAAAAATAAAGACAAAAAAAGGGAGGCATTAAAAAATTAAGGAAGATGAGCCTTTGGGCCCTTGGGTGTGGCCCACATCGAAAACGACCTGAAATTATTGGACGCTTAGCACTTCTGATGTGTGTTGATATGTTGTAATAGTGTGTGTACGTACCAGGTGGTCCCACGTGGCACCCGACAACGGCCCCATGGCCACGCGGGAATTGTGGTCCAATAGGGTGTCAGGGTTTGTAAAAATGACACGTGCATTGAAAAGAATGGTGACAGCCTGTGAATCTAGATGGAGTTGGAGGCCGATTATGTATCTTCGAAGCGTTTTTTTTTTTTTTGCAATAATTTTTTGTTTAAAATGTTTTGGAAGTGAGGAAGCTAAAAGAACTTCAAATTATCCAAATGTATCAGTTTTATTGACTTAACAACGCAGCATATTAATTAGGCTTGTTTGATATGGTTAGTGTTTTAAATTTTAATTTTTTATTTTACTAAATAAAAAAATTAAAAAATATAATATTTTAATATAATATAAAAATTAAAAATAAAATACAAAAATTAATATAAATATATAAAAATTATAATTCATAACAATATCAAACGACCCTTTAGTGATTTTTAAATTAGTGATGAAACACATAATTATAACTCTGGGTTTATAGTTTAGTGATATTGTAATTAAGGTCAAATTTCTATGACACTTGTAAATCATTTGCTTTGTTTAGAGATTAGAGAGGAGGGATCATGAAATGGAAATGAGCTAAAATTATCGTACGGGCTTCCTGAACATGACCCATTTACATTGACGAACGAACCAACTTTTGTTGTCTCCTTAAATATACATTGGTGTACGTACAAAGGGGGCTGAGGATTGTCACAGAATGAATGCACAAACCTTTGCTGTGGTCCGGTTCAAAGTAAGGTTTCCGACAACGAAAAAAACAAAAACCAAACAATTTTAAAGGAAACGTTTTGTATTGCCAATCAGTGAGCTTTCTTTCAATCGTCATGAACCAAATCCAAACCTATTGGGGAAACATGGAGCTCCTGTCATTTTGTGTAATTAATAGGCCCGTCGCCGTTCTTGGAAATGGTCCTAAGATTCTTATCTTTTAAGCTCTCCTACGATTCAAGTACTTCTATTAAACTCGTTTTCCTCAACTTTTCTTTATATATATATATATATATATATACATATTATGACTTAATTACATTATTTTTATAATGATTTTCAGTGATCATTAAAATATATATATATTAATTTTTATATATCAATAAATAATATAAATATATATATAACAATTAAATTATTTCACTTATAGTAATTTCATTCACGTACTTCCCGTGCACTAGATTGTAGTAAGGCTATGGGACCAATGCGAATTCCAAGGAAGTTGAAATCGGGGTTTTGAGGCTCAGGTTGACTTCAGTCTTATTACTAAAAGGTTTCCAATAGTAGCCCATTGGGTAGTTCTATTCATTCTTTATCTGCTTCCAGATCCAACAACATTTTACTAAAACATATCCTATGTTTATGTCGATTTAATTTTCCGTTGTGCTGGCCTCTTCATCCATGTATTAAATATTATATTAATATTAGTATTAAATTTATCTTTAAAATAATATTATATCAATATTACTTAATGTTGATATTATTTTAAATAATTTTTTTAAAATTATAAATTAATTTTTAAATTTTATAAAAATTTACAAAATAGTCTATAAATATATTATATTATATATTTTTAATTTAATTTTAAATCTAAAAAATTTAAATACAAAATTTTTAAATTTTTAAATTTTTATTGTTTCAATACCGACCGATATTTATTTACGAAATGATATTTGACTGTTCTGTTCTATTTCTACTCTGAAACAAAACGTTCCGACCAATACCGATCGAAATAAAAAGAATCTTGACACTTTGAGCTCAAGCGGTAAGGAAACTTTTAAGGATATGTGAACTAGACGTATATTAATTGAGTAATTTAAATTTAAATTATTAATTATTACTAATTTATAAATTATTTTATAAGATAAGTTTTGATTATACATTTAAAATAGAAAATGTATTTTTTTTATAAAAGTATAATTTATTTCAAATTATTCACTAAAATATCAAGTTGCAAGTTAAATTTAATGTAGTTTAAGAACACTTTTGGTTAGTTTTTTGTTTTTATTTTTATTTTTATTTTTATGAGTTTTTTAGTTTCGTTGCTATTTGTTCGATTCTATATTTTATTAGTATGTCATTTTTTCGGTTTTTATGCTATTTTTTATTTATGTATTAAAAAATAAAAATAAAAAACTAAAATTAATAATAAAACCAAACATCCCCTAAATTATAAATTTTTAGGGCAACAAAAATTATTTTTAAGAACAAATACAACAAAAATTCAATTGCAAGAGGAAGATATATAATTGATGATATATTTACATTGTTACGCTTCTTTTATTGAATAAGCATTTATATTAACTATATATTTTAATAAACATTTATTTTTAAGTTTAAATTATTGCAGTGAAATTAGTGATAATTTGTTTTCATTTATTTTTCTGTTTTTATATTTTTATTTTTAAAAATAGAGAAACAGAGGAAAAAATACGTTTTGATGCATTCTGTTTTATTTTTTTGTTTTCAAAATTAGAAAAACAAAAACAAGAACTGAAAAATAAGAAAATAATATTTTTTATGTTTTGAAAACATATTTTATAAACAAATTTTTTTATATTGAATAATTAATACAATATATTGACTAATGATGTATTTTTAAGGTGTATAAGAATATTTTGGTCCAATAATTTAAATTTATTTCATATTTGGTTATTGTTATTAAATTATTTTTATTATAATTTTTAACTAAACTTGTTAATTATAGTCTTTTATTATTGTTTTTATTATATTTCTTATTTTTATATTTTATTTTTCTTTATAAAAATAGAAATATGTTTAGTTAATATTTGTGATAAAAAATTTAAAATAAAAATATATTTGGTTGAAACTTGTGATAAAAATTAATTTAATGTTAATAATTAAATATAAAATAAATTCAAATTCTTAAACTAAAACGCTCTTATACAACTAAAATATATTATTAATTAATAAATTATGTAAAAATATATATAAATCAAACACATTTAAAAATATATAAAAATCAAACACATTTTCTTTTCCCGTTTCTTTGTTTTTTAAAATAAAAACCTAAAAAAAGAGAATCAGCAAATAAAATCAATGACTAGTAGCTCACAAACTCATATTACAAAATTCATTTAAGATTTTTAAGTTGGTTAGTGAGGTAGTGACAACTATTAGACTTACTAATATTAGTTGGTTCAATCTCATCATTTAATTTGATAATTCATTTAATATATATTTGAAAAATGATGCATTCCAATTTTACAGATATAAAATTTAAAATTTTTTTAAAAAATTCTAGTTTAGATACGTAATCTATTGTCATTGATTGATCACACATGATTTTAAGTATGTAAGAATAAATGTGCAAATAATCCCTTTTGCTAACTCAACATGATAACCTGCAAGACATTGTCTTTTCTTTTCTAGGCCTTCTCTTCAATTTCAATTTCTTGTGGATCTCCCATTTATGCATACAACCTTACCGTAAAATTTGAACCCACAAGAAGACGATTTTAGATATAGGGGCCTATTGGGTACCCCACACTAAGATTGGAAATGTCAAAGAAGTGGTGGATTGGGAATAAAATGGGCTAGATTTCTTCGCATGCGTTGGACTTTTTGTGTATCATAGATCTTATTAGATAAGTCCGTTTAAATTAAAATTATAACTATGACCTAATCACTCAGTAACCTTTATGTAAAAATGTATTCAGTCATGTGAATGACTTTTAATGTAGATTGAAATTAAGACCCACATCAACCTTCACTTAACACATTGTATATAATATCCTCAAAAATTCAACTTGTTATCATAAATTTCATTTTATAGCCAAAAAAGAATTCCATTTCTACCAACATCATTCAGTTCTTATTAAAAATGGTTAATTATATTTGGGTGAGTTTACTCTTAACTTATTAAATAATAAAATTTTATTCTTTAATATCAACTCTTGTTAAAGGTCACTTATAATCTACATTATTAATACTTCATTAAAATTTTATTATTTGGACATTGAATTGAATGCTTCAGTAATGACTAATCAACGGAGAAAACCGAGCGACAATTTCCTGGTTGTTACCTGGAAGCCTTACCGGTCAAAGGTCAAATCGTCTGGAAGGCGACTAAGGGACCCTTTTGTCATTTAAAAATCATATATAAAGCCGGCTCTTTCTCTGACTCATGCATCGCAATAGTATACTTTCTGAGAAAATGGGCAAAAGTGACGAAGCTGTCCTCGGAGTGCCGTACTACGCCGGTCAAAACGCGTACCAAGCCGGGGCGATCCCACCGAACGCCATCTTCGGCGATCCCAAAGGGATTCCGATTCAACAAACAATGTACCGGGACACCCCTGCTCCGTTTAACTGCGTTCATTGTGGCAGTTCTGGAGTTACCGAAGTTCGGTAATATTTTGTTTAGTTGAAGATCAAAGTTGTTTAAGCATCAGATATTGAATATATTTTTGATAAGCTTTGAGTTCTTGTTTTTGAATTGCTTGTTCAAAACATTGGGATTGATAGTAACCAAAGAAAATTGGTCAAAAATAGGATTTCTTTTTTGGTAGGTGAAGGATTTAGCAATTGTCCTTCATACAAGCTGGGTCCTTCAGTTTTATTATGATATACAAATTGTTGTAATCGAAAATTTGAATATTTACAGGTTCGATTGGTTTTTCCTAATCATTTATAGTTGGAAATTTGCGGTAACTCACTGGGAGGAAAGGCTAAGTAGAATTGAGCTTTGGAATATGTTATATCCGTGTGCTTGGTTATAGTTCTTCTAGCCTGTATTCTATCTGCTAAGAACCAGGCACCCAGGAGTGTAGAGGCAACAAGTGGTGAATCTGATCTTCTCTTTGTGAATTAGGGGAACGATGGACTTTGCTTTGGACTTATTTTCACCTCCACATGTTTCGTTTTTCAGACTGGAAGAGTGTTTTGCATTACTCCGGTCTCCAGTACTTGTTGCCACGCAATTTTAATTGGAGATTTCCGACTAATATTATTCTAATGTTTTAGTTAGGACAGTTGAGCATGTGTTTTCTCCAATTGCAAAATTTGAGCCTTTATCCTCCTGGATGGCATGGCAATCTCGAGTAATTAGACGCATGAAACGTGGCTAGTTATATCATAACTGAACTTAATATGCTCATTTGTCTTTTTCATTTCAACTCCTTGATTAGTGACCTCGCATGTGAAATGCAGATCAAAGCCTGGTTTGGCGGCTTATGTTGGTTGCATGATGCCATTCATGCTTGGTTGTTGCTTCCTTTGCCCATCAATGGACTGTCTCTGGCATAAGTATCATTATTGCCCAAGCTGCAAACAAAAGGTAAGATCATGGCTTATCTGTTGCCACGTTCTCTTTGAGCCTTTTATAGAAGCACAATTTGGTTGAAACTGTGTAGACTCTCTAACTCTGACTTTGTTGTCAGGTTGCGGACTTTGAGAAGTCAGATCCTTGTGCAGTCATGGATCCTCCACACTGGACCCAAGAAAGTTTTGCAGTGCCTGCGTAATGTGATAAAGTCTGTTAAGTCATTTTCTCTGTCCAAATTAGATAACACGTAGCAATATGCTGTTGGCAGACAGTTTCATTTACCTTGTGTTAGTCAATTAGTGGGATGTCTTGAATAATTGCTGGTATATGTTCTTTGAGATGTCAGAAACCAACAGTCCTTTTGTATATTGATGTTTACAGCCATTACTTTCAAAATTGATGTAAACCATCGGAATTCTAGTTGTGAAAGTGTGCTTGTAAGTTACTGTTCTTGCTATTGCATTATAGACTTGTTAAGTCACTGATGTTTTCAGTTTTGAACACTTTGATTATCCGAGGATCACATTCAAAATGGATTGGAATTCTCTTCCAGGCTTTTGTGAAATGTAATAAGCAGCACATCTCCAATATGAAGCTCTAGTTGGAAATGCAATCAAATACACACTCATCAGTTCAGGACTAACACAAGTAAGGCATCAATTTCCATTTCAGGTATGTTAATGTAATCAATTTTGATAGGTAATGGCAACAGTTTCCCATTGTGCATACCTACTCTATGTTGAATAGAAATTAAAATGGCTCACTTGTAAAGCAGTTGCAGAAATAATTGAGGAACTAATTTTTACAGTGATGAATGACATGAATATACAAAATTCAAGAGTAAATACCTCTTAGGAAGCATCATCAAATGAATGTTACCATGAGGGATAGGAAATAACGCATTTGTACGTGCCCTGGTGCAAGAAGAGTAGGTCCAGCATGAAGAAAAGAGCCTGTCTCGATAGCCAAGGAGACTGCCTGTGAAACGAAGAAAAAGATCTGATATGGATGAATTTGGCTTACTCTTTACTTCACATCTAAATGC
>JAOXYD010000003.1:5746869-5771249 GCA_028565735.1 Pinacopodium congolense | reverse complement strand
AAATTAATAAAAATAAAAATAAAAATATTATTATTATCAATAATATTAATAATATTAAAATTTAAAAAAAAAGAATAGTCAAGGAATAGCTAAAGATAGGTTGGGGTATGAAATAGCCATTCCTAGTTTTTAAGGAATACCAATTCCTATGAATGACTATTTCATAAGTAAAAATATAACCAAACATGAGAATGTGTATTATTTGGAAATAGAGGGATAATAGAATAGTTATTCCCCAAACCAAACACCTCATAATAGTTATACTGCATTAATATTCATAATCCTGCCTTTAAAATGATATAAATACTTTTATATGTCATACTACAAATTTAAAATATTGAGAAATATTTAAATATTTTATCAAATAATAATTATTAATATTTATATAAATATTTTTTAAGCATTTAAATTGCACTTTCCACGTGAAGTCCTGAACCAATCTCTTGGAAGCTGAGCTGGCATCTCTCTCTCTCTCTCTCACGTTTTTGTCCTGGCACGGTGGCACCACATCTTACACGAGTAAGGATAATCAGTTAAGATTGACTTTGGATTTGTTGATTGATGACAGTCGTTGGATTAAGGGAAGTGGACGGTAGTGATGGAGCTTGGGGTTTGGTCAGCCTGAAGGCAGAATCACAATTATTGCGGTGTGGCGGTTGAATTGAGGGATTAATATGGAAAGGTGACAAAACCTTTTGCTGCAATTATACGATTTGAGGTAAAGAAGATAAGTAGGCATGCCATATATTGTACATGATCCTTTTCACTTTAATACGCACAAGTTACTTGAAACTTTTTCCTCGGTTCTAACAGCCCATTCTACATTTAGAATGTACACTTTCTACTTATGTTAAGTGGGATTCTGTATCTTTTTTCTTATTAATTTTGGAGGATAAGAGGTGAGACATCCTCATCTTTTGGACCTTGCACCACAATATATTTTTAAATTGGATTAAGTCAACTAAAATATATCACTAACACTGTGTTTAATAGTACCGATTGATACGGAATTTTTCAATTTCGTATCAAATTTAAATATTAATTAATATTGATTAATATCAATTGATATCAATTAGGTTAATATCGGTTGATACTAAAAAAAATTTAAAAAAATTTTAAAAGAAAAATTTTGTATTTTGATTTTTTTAAGTTTAAAATTAAGTTTAAAATTATATAATATAATACATTTATATACCATTTTGTAAATTTTATAAAATTTTAAAATTAATTTATAATTTTAAAAAATTATTCGAAACAATACTAACATTAATTAGTATCAATAAAATATCGTTTTTGAGGTAAATCTAATATAAATACTTATATGATATTTAACTGGAGATGCTTATTTTTCTATAATATGAAAATTTGTATCATTATTTATTTAACGTGTTTATTGTGTGCATTAACCACCAAATCTTATGATATATTACTTAATAAATTAATAATAATTTAAAATCAAAGAATAAATTTGACTGAAATAATTAATGATTAACAATCTCTTCTCTTAAATATCAACACTCCGCAATAATTGTGATTCTGCCTTGAAGCTGATCAGAGCACATTACTGGACCCCAATCTTCATCCAGTTGCCTTAATCCAACGGCTTTCACCAATCAATGAATCGAACATCAAACATCCATGTGGACTGTTCATAAATGCAGGATAAAATATGATGCAACCCAAGTATTTAATGGAGTAATAAGACAAATAATATAAGACGGTGAAAGGAAGGTAAACGATAGTGGAGAGGATATTTCTTTGCTTTGTAACTTTGCCTGCAGAGTGCAATGAAGCCATTCTACTCTACTGGTCCAAATCTATCCCTATCTCCATGCTTCCCATGTGCTTCATTTTCTCTTTTGGGTTTTTACACTCTCCTCCCTCTCCAATTTCGCCTCTGAATGAAAAGGTTAAAAGTGTCTACTTTCTTTTACTGCCAGTATAAAGACTCTACTTCTATAGCCTACCCTCATCCACTCTCGCTTGGATTACAATTTGTTCTGTAGGGTTTTGATCCATTTTACCCAACTGGGTCTCCTTCTTTAAGCTTGTTAAACATGGTGAGCCCTGAAACTGAGAGAAAAGAAAGCATACCCTGTGATTTCTGCAGCGAGCAGACTGCGGTTTTGTATTGCCGAGCAGACTCCGCAAAGCTGTGTCTTTTCTGCGACCAACACGTTCACTCGGCCAACCTTTTGTCCCGAAAACATGTACGTTCACAGATCTGTGATAACTGCAGTTCGGAGCCGGTTTCGGTTCGCTGTTCGACGGATAATTTGGTTCTTTGTCAAGAGTGTGATTGGGACGCTCATGGAAGCTGCTCCGTTTCTGCTTCTCACGATCGCGTGCCAGTTGATGGATTTTCTGGCTGTCCCTCAGCGCACGAGATCGCTTCGCTCTGGGGATTTGATATCGGGGAGAAGAATTCCAATCAATACGGGCAGGTGATTAACAACTGGGATGTTGGTGTGCAAGACTTAGTGATGCAAATCGACCCTTGGGGATATAAATCTAGTGTTGGTGATGGTGGAGTTGGTTTCCAAGATTTCATGGTGCCAAATGACAGCATGAATATTTACGGGAATGTGAACAACGGAGAGATGTTATCAGGGTCTAAGAGACAGCTGAGTCCAAACTGTGGCAAGCATAAGCAAGTGATACACAAACAGTTGCTGGAGTTGTTAAAGAGAGATATAGTGGCTGGAGATGGCCGTGGAGAGAATCTTTTTCCGGAAAAGCCAAGTGGGGACGGTAATTGGCGTGGAAATGTGGAGACAGTTGATTTTGGAAATGGAAACGTTGGTGATGTGGTGGCTGGGGATGGTGATAACGGAGGAGCCACAACGGAGCAGCAGTCTTTGCAGCAACAGGGTTCGTTTCAATCTATGCTTATGTTGCCTGAGAAGCCGAGTGATCGCGTCACAGGTGGGGATATGCTATGGAGTAGTGATGCCTATGCGCAGGGAACTCAGGTGAACGTTAAATATCAATGTTTTGTTTTGGAATTCCAGTGTATAACAATGGAATGGTTTGTATAAGTTGGTGAAATGATTTGAATGGACACAAATATATCTGTCTCGGTAGATAGCTGTAGCTCACTGTATGAAATAGAAATACTTGTTTCCAAGTAAATGTTGGAATTAGGGTAGCCTTTCACTACACATCTAAATTTAATTTCCAGTTTCTAATACACTGATTTTCTTTGTTTTCTTGTTGGCTTTGAAGTCTGAACTATATAGTTCATTGAGATTCCCCCTGCCACTGCTAGCAGAGGGAATATACTAACAAAACTTGAACTTCCCCTACTCTTGCAGATTTGGGATTTTCATTTAGGACAGTCAAGAAAGCATGATGAGTCTACGGAATTAGAAATTGCATTTGGTCCAAGCAATGCAGGTTTTATTATCAAGAACATCGATGAGCTTGTCAGGGAAACATCATTGTCTAACTCAAAAATGTTGGGAGACATTTACCAGATGAATTGTTCCGTTGCACCTGATGATATGTCACCGTACAATGTGAGTCATTATGCCTTTGTTGTCATTTTCAGACTTGGATTTTCCACTTCATATTCATGTTTATCCACTTCCCCTGTCGTGGACATGTTTTGACCGCTCCACTGTTGAGTTAGTGAAGCGGAAAAGGATGTGATAATGGGAAATGCTGTTCACTTGTCACACTCCATTTTAGATAGCAAAATCATTGAAAGTTTCTTCTGCAATTTTAAGTTGATAGAAGTAATAATAGAGGATCCTGTTGTTAACCTAACATATGATTCATGAAATAAATCTGCAATTGGTTATTCCATTAATTCTGGGGAGGCTGTGTGCATCAAGTATCTTTATCCTAGATGCAGCTTATCATTGACTGAATAGCTTGATCTCGATTGTCGGAAAATATTTGTAGCTGACTGGTGCTAATGGGCATCCGTGATGATCATTGCATGAAAGGACTCAAATGTCTCTACAATACCATTTGTACTTTTATATACCATGGGAACACCTGTCTGTTACTGTACATATTCTTTGGTCTTGATTTTTTATCTTTTTGAGATGGCAGAATAATTTTGGTAGCCAAGGGCCAGCAACTTCAACTTCTGAGAGCAATAAGCTACCTATAACAGGTAAACTGAACGTCTCCAATGGCTCTGAAGATATGCAGCTCATTGATCAATCTCTTCTTCTGAGAAGTGAAACCATGAGAACGCCAGTGGCAAAGAAGGCGGACATGGAGCTGCTTGTGCAGAACCGAGGCAATGCCATGCAGAGATACAAAGAGAAGAAGAAAACTCGGAGGTCTGTCATCATTTTGCCTATCATCTTTGAGCTGAATTCTGGACAATTCTGTTTAACATAATCTTAAACTATTGTTGTAATCAGATACGACAAGCATATTCGATATGAATCAAGGAAAGCGAGGGCTGATACTAGGAAGCGAGTAAAGGGTCGTTTCGTGAAGGCTACAGAAGCTCTCGATGGATGAATTGTAGCTTCAGACATAGAAAAAGCTCCTTCCTTTTGGCTGTATATATGAAAATTCATATGATGTATAATTCAATAGTTCTTTGTTTCCTTGCATTTAATCTCTCCTTCTTCCTTCCTTTCTACCCTGCCCATCATTTCACGTGCTTGCCTTAACCCTATCTAGCGCCATACGGACAGTTCAGTTGAACCCTTTTGTTGCATTTGAGATGGGGTTGTTGAAAGCTGTTCACATGGTATGTTCTAAGCTGTTTGGTGACATCATGGAAATCTGAAGCAACTAATAAGCCTACGACTGCTGCTTTGACGCAAGCTGTTGTCGATGGTTACTTCCAAATGGGAAAATTGGATATATGATTCGATTCTTGCACATGTTAACTAAAATCTGAGTTGGGATCTTGACCCCCTTTTTTTTTCTGGTGAATTGACACAGGATCTTGCCATAAGCTTGGAACTTTGATTAAATCCACTCAGTATCTTAGGCCTACCTCGTGATTTTTACCTGACATCTTATTGCTTGTTAGCTTGTATGTTGCTATTTTTATCTTTTAACTTCTGTCTCCTGGTTAAATTCAAGCTTTGTGAGTTGCTGAAAAACTTCTTAAAATTCTGGGAACGGGATACAGTTGTGAATTTATATTCTATAATTTGATATTCGGATGGATTTCATAGTTATAAGTCCATTTCATATTGAACCAGACTAGATTCATGTCATCTACATTTTTATTATATGACCAATATTTTTGTTATAAGAAAAACAAATTGTTTGGTCACATCTAAATAGATACTATATTTATATATGAATCTGTCCAATTTATTGCTTATCTTAAATGGAATGGAATCCAAGAAAACTAATATTTAGGGTTTAGTTTTTTGTTTTGTTAAACACAGAAGTAAAAAAAAATAACACACTAATACAATACAGAAATCGAGGACAAAACTTAAAAGTTAATATAAATATATTAAAATTACAACTAAAAATTATAACTCACAGCAATATCAAACGACTTAGCTTCCCTTTCTATCGAGTCTAATTGGACAATAGCTAAGGTTGAGCATATGTCCATTTTACTAGAATTGATATATCCCCCAGTGGCTGAAGTAACGAAAAAAGAAAAAAAAAAGAGTATAGTTTTGAGAAGGTAACAAGTTGATTTGTTTGCAAACAAGGAGAAGGTAAGAGAGACATCCGAAAAAAGATTTCTTTTGGGAGTTGGCCAAAATGCTTGTGAAGAATCTTCACCAGTGGAACTGAGAAATTCACAAAAACGGCATGATACATTTTTCCTTGAATATTGGGGAGAATGGAAAAAAAATTGTAAATGTTGTTATTATTATGAAGGTTGCAGGCGACTGTATGATATACTTTTATGAAGCTTAGGGGAAAAAATTGCGTTATCTTATGATATTCAATTTCATGTTATTGGCATATTCTTTCCATTTCTGCCAGTCCAGAAGTATATCGTTCAAGCACAAAATATCTGTGTCCATAAAATGGGCTTTAATTAACCAAAAACTAGTATATGGGCTTCAGTAACCCATTTTCTGTAATATGAAGCTACTTCAACCTCTTTTCAGGTAGAATTGTATATATTTATTCAGCTTATTTCGTTGTCCATTGAGTTAAGTTAAGCCTAAAATTGAAAAAAAAAAGAATAAGATCTGAATAATTTTTGGTTGAATAAATAAGTAAGAAATTTTTTTAAATTTTATTTAAATTATATAAAAATAAAAAATAACACTACCCAATATTTATAAATTCTTTCAATAAAAATTGTATCATTTAATTGAAAAAAATAAGTTCACAAGTATAAATTGATATCTATAATTTTTTTTTCAGTTACTTGAATTACGATATGGGACTAATTAAGCGATAAGCATGTTTTCTTTTACAAAGTATTTAATATAGCATATGCTTGTATGCTAAAGAGAGGTGACTTTGTAGATAGGGGGACACTTGACAACTTGTAAGGACACTTTTTGGTTTGAAACTTTAAGAATCAGATTCAATTGAAAGATGGAATGGAGGGAATAGTTAGAACTTTTGTCCTTCAACTGTGGACACTTTACTCACAATCCACTGGTATGCATTAATTCAAACAAAAGGTGTAATCTTTTAAATTTGACCTCTTTAGTCTTTCCTTTATGCAAACTTGTATCATTGTGCATTCAGCTCCTGAACAGTTTGTTCTCTATTGGGATATAGCTTAAACACTTTCACACTTACTAATTCCTTACTGACAATAAGCCCTTCAGGTATGTTTTAATTTTTAAAGTTTATGTAAAAACTAAAAAAAGGTCATGATGTTTATAAAATAATAAAAATTGATCATATAACTGCTATCAGTTAATTTTCATTGAATTTCGTTTATAATTGTTAATATAAAAATTTTATATCATATCAACAAATTATATAGGCTCTTAAATCTAGTTCTAAATTCTGATTTAAAGATTTATAGTTTACATATATTTCAATATTTTATAAGTGTTAGGTTCTTTTATGAGTAAAACCTAGAAGGTCAATAGTCAAGCATGTAGTGATGACAGTTGTCCGTGTGGAAGTGATTATACGCTCAATTGATCTGTGTATGGAAAGCTTTTGTCATTGAAGAAGATGGCTTTTTAACAAATGTTCCAACTTTTTGCGAAAGAAAAGAAGCATACATACATTAGTGCTTGGCTTAGTCAAATTTCACTTCTTTTAAGGAGATAGTATAATTGTGTGGTACTTGATGTCTATTAATCTCTATGTGTCTATAATCCAAGGGGATTGTCTCCTCCATCCACTAATGCAAGTGATGGAGATGGGAGTAAAAGGATTCCCACCTTTTGAACACCAACACGAAGAAGTCAAAAGAAAATTGAAACAATTATGTGAAGCTTTAAAAGACGAGTCTCATCACATGCCAAAACCGACAATCGTTGTTTCCTTAAAGATACTAGTGGGCCTGATCCACCACAGACTGACTGAGTGCCTGTCAGGGCTTAATCTTATAACCAATTTAATTTTTAATATTATTTAATATTTTATTACATTTAAATACAATTATGATAGTTTAAAATATTTAATTTAAATTTCAAGCCGATGAAACTTTAATTTTTTTTAGAGTTCTGTCTAAAATTATAAATGAGAAAATTTTTAATAATTTTTTGCTATATAACAGTTTATGTGAATCCTAAATATTTGATTTAGGGTCATATATTAGGAGTTACATTAGCTAATATAGTAAAAAAATTTTGACATAATCAATAGTTTCAAACAAAATACTAACAAAATTTGAGATTCCGTTGAGATTAAAAATAAACTTCTTTAACAGATATTAAAATTTAAATTAAACATTTTATAAAAATTACAATTCAATTTAAATATAATGTAATATTATAATCTTTCTTAAATTTTTGTATAAATATTAAGGATTAAAACATATTTTTAATCATAAAATAAACCACCATAGGTTAGCATAGTAAAAACTGACATCCGAAATAAAAGAAAATAAAATGACTTTTCTTTTCAAATCTTTTAAGATGTTTATGTGAAAATTAAGTCTTCTGAGATATCAATGTATGCATACTGTTTCCATCCAATGTTTTATACTTCAACAAACACTTGCCTTATCTATACCCTTCATACACTTTTTTTTTTTTTCGGATGGACACTTATCCATACACTTGCAATAATTTATTTTATTAAAAGGTAGGCTTTTTAATCTTTTGAGTTTGAATTTAAACAAAATTTTCATTTAATCTTAAATTACTAGTTTATAAAATCACTTATCATAAATAAGTTAGTTACAAACAATGCTAAGAATTTAGTTAAAAACACACCTAAAAATAATATATGTGAATTTTCTGTTATATATAATGTTGCTTGCTTTCTTACTTTGTGGGAATTCTCAAATCTCCTTCATAAAGTAATATACCATTATATTTTTTATTTAGGATAAGCTAGAATTACTAATTTATTTCTATTAATTATTTTCCTTCCTATCACTTTTTAATTGTATTCTATATATTTATATCCACTTTTCAAACTTAATTAGAGTTGACACAAGTTTCATATCATCTCACTATGACTAAGATGGTTCTAGCAAATACATGTATGTAGTGTAAAAAGAAAGAAATAATAGAATCTCTCAAAACAATAATTCTACCAAAAATATTCTTTTGCAAGATGTCATATCTTTCACTAGGTTGCAAGCATTAGCTCACAACCTACATGAGTTTTATAGAGTTGATGTTAGGGAAAGGAGGAAACTCATAGACATAACTTAAGATCTTTACTATAGTATTTCTCTTCAAGTGTTGAATCAATGTAACCGTTAAGAAGATGAAGATTCAAAGGAAATTTTTATGCAACAACAATTTGTACGCGTTTCAACTAACCATATATTAGTGAAAACTATGAAGAAGATGAAGTATTTGAAATCATTAGAGCAACAAAATGGGTGCCTAGCTGAATATATTGGATCTAAGTTCAACTTATAGCCATTATAACTCATATTTTGTGATGTCAGGCTAAGCACACGATTCTCATAGCAGTGATTAATAAATGGGCAATTGGTAAGTACTATTGTTGGATATATTTGTTTCGTATCACAAGACTCATGCTATAAAACATATATGACCTTTATTCCTTTAATTCATTATTTATTTATTTTTTTGCAAAAAAATTAATATCATCTCTTTCATTCTTAAAATCTCTTTTTAACTTTTTGGCATTATATAATTTTTGAAAATTCAAACAGTCAATCCAATACTGTCTACTCAAATTATGATGTTTCGTCACATACATTCTTCACATATTTGATAACTCAAGTGCAAACTTGGTGACATGTCTTTTAAAAGAAGAAACTTGTCCCATTTGAAGACGTGAGATGAAAAATGCACTTCAAGTTAAAAACAAATTCATATTTGTAGATGAATCTATCCCACATCCATCACTTGGATCACCTGATGAACTCGCATGGGTCAAATGCAATTCAATGATCATCTCTTAACTTTTCAACTCCATCCACCCCACTCTTTATGATAACATGACCTATTTTGAGACGACATAAGAGATATGAAATAATTTTGTAGCGAGATTTTCACAAGGGATCACTCATTGTACTCATCAATTAAAAGTAAAAATGGTAAATACTTTACAACAAGGTATGACTATTTTAATATACTACGCTAAATTAAAGGGTATTTAGAATGAGCTTAGTGCATATTCTCAACTTCTATCATTTATGTGTGATTCGACAAAGATGTCTACTGCTAAAAAGGAAAAGAAGAAGGTGTATCAATTCCTATATGAAAAGTACAACATGGTTTGATCTCAGATCCTCAATATAGATCTATTACTTTCCTTAACTCGTGTTTATATGTTAGTTACCCAAAAAGAATGACAACAATTAGTCACTGCATCATGATTTTCTCCAAAAGAGGTTGCAACTTTTCTTACTAATAACAATAATAGAAACAATAACAACATAAGCAACAATGAAATTTAAATTATTTTGTGGACATTGCAAAAATAATAAGCATACCAAATAAAGATGTTTTGAATTACTCAAAGTATTTAAAATGACGGGATAAAAGCAAGAAATTGAACAAAGGTAAGGCAGCCAATAGTTCATAATGTATGGAACCTTTCTATAATTTGTAGTGACCATGTAATTTATGGATTAATAAACAAGTAGTACACTCAACTTATATCTCTTTTAAATCTTGACAAGACCCTCAAAGTCAACTTTGCGGGTAAGGCACCTTCCTATCTAGTAATAACATCAAATGCATTTGTGATTCAGGTGCTTCTAATTATATCACCTACCATTCGAACTTCCTTTCTTGTCACAAAACCTTCTCCCAAAATTCACCAATTAAATTTCAGTTGGCTCCCACGCCTCAACTAAATCTTATGGTAATGTTTCACTTACACGTACTATTACCTTATATAATGTCATGTATATACTTTTTCTTATATGCAATCTTATTTCTATTAGTAAAGTAACTAATATTTTAAATTGTGTTGCCCTTTTCCCCTTCCTTTTGCATTTCATAACATCTAGCCATGATGAGGCTGATTGAAATAGGCAAATTGCAAGATGGGCTTTATTATTTTCGGGCAATCAAAACCTTTTTATAAGTTGCTAGTTCTCCACGCACTTCCCAATTTCTTTTATGTCATCAACATATTAGACATTTTGCTTTTGAAAAACTATCCTCTATCAATCTTAAGTCTTTTTGTTGATAAATATTTCAATGAATATTGTGACCTTTGTTATTGAACTAAATAGACTCTACAATCTTTTTCCACTATGTCTATTAATACTTATGCATGTTTTGAATTGATACATTGTAATATATGGGACTATACTACTTTTTAGTTTGGTGCTCATTATTTTTTAATTATTATCAATAATTATAGTAGATTGCTTAGGTTTAATTGCTTAAAACTAAATCAAAAGTCTATCTTAGGAATGTCTTTCATTTATATGGTTACTAGGTAATTTGCAATAACTATTAAACAAATTCATAGTGATAATGACACTAAATTTATAAACTATGACTTCTAATATTTTTGTTATCAACATGGTATTATTACTTAATTTTCCTGCATTTTCACACCCCAATAAAATGAAGTGGTGGAATGCACATATAAACATATATTTGAAGTAGTTAGAGCTTTATGATTTCAAGTTAGATTACCAATAAAGTTTTGAGGTGAATGTATCTTGACTGTAATTTAATTGATAAATTACACCCCTATACCCCTGTTATCAAGAAAAAGTCCTTTTGAAGTTTTATTTTTTAGGAAATCAAATTATTCTCATCTCTGGGTTTTTTAATGCCTTTGTTAAATATTTGTCATTCTTGTCTAAAGACAAATTTAAAGGGTATGCCACTACTTACTTTTTCATCAGTTATTTTATGGTAAAAAAAAGTATAGAGTTTATGATTTGATTTTCATGAATGGTTTGTCTTTAAAAATATTCTATAATCATATCTTTGGTTTTCATAACTAGTCCTTCTTTATGTCTCATCCCTTGTCCCTTTTGCCTTATATACCATTCCCTTTAGCTATCCCTCATCACAACCCTATAAGTTCACCACATGTTTCAATTTTTAAACATCCCATTATCACATCTATTGATATACCTATAGCACCATAAACCACTCGCACTTTACTAACCTCGTGCCCCTCTCATACACGAAAATTGCTCTAATACTGTTGCGACTTCCATGTGATTTTGCTAGGTCATAATATAATATCTTCTATCTCTTCCAATCAAGTTTCCTCAATTATGTCTTACCTCCTTACTCATTTCCTCTCTTATTCTAAATTTGCCTCACCTCATATTTATTTTCTAATGACTATCACCTAATATGAGGAGCCCAAATCTTATCCGCAGGCTATTTACGACGTTTATTAATAGAATGTTATGACAAAGATTTAGAGGCACTTAAGTAAAATAAAACCTGGACTTTGAAATGGTTACTTCCTAACAAAAAAGCTATTGAGTCAAAGTGGATTTATATGATTAAATATAATTTCAATAATATTATTAAATGATATAAGACTTGGTTAGTGGATAATTAATATACACAGGTTGAAGGTTTTGATTACGCCGAAAACTTTAGACTAGTTATCAAGCTTACCATTGTTCGTTTAACAATTTTAGCTATCAAATCATGAAAATTGCATTACCTTGATGTTTATAACACCTTTTCTACATGGTGATCTTGAAGAAGAAATCTACAAGACACTACTTTTTAGTTACTTATCTTCCAATTATTAATAGGTATGTCGACTTCACAAATATCTTTATGATTTAAAATAAGCATCCCAGCAATGTCATACGAAATTTTCTATCATGATTCTTCATTTTGGTTTTATCCAATCTAAGGAAAACTACTCCCTCTTCCTTTAGCACAAGGGCACTACTTTCATTGCACCACTTGTCTATGTAGATAACATCATCATTACTAGTAGCAACGCTAATTATGTTATTACTCTTAAAGCCTACTTGGACTCCTATTTTTACATTAAAGATCTTAATCCTATTAAATGCTTCCGTAGCTTGGAAGTAGCTATCATAATTATGTTTTATATATCTTACAAGAGACTAGTGTGATTAATGTTAGACCTGTGTCCTTTCTTATGGAGTAGAATCTTAAGTTGAATTAGATGATAGTGCCTCTCTGACCATTCTCAGTTTTTATTATCATCTTATTAAGACATTGATTTATTTATCCCTTACCAAACCCAAGTTATGCTACTCTATTCTCATTTTGTCTCAATTTATAAGCCATCCATGTTATAGGTATTAACTTACAAATCTTCACATTTTATGATATATCAAGTTCACTCATTGTCAAGGTATATGTTTATCCTTTAATAATACTCTTTCTCTTCATACATATTGTGATTTTGTTTAAACTGGTTGTCTTCTTACTTGTGACTCTGTCACAAGATATTTTATTCTTCTTGGATGTTCTCCTATTTCTTAGAAAACAAAGAAGTAAACTACGATGTCTCGCTCTTCTGCTGAAACTAAATACAACTCTATGGCAACTAGTGTATGTTAGCTTTGCATCTCATTTGAGGACTTAACCATTAATCACCCTTTTCTTACACAACTCCTCTGTGATAATCGAGATGTTTTACAAATTGTTGCCAATCCCATCCATCATGAGTACATAAAGCATATCAAAATTAATTATCACTTCACTCGTAACTACATTCAATCTCACTATATTATAACACCACATGTTTCTTTAACTATTTAGCTTGTTGACATCTTCGTCAAAGCTCTTAGTGCGCTTTAATTCTAATTTTTTGTGGGTAAATTGGGCTTTTATAACCTCCACACTCTAACTACAAAGGCATATCGGACATCAAAAGCTAAATTGTGAATGTTGCTTATTTTTCTACTTTACAGGAATCCTCAAATCCCCTTAATAAATATTAAGATCATACATTTGCAATATACCATCATATTTTTTTTATTTAGGATTAATTAGAATCACCAATTATTAATTATTAATTATTTTCCTTCTCATCACTTTGTAATTATACTTTATATATTTATATCATCTTTTTAAAATTAATTGTGTTAACACAAATTTCATATTATCTCTCTTATTCTTACAACCTCTTTTAGGGCTATTTTTTAAAATTTATGTTTTTATTTTCAAAAATAGATAAATAGAGGAAAAAATATGTTTGCCTATATTCTGTTTTGTTTTTCTGTTTTCAAAATCAAAAAAATAAAAAATAGAAACATAGAAATAAGAAAATAATGTTTTTCTGCGTTTTGAAAATATATTTTACAAATAGATTTTTTTTACATTGAATAAAGAATATAATCTATTGACTAATAATATATTTTTAAGGTATATAAGAATATTTTGGACAAATAATTTAAATTTATTTTATATTTAATTATCATTATTAAATTATATATATTTTTATAAATCTCAACCAAATATATTTTTATTTTTTTATTTTTATTACAAATATCAACCAAACATATTTTTATTTTTCTTTATAAAACAAGACAAAATCACAAAAATATAAAATAAAAATATAAAATAACAACAAAAAAATAAAAATATTACCAAATAGCCCGTTAACTTTTCAACATGTTACCAATGCATCACATATCAAACGGCAGAGTACTCTGTTTTTCTCTTTATTAAATCTACCCAAATCTTAACAACGACTTTGAAATGGTGGTGCTAGATATACCTGAAAAAAGATAAAGTAGAGAGTTTGGTGAAGAAAAATAATGATTTTGGGAAACAAAAGCCAGGCCTTGTTCATGCTCCTGTTCCTGCAACTTGGTTCACATATCCTTCCACTAATGCTTCTTTTCATTTGGAATCTAAGCATATTGAGATACTCAGTTCTTTTTTAAAACGTGTAAGAATTTAAAAAAAGAGATCAACTAATTGATAATAAATTAAATTGTCTCGACCTCCATACATCCCAAAAGTAATTTTATTCTTAGATGCTTTGTCTTTGAGTTCATTGAAAGTGCCCCCTATCTTCTACGTTATTTAATGTGCTGAAGATGCGCACAAAACTATGCACAGCCATTATCATAACGTAAAATATTTCATATTCTTACAGGAGTCACGATCTGCGAGGAGGACATTGAAAAACACAACTTTCAGTCTCAAATATTCTCGTCTTTCTGTTTTTTCCCGAGACCCAAATTTTTGTTTTACTTAACTTAAATAATACTTTTTTGTTATTTATATTATTAAAAACTTTAAAAATTATTTTTTCATTATCATATAACTTGTTATTTTAAATTTTATAGGACATATTATAAGTTTTAGGTTGAAGATATATTTTAATTTTTAATATTTGTATAACATTTAAAAAGATAATAATATTTAATAATATTTAAAAATTATAATATATGTAAAATATTCAACTAATAAAAATCTAATTTGCTATCAATTTGTAACTATTAACGTGACTTTAATAAATTCATAACATAGCAACACTTTTGAATCTAGTTTTGTAATTTAATTTCAAAATTAAGAATTTAAAATTTTTTAAATATTTTGCAAACATCATACTCATTTTTAAATATTTTTAAAATGTTACGATATTTTAAAAAAATTTAAAATTTTCAAAAATTTTAAAAGACTATCAAATATTAAATTTCTTTAAAAATATTGCATTTGTTCCTGAGAGCGCACAACTCAAAAGGACAACCGGAGGGTGATTGACTGATGCCACTGTTACTGCTTTATTTGTGAATTGTCATTGTCGAATCGGTCTGTCTTTACTTGTTTGTTATATATACATTGCTTTTACACGCTTTGGGTATAAAAAGTACGAGTATTTTTATATTTTTAAATTTGGTATTTTAAAATTTTAAGTTTAAATATTTAATTTTTATTGTTTATTATAAATATATTTATAAATTTTATAAAATTCAAATACTAATTTATAATTTTTAAAAATATTTAAAATAATATTAATATTAATCAATACTGATATAATATTATTTTAAAATCAAATTTAATACTGATAATATGACATTCAAAATTTTGTGTAAGAGATAAAATTCAATTGCGCTTTGGAATTATCTATGATTTTTAATTATTAATAACTTGTTTGTTGGTGATTGATCCATTCAAACTGGAATAATAATCTTTTGATACCAATTACGAATAGAGGAATACTCTCTCAATAAAGTAAAGTTTTATTTAGTCTTTAAGATAATATATTTTAATCTTTTTTTTTCTTTGGTCATATATTAAGAACATATGAGTGCCTTTGGCCTGAAAACAACTTAGCACTTTGACTTCTTGAGACCCCATTTTTTCGTTTTCCACGATCACGCATTGAGCTACAAAGGAGTAATCTTTTTTTTTTTTTTTCAATTTGTGGGCTCTATAAATCCCACGACCAATGTTTGATTTGTTTCCAAGCTTCATACATGCTTTAAGCAAAAGCAAGCAAGCCCTTTCTCTCTCCGTAGAACCATAGGCATCTCGTCTGTTCACTCAAGCCTCCCGAAACAACATTTGAAGTAGTGCAATGGCCACATGCGCTCGGTTGCATCTTCTCCTTCTTCTCCTTGTTCTCCTATCAAAGGTTTCAGAACCTGCAACCGCAAACGAAGAAGGTAACCACTTAAAATGTATTAAAGTCCATCCGCCAACATTTGGTGGTAGCTTTCGTTTGTTTTTCTCATGGGTTCTTTGCTATATATATGGGCAGGAGACGCTCTGTACGCGTTGAGAAGAGCAGTGAAGGATCCGGGACTCGTTCTCCAGAGTTGGGATCCTACTCTGGTGGATCCTTGCACTTGGTTTCACGTCACTTGTGACTCCGACAACCGTGTCACCCGACTGTAAGCGTCATAGCAATTCCTTTATTACTGCAGATAGTATTTTCGCCTGCTACTTAACTTTCTAGGCACTTAAAAAGACAGTAACTTTCCTTGAGACACTTTCATAACAGAGAAAATAAATGTCTTCAATTCGGGTGCTTGTATCTGGGACTTCTGTCTCTTAATGGAAGACATTGTTAATGGATCTGCAGGGACCTTGGAAATGCGAAACTCTCGGGAAATCTAGTTCCGGAACTCCGAAAGCTTGAGCGACTTCAGTATTTGTAAGAAACTGAATGCACTATATCCTAGCTTCCCACCAATTTTGTTGTTGGTGGTTGAAGCTATTAGATAGACTAGGATTATATGTTTATTGGCCTTGCCAAGTCTCACTTTTGCATTCAATTTTCAAGGTTATGCACCTAAGGTACTGGTGTAGGACTAGAGCGGAAGACTTCTAAATTGTTCATTAGATAATTTAAGATGGAGAAGAAAATGGAGTTGTTTAATGTATAGATAATTGATAATCTATCATATGGCTTCATGTGAAGGGAACTGTACATGAATGAGTTGGTGGGTCCTATACCCAAGGAACTTGGAAAACTGAGGAGCCTTGTAAGCTTGGATTTGTATCACAACAACCTTACTGGTTCAATCCCTGCTTCACTCTCCAAGCTATCCAACCTTAAGTTTCTGTAAGAAAAAAACTCACCGTCTCTCTTAAACTCTCTCTCTTTGTATCAATGTCGACTGATGGGTCACCTCATGTCCATGCAGGAGGCTGAACCGTAATAAACTTAGTGGGAGGATACCTCGAGAACTGACCAAACTGGGAAATCTCAAGATCCTGTAACTACCGTGTTGTATGTTCGAAGTAACCACCTTGTTCACCGTTCTTTGCGCTTATTATGGCAATCTCAATGTGCAGGAACGTATCTAATAACGACTTATGTGGAACCATCCCTACGTCAGGATCGTTCTCCAAGTTTACAGAAGAAAGGTGAGAAATTTAACCATAAAAGTAGCAAGTTCAACAGGTCTATTGGGTCCATTTCTCTGCATAAATCTCGTTTAATGGAGGTTTTTCTTGGTGGGTCCTTGACTGTTGGTTGTTTGAAAGCAGTTTCGTGAGTAACCCGAGGCTGGAAGGGCCTGAGCTAATGGGCTTTGTGAGATACGAGACAAGAGGAAGTTGCAAATGAGACACCACAACTCAGGAGAGGCAATTGCTAGTTTTACATAGACACTCAGGTGTTGCACATATGCAACAAGAAAAACTCTTAAATGTGAGAAGAGTCCCGATGTTTGGTTATCACTTTTACCAGCCGTTTGGTTCGTGATACAGGAGTTTTCCATGTAAAATTTAAACGTAATCAACTTAATCCTTTCCTGCTTGAATTAAGGGATTCAATGTTAACACTCTCTGTAATTTCTAATCCGTGCATATATAAACAACTAAAACATTAAGACCTTTGGTATATGTCATAAAAATTTCAATGGATTGAATGATAATGGCGTTCCTATCTCCTGTCACGAAGTTCAACAGTGAAAATACAAATTGAACAGTTCGAGATCTTAGACGCAGACTAGACCTGGGGAGACAAGTAGGCTAAAATAGAGCAGCTATGGATATAGGTTCACTTCGGAAAATATCATGAACGAAAACATTGGAGCTGCTGCTTAATTCCATGACGAAAAACATTGTAATGGAATCAAAACAAGTTATTATCTGATAAAGTCAACACATGAACATCGTCTCATGAGTCATGACTCAAAATAAATACAGGTCAAATGTTTGGATATTGAATTCACTTGTGAAAACTGTAGATAGCATAGGTGCAAGGCAAGCTTTTTGACGGTTCGTTCATTGATGCTAATGTCACCATCTTGCCAATACTAGCCTGCTGCTTTCATGCTACTCAATATTGATCAATCCCAAATCAAAATTAACGGTGATGTGAAGGAAACAAGAAGAGAAGCAATCCAACATACAATTGTGTCAATGACATCAATGGAGTGCTGGAGAAAGTTCACGTTTAGGTGAAGCCCTGATCTTAAGAGTTCCTCTAGCAATGGCTAGGTTCTAAAGAATCAAAGCTGATAATTGATTTGGAGTGGAAATAATACATTCAGAGAAACTTTTTCCACTTGCAGTAACCAAGATAAGATGTAGTAGTAGGAAAAGGAGAACGGACATTCTTTTAATTTGTGGAGATCATACAAAATTTCCTCACCAATCAGGGAATTATTCAATTGATCGATGTCTACGTGATCATCGTAAAAAATCATAAATGTATTGACAAGAAGAAATAGCTTACCAAAAAAGAAAAAAGGATCATACATACAAGATATGCACCTTTACTACGTGACGAAAAACAATCTTGCATGCTCATCTTTCACTTGCCAAAACAAAAATGAAATCTCATCACTACAACCGAGCAAAAATATATCTGCAGCTATGTTCATCAGTCAAGATCTGGAAACAGGAAAAACGATTTCATCAGCATTTGCCAATCCAAAAAGGGGTTAGGTTGAATATGAACAATCAAATAAGCATACAAAGCCAAATAAAGGGATGAAAATTGAGTGCGAATTACCTCTGATTTGAACAGTTTGATTGACAGTTTCAGGACTAGTCTGCAAGTTCTGTGTATCAGATAAAGTTATTGGTGTCAAAGGAGGTGAGGTAACATTCTCAGTAATCTCTGCATTACGGATAGTTTCCAGTGGCTTTGATACATTCAATGCCATTGCTCTAAGGCCACTTGAGGGTATGGAGAAACTTCGAGTCACCACCTGGGAAGGGGTTGGCAATGGAGAAGCAGCTTTTGACACCGATGCCTTACTAGTAGTAGGAAGCACATTAGCTTTGGGCATCAGTGGAGCTGAATGACCTACCAAACTTGTCCGTCTGGAGGACTTGGAGGCTGGATTGGTTGGAGGCCTGGGAAGCTCATGAAGCTCACTTATTTTAGGTGAAGACATGAATGTTGGGGAAGCAGAAGGTGATACTTTTGGCGATATTTTGGGAGATACTTTTGGTGATGATGACAATTGACCCCTTGAATTCTGCAAAAGAGGTCCAGAGAACAACTGGGAATGTTCCACAGGATCTTGCTTAGAAGGCCACTGTTTCCCACTAATGGGACCGGAGAAAGCATATCTTTTGATTTTCTTATAATCAGAGGCACCAAGAGGGTCAGGATGCGAAGCAAAGAGCCCATCAACTATAGGTGGAGGCAACTGAGTTGATGTTAGATTATTGTTGCTTTCTCTGAGTACTGAATGCACATTTATAACAGTGGGGCCAGAAAGTTTTTCATCAACAAATTTGTTGTATTTCTTGGGATCAAGGGGAGATGAATGCCATTGATGGTGTGGCCGTTCACTCAAACTGGTCTTTAATGTCTGAGGAACTAGACTACCTGATGCTGTGATATTTGTATTCCGAGCATCAAGCGGTGTGGGCAATACATAGGAGTTGAACTTTCTGGTAGATGATGGTCGCATTTGTTTCAATTTGTCAGCTGGAATAGATTTGTTATCAGCAAACAGTGGGGCTGACTGGCTGCCTGCCCTAATTTCTCCCCTATACGAAAATGATTTTTTATAACTTCTATCAATATCTTCCTGCAAATACACCCAAGAGATGCATAAGCTAAGCAGGCATCAGTAAAAGCCCAAATGCTTCACATATTGCATTGGAATTGCACCAGAACAGAGATGCTTTGCCACACAAACACAATAAGTCTTCCAAGTAATCTAGCCCAGCTCACATAAGGTCTCTATTTCTGAATCCCTTATGCAAATCAACATTTAGAAGAATACATTTAAATTACACAACAAAAGAAAATGATGAGAAGAAACAGCTTTGGAACTATATGCTTGCTAACATTTTCAAACATTAGATCAGGCCAAACTTATATTCCTAACCCAATTGTTGGTCATCAGCTCAAGCATAATAGCATGGTAACAAACAGGAATAACATCATTAGAAAACCTCTCTAACAAGAACCCAATACCGGATTCAAGTTTTAATCACAGATGACTGATTTGAAATTGCCCTGATTATTAAGTTTATAAATTGATACAGCGTAGATTTTGTTACCTTTGATGTTTCCAACGGTGCAACACTGGGGAATGTAAGGTCTGCCATATCCAACTGTACAGATTGACATATAGTTAGATAAAGCTCATAGGATGTTGCGGGTATGTTCCAAGGACAAAAAAGAAGAGTCATACAATAAATCAACGCCATACAAAACATATGACCTTATGTCCACATATATATTCTTTTTTCAGTAAATCAGCGTGCACATGGCTTCAGCCCCATGCCATAATTCAGTTAATCCCATACCTCTATTGTTTTAGCCCTTCTAAATTTGTTCAATAACAGAAAAAAAGGAGGACAAAAATTAGGAAAATAGCTTCAACAATTTTCACTTCAAGGAAATGAACTACAAAATAACAAAGGAGAAACTTGTCATGCACTACATTTCAACTAGTGTGGCCAACACTTATTTTCGTCAAAAAAGGAGCACGTTAATCAAAATTTCTCAAGAAAAAGTAGGAAAACATTTAACTCTTACATCCATTGAGGTCCCTGACGTGGTAACATTGTTCTCCTGGTCATTTTGTCGATAATCAAAACTCAATTCCCCATCATCATGTGTCTCATCATCATCATCATTATCGTCTTCGTCATAATTATCATCAACAGTATTATCTCCATCATAATCTTCAATTCCAGTAAAGTTGTAATCAATATGTTGTTGCTCAGTGACTGATTTGACATGCGGTTCAACTGCTTCAAGAGATTTAAGAGCTTTCTTGAAAAAGCGTAACTGTGTTCAAGCAACAAGAGGTCAGAGGCAATCACCGAAAAAAGTGAAGTAAATTAACGGAAAGACCGATAAGTAACCTGAGCAGCATGGTGTCGAGCTGCCTGCGTTAGAAGACTACGGGATTGTCCTTGCTTCAAAGATTTCAAACGGAAGACAAATAAAGTTGCTTCATCATCATATTCATCACGAGCTGCTTGTAAGTGCTGTATAGTTACACTTTCCGCCTTTCCACTTCGTCCCCTTCCTTTGTCTCTCTGTTTTGTTCGCATGAATTCATATATTTCCCTGTAGATCAAGGAATAAGATGAGAAGTGATCCCAGATTCACACCCAGAGATAACATTATTTTCTGAAAGGGACCCATTTGGGGGATGGTTACATAAATGCTTCGAGAATGAGTTTCGGAAAGTGTTGACCTTTTTTCATCGCATTGCCGCTTCATCTCCTGCAGGAATTGGAGAGCAAGACATTGAATTACTGCTAATTACTTCAAAAGGAAATGTTCAGGGGCAAGCAAATAAACGAGAAAAACGTAAGAGAATAAGCATCAAAGTCATACAAGCCAAGATTTATTAATTTTTAATCATTAACACTTCTCCAGAGACAAGATTATTTATTTCAACGCAGTGGATTACAGTGAATCGAAAGAAGGGAAAAACCTAAGATAATTAATGCCTTTGACCATATTCACATGGATGATACAAAAGTATATACTACTTATGGCTCCCTAAATTTATCTTAGTTACTATGACCTTATAATATTTTAAACTCCTAAAAAATAGCAAAAGTACATCAAAGATATGGTGTATTATAATAGAAGGATGATTGCAAAGATAAATATCAGAGAACTTGGAATTTTTCATACAATATTTCAGAACTCATTAGAAAAATGTCAAAGAGTCCAATAACAAACCTCAACTGTGCGAAGTTCATTAAGAAGAGATTCTGAAGGAATTGTGATTGTCTGGAATATATGAGAACGCTGAAACACGCAAGAAGGAAATTATTTACAACAGGAAACACTTGCATATATGCTCACCATGTATTTATAAAAAAGGCCTTACATAGCTATCAACAAGTTTCTGAAGTTCAAACTGCACTTTTCCCAGCATCAGGAGGACTTTACCTGCAGAGAAACAAACTAAGTCTTTTATAAAGCCTTTCCAGAAAGCCAAGAGTGTCATAAAATATGCGATGTAATAAACAAAAGAAGAAATAAAATCCAAATCCTAGGTAATCACACCAAAAATGGTAATGATTAGGAAATGTTTTTTCTTTATCCTACCCAAATCATATATCTTAACTAGTTTACTCTGGCAATTACTATGGCATGGGGTTAGATATAACATAAAATGACAGGTAAAGAATATAATGAAGGAAAGGAATAATTTTGGCAAACTAAAGCAACATCCTGTTCTTGCAGCTTGGTTTTCATATTGTTCCATAAACATTAAACCTATTGAAGACAAGCTTAAAAAGTTTGTACTGACTTACCGCTTTCTTCATCATCATTTAACGCAGTTTTCTCCAAAAGACAAGCACCCATTTCACGCAATGATTCAGAGAATTCTGTCAATAAAAAAGACAATATAAGAAGGTTAACTTTGGAATAGTGACAAGTGGTCATCTATCGGAGTCATATTCCCCTTATCATCCAAAAGCCTAAGTCCTACCAACTCCAAAAGCCTAAGTCCATTGTCAAGAACAGTAATCTAGACCAGGGTATCCTTGCATTTTGGTCTCTTCGTTTGATTTTCCACAATACTTGAATGCCAATGTGACAAGAAATGACGATGCCGTAGCATTGACTTAAATTAATGCGCAGCAGAGGAATTACATCTAATATCAGTAAGAAGAATTAAGAAACAGATGACAAAAGTACCGTAGGCACTATTAGCAGTTGCTGCAGCAGCAGAGAGTAAGCTATCATAGCAATCTCTCATGTCTTCCATGTCCTGCATAAAACAACAAAAAGACATCATTATCCGCACTAAAGACAAGTAGGTTCACTGCAAGGTGATCAAAACCGTAGATTAGACCATAAATTTCCAATATTTCAATCGAACAGGCAACATTTCCTATTCTAGAACATGGCTTTCAATTGCTAATCAAAAGCAATCATAGCTAACCACTTAATACAATGTAGCGACATACCATTTAATTTTTGTATTGTTACCATTTCAAGAAAGAAAACAGGTCTTTACAAACAAAAAAGCCCTAACCTTGTTGACAACTAAGTAGCTAACTTAAGCAGATCGCAAGCCAAAAAACTCACAAACTAAAACTAAAACATATTTATAAAGTAATTCCATATAAACTAGAAATTAAGCAAGCAAATCCACTGTATTTCACAGTAACCGTGAAGGCAACGTCCAGTTCGCTGAGAGAAGAAAGAAGAAAAAACAGTGAACTGGAAGTCAAAAATAGGAACAATGGGAAGGAGGCAACAGAGTAGGAAAGATTGAACGGAGAAAATTCTCCACTGATTTTCCCAGCAACCAAGCAAGACATCAAGAGGTGTGATGGGCGCGAACCTGAGAAGCTCTGGAAATCTCGTCCAATTGATGTAAAGGACGGAGATCCGTGCGGTCCTTGTGGTGGTCTCCATGTCTATGATGAAGTGCTAATCCTCTCAATTTCTTCAGAGAATTCTTCATTCTTCTCTGATAACCAAAAATCAAACAGAATCCTAGAACAACAAACCCAATCGATCAACAGACTTAGATAGAGGAAGAGACTGATTTCTTCTTTTCTGACAATTCTTCTGTTTCCGATTCTCTCTCTTTCTTCTTTTTGGGATTTTGATGGAAGAAATGAAAGAAAGAAGCTCTCCAAAATAAATACAAATACAAATTCATTTCATAATTATTTACATATATATATATATATATTATGTATATTCTTTCGTGTTATTAAGTAATGAATATGCAAAAAGTCAATTTTCAAATTAGTTTATTTTTATGATTTATAGCAGTCAAATTCCAAAATTCTTGGTCAACGGTCAAATGATAACTTACCAGTTTATGTGTTTTGCTCATATGGTCTACGCTAATAGCTTTTTTTTAATGATGTAAACAAAGTAAGTTGAATCCAACTTGTATTTTTTCTCTTTTCAAAATTTACTGATAAATTGTTATATTATACATATATATATATTATGGTATATGAAATAATGGATGATAAGACATCCACTCAGGTCTAAGTTCAAGATTT
>JAOXYD010000003.1:5736256-5746769 GCA_028565735.1 Pinacopodium congolense | reverse complement strand
TATATTATAATATATTATTATACATTATTATAATATTATAATAATATATTATATATGATATAATATAATATATCATTAAATTATAATTTAATATAATTACTATGTAATTATTATATATAATAATACTATACTATATTATATTATTATAATTATAATATAAGCCCAAAGCCAACGAGCTCGAAAGAAACTAAAAGCTCTTAAACATTTCTTTCCATAGCAAAGGTAAAGTCATGGAGAGAATCCTCTCTTTTGTCTTTATGGTATAATCAAACTTCTGAAATAATTTAAACTTTGACTATTAATAGATTTGATCTTTTTGAACTTTAGGAATCTCTCAATTATCGATAGATTTCTCAAAGTTTTTAATAGTTATCTCCTTGTTATTAATAATCCTATCATTGTTTGCATTAATACCAGAACTAGATATGATAGATATAGACTTGGATCTCGTAAAAAAATCCATCTCTTATGGTACTTTCATCTCACCTTGAGTACAAATGAGATAAACCAATGGACTCATTGCCTCTTCTGAGTCTTATTGCTGGGACTACTCACCTTCAATAGGTTGTATTAACTAGGTACCTTAATTGATAGACAACTAGACTCAATCCTTACTCTCTCTAATAAACTTCTTGCCTTTGATATCAAAACGGGGGTTATCAAAGGCTCTAATACCAAAGATGGGGGCAATAGGCATAAAGCAAGAAAATAAGACGGAGGGAAGATGAAATTAAGTAAAAGAGACTTTAAAGAAGTTCTTTTCAACAATAGAGATGGAATCTCTATAGCTCAGACAGAGCAGGTCAACTAATAGACTCAAGGTTTAGATATTTCTTTAAGCCTTAGATTATAGCCTCAAAGACAGATACATTTAAGGGAGGCTTCAAATTTAAGAGCTTACTCATATGTTTTAATCTTTACCAAGAAGATAGATACCTATCAAGGACGGGAAAAATGACTTTAGTCATTAAGGATGAGATAAGAGTTTTAGTTGTGCTTTATTATCATTAATGGAATCCTTAATGTATTCTCTAGTTATTTTGTTGACTTTTAATTGTTGCTTTAGATCTTTATATTTTTTTATTTAATCTAATTATTGAAGTTCCATTATCTATATTTCGCTTTAATCTTTTTAGAAGTCTACTATGAGTCTTTAATTTGTGATACTTATTGTCTAACTATTTTATCTCTTTCTTTAGGGTAGAATTCCAAATTATAATATAGTTATATATAAGCACGAAAATATCAAACTAAAAAGAAAAAAATTAGATACCAAACATGGAAGAATAAATAACATAAAAGTAAAAGTTAGCAACTAAAAAATTAATAGAAGTTATATTAGCAGTCAGTTAAGCATAGGTGGTAGAGGCGATCATCGGTAAAATAAATAAGTAGAAACTAAAAACAAATAGCTCAAGGTGGTATAACTAGTCCAATGAGCTTTAGATATCAAATATTAAGATAATAAAATAATAAAATACCAAAATAGTAAGAGAAATGAAAGATTACTCACTTTACTTCATCAAATGTGTATAGTACAACAAAGGAATGTTTATGAAATGTTTTGTGAAGGAAATGAACAATTGAGTATAAAAAAATCAAAAAATCAAACAAGAAGGTTTATATTATCTTTAGGGAAGTTTAAGGAAATGGTCTATATGCTTTGGGAAGGTTCAAGCCATGGGTTATAGGCTTTAGGAAATAGGTATTTAGGTAGAAGAAGCTAAAGAGTAATGGTGGATTAATGGTTTAAGATTTTGGGCTATATAGCTATCAAAGCATCAAATACTTTAAAGGGGACATATGGTTTTAGGAGGACTTTAAGATGTGGTTCATGGCTTTATGATGAATCAAGATGTGGGTTATAGGCTTAGGACATAGATATTTAGGTGGAGGAGGGTTAGGGGTGATAGTAGAGGATGGCCTCAAGCTTTATGGCTATATGGATTTAGTAACATTTTACCCTTAAAAGGAGGAGGCTAATGGAGTTTTTAGAAGCTTGGAGAAAGAAGAAGGAAGGGTTTAGATAAGGATTTCATGGCTGGAGAGTGATGGAGAGAGGATGTAAAATATGAGAAGGCTTTAGGTATTTATGAGAAGGAAGGTTAGTATTTTTGTAATTTCAGAAGGATGGCTTTATGTTTAGCCAAAAATAGAGGATTCTTCGCATATGTGTAGGGCTTCACATCTTTATGATGTGAGGTGAGAGTCTTTCTTTATTTTTTTTTTAACATAGGCTTATAAATACAAAAATGGGCTTACAATAGTGATAAATACAAAATGATAAGTTTTTACCTGTAGAATGGGCCTTTAAGTGTCCATTTAACTAGTTAAGGTCTTCAGATGTCAATTAAAGAATCAATACCAAAACAGTTATCTTTATTTTGATGAGTTAATTTAACCTCTTCTTCATTTGATTTAAAAGTTAAACTAAATCTCGACTTTAGCAATTGCTGAATAATTATGAAATATTCTTCCTTTGTTTTTGCAGTAGTGAGCAATGCATTTACTTTGGATTTTTGTTGCAAATTGATTACCTATTCAGGATTGACGGTCTTTAGCGGATAAGAGTAATTTTTTCTGAGTCACTTTACAACTTTCAAGGTAAAGGCCAGATGTGATTTTGTGGATTTCTTCTACCACTTAATTTTGAATCTTCTAATAAGTGTTAGGACTTTTATATGTTTATCTTCTTTATATTCATATCTCCATGTATGCACCGATGGAACAAAAAACTTTTTAAAAAAATAATAGAGGCATGGGAAAAAATTCCTTATAATCCATCGGTGGATTTTTTTAACAAAAATTTTAAATCCTTTGTATACCAGCGGTGGAAATATTTTTAAGCTGGTATCATACCACTTCCACCAACTACCAAACTAGAAAGGGAAGTTGTATTTTACATCAATAGAGAGCCAAACTAGCCATCAATGATGGTTGGTATTGCTTTTTAGGATAAAAATATTAGACCAAACTTACTGGTAATCTAATAACAGTGTTTGAGGCAATGCTTTAGGTTTATGGTAAACTAGACTTCAAAATTTTTATAGTTCTACAATTCCTATCCTCAGTCCATGGGATGAATGATTTTTAGGATCCAACATGTTGAATAGACTGGAACCATTCCATCTCGTGTATGGTGATGCTTTATAGTAATAGAACCCATTTCTTAAAGAATTTTCATATAATATACTTGGGGTTTTAACAAATCAAATGGTTTATAATATCCATCTTTAGGAAAAATATTTATAACAAATCTTTTAGGATTAGCATCATAAAATATATTTTTAGTGGTTAAAAGATATTAAAAAGAATCTTTTTCAAAATAGGAACTTCGATAAGATGCTTTAGAAAATTTAGAAAATTGAAAACTTTGTTTCACCTTTTCAATTTCCTATTTCTATGGAAAAATTTGCAAAACTTCTTTACTTTTCGATTTTTTTTTTCTTTTTCTAGATTTTCAAATACCATTGCAGAAGAAATGTTTATATTTTGGGAAAAACATTTAGGTACATGTAAAATGATTTTCTTTTGGGTTGCCCTAAAAATCATTTGAGACAAATTATTTTTCTCTTAGATTTATAGAAGAGTCTCTCAGAGCCATTGTCAGCCCTAGCTTTGTGGTTAACTCCTGTAACCAATCTTCCAAACTTATCTTTTAGGATGAGGATGATTCCGTATTTGGGCTTTTTGGTGGTCTCAAGGGAAATAGAAGGTCTCCATCAAGGATTTCTCGTCATGGCTTTATGGTTTGGTTAAATAATGGGTATTCTTTCAATGGGTCTTAAGGCTTTGCCTGTAGGGATATTGATGAGGCTTTAGATATTGGGATTATGATCTAGATTGCAAAAATTCTCTTCTTAAAAAAATCAAGAATAAAATTTGAATCACCTTTAATAAATTTAATTTCAAAATCAAATACACTCAAAATAGCTTTCCATTTAACAAAAATATATTTTGAAGCTATATTTTGAACATTCTTTTGTAAAACTTCTTTAGTAAACTTGTAATCAATGTGAAGTAAAAACTTTTAGTTTAACAAATCACTTTAAAACTTTGTGATACATAGTACTGTGAAGAGAATCTCCTTTTTATTTGTTAAATAATTTCTTTGAGCATGATTCCAATGTCCAAATGTATATTGAATTCTTTGTTTTTTATTGTCAATAAGTTGCTTTAAAATTCCTCTATATCCTATCTTAGATGCATTTGTTTCAACAATTTTTAATGCCTTAGGATTAAGTACATAAAGTATTTGAATATTACTCACTTGAGCATTATTTGCTTTACCAAATTAGTATGTTGTTTTGTCCAGAGAATGATTTTTTTTTAGTCTATTATGTAAAGGTTTGCAAAACCTATTTAAAATTAGATAAAAATCCATAACATAATTTAGGTTTCCTAAGAACCTTTGTAATTGCCTTTAGTCTAAAATCTGATAAAAAATTTACTAACAAATTTTAAGGTTCTTTTAATCGAAAATGTTGTTTTGCTCTTTATGTAATATCCTAATACTCTTGTCTTTGTTTGGAGAAGACTTAACTTTGACTTTTACACAGCTAGTTTGTTTTTCTTTATGAAAAAGATGAAGGTTCTAAGGTTCTTGAAATGTTCTTCTATAAGGAGGAAAATATGAGAACATCATCTATATAACTTATACATAACTCTTAATAATTATTGAAGATATCATTCATACTATTTTAAAATTTTGAAAAGCATTCTTTAGCGCAAACCACATCAAAAAGAACAGTAAAAGCAATTTTATACTTGTATTTAGGATCTATTTAGACTTTCCAAATTTAAAATTTGTTAAACTGAGAAAATATGAACATTATGGAGTCACTGAATCAGATCTCTCTTATTTGGAATAGGTACTTAATCCATGTAAGAGCTTGAAGGCTTGTAATTGATCATTAACCTTGGGACTCCTTTCTCTTTCTCCGAATTCTTGTTAACATAAAAAGATGCATAACTTTAAGGGGATCTTGATGGAGAAATGAGTTTTTTGGCTAAAAAATCACTTATTTCTTTCTTACAATGACTCTCTAAGTCTTTATTCATTTTAATTGGTCTAGCTTTCGTTGGAATATTTTTTTCACTGAAGTCCTTTTCATAAGGTAAATCTACCATATGTTATTTCCTATTTAAAGAAGTATTAGGCAACTCAGCATATGTTTCAGATTCTATTTGTTGTTGACTTTTTAGGATTTAACCTTTAATCTTCTCATATCGCAAATGCTTTTCAATATTTTCACAATGAATTTTTTTAAAAAATAGCCTAATTTATTTTCTTTAACATGAAGCATATTATTTAAATAACTTTCATAAATCAAATAGGCTCTAACAAGATTAATATTTCTAGTCTTTAAATTTTTTGTGAAGGGAAAACATAATCTTTCACCATTAATCTTAGTAGAAATTTTTTAATGATTTACGACATAGGGAGTTTATAAGCTTTATGAATATTGTTCCTAATATTACTATATGATGTATGCCTTTAATTATAATGAAGGAAGTTTTTATTACAAAATCTTTTTCACAGATATAAACTTATACTTTATAATTTATCTTTAGTTATGAGTTATTAGTATATTTTAATCTTTCTTATGTTTTTTGGAAACAACATAGTCAGAATTTTTTTGTCTTTAATACAATTTAAGTTTGCTTCTGTGTCAAATAAGGCAATAGTATCTAAAAGGAAACCTTTAGCTATCTTTAATGTGACTTTAATCAAATATTTTTGAGAAGTTATTTGGTTTAATATTCATAAGAATTCTTTAGGCATATTTTCATATTTGATTTCTTCCTCTTCTTTGTTATCTTAGAATCCTACATCTTTTTAAAAACTTTTTACTTTTTTATCATCTTCTTTTCTCTTTTTCTTTAATATCTTTATTTCCTTTTTTAAAAATTTATTTCTCTATGTAAGCTACTCAATTTTACATATTATTTTTTAATTTGTCTAAAGTATTTATGGAGTCTAAGGGAGGCTGTTCTTTATGATTATCAAGTATATATTGTAACATTAATAATTTTTTTGCTTCTTTAACAATTGTTTTTGGATTTTCTAAAGTCTTTTCTATATTCTAACACCTAATGTTTTTTATATCTTTAGGAGTGACCTCTTCACTTTCAACTTTAACCTTTAATGGTAACGTCACAATAGTTGTTTGTTTGTATGGGGCGTTATTTCACAAAATGGTGGATGCTCATATTTATATAATGGTTTTCCACTTCTTTATCTTATTTTGATTGTTAAGTCTTTAATGATTCTTTTAATAGAATAAGCTTTATCTTCTTTAAAGGGAAAATCTATGTTTCTTTCTTCACAATAAGACTCAAATCAGAAAAAGAAAAATATATGGACTTTATAATGATTAATCCAACTATAATAGTCTTTCTGGATCTTCTTCTTTTATTTCAACAAGTTAAAATAAAACTAATTTCTCTTTATCTCATTTTTTGGTGAATAAAATCTTTACGAAAATAATTTTTTATTGAATTCAAATTCTCTCCTTAGGGCATATATTTCATTATTTACATTTTCAATAACTGAAGAATAACTTGGGGAAGCTGGATTACTTTGGTCAACTTTATCCTATTAGAGTTTATACACAGTTTGTGAGATGTTTTTACTATAGTTTACACCTTGAAAATTAGAGTTCAGAATATGAGATGTGGAATATCTCTTTGGGATCTCTATTACAGAGGGAATTCTAAAAACTTTACCTAGATCTTTGGTCAAGATTGAGGTGTCATCATCTGTCTTCTGACTCGTAGATTTTTTGTTAAAGGATAATTTTACTTTATCATCATAGTATTTTAACTCAAAGGATTAGACGGAGTAAAGATCCAATCATTAGGTAAATTGATGTCTTTCTACTATATGGTTTTTAGGATAATTGTATTACTTTTTGACAAATCTATTTGTAAATAGAATGTTTCTCCTTTTTAATTTTGTAAGATTAAGATTTTACTAGAAAAGGCGATAACTATAGCTTTGTAGTGAATTTTGTAAATAATGGCTATAAGGATTGACCCAATGCTCATCTTGTAATTATGTGTCTTTGTTTAGAATACTAATAAACAGATGACACTTTTATTCCTAAGGAAAACGGTCAAATTTGGGGTAACTTTCTACGGTGATTGGACATTTACATAAGTTAGACTCTATGACACATAAGAGAGAATCTTGAAAGATACAAAGCATAACGTCTCTCAAACATACTAATATAGACGTGTTGAGACTTTCTTTTAACAAAGGCTTTATGTCTATTTGGACTAATCCTATTTAGATGTAATTACATACTTTTTTCTTTATATTTCTTTATACTTTGTGGGGATAATAAAGTGGATGGTTTTGAAAAGGTTAGATATAAGGATGTCCCTCTCTTTTGTCTTTATGGTATAATCAAACTTCTAAAATAATTTAAAATTTGATTGTTAATAAACTTGAACTTTAATCTCTTCGTTAGATCTCTCAAAATTATTTATAGTTATCTTCTCGTTATTAACAATCCTACTGCTATTTATACTCGAATCAGAATTAGATGTGCTAGATATAGATTTGAATCTCATGAAGAAATCTATCTCTCAACATACTTTCGTCTTACCTCAATTATGAATGAGTTAAATCAACAAATTCATTCTCTCCTGAGTCTTATTGTCAGGACCGCTCATCTTCAATAGGTTAATTCAACTAAGTACCTTAATCAACAGACAACTAGACTCAATCGTTACTCTCTCTAAAAAACTTCTTGACTGATATCAAAACAAGAGGCAACATGCACGAAGTGAGTAAGAAAAATGGAAGGAAGAATGGTTTTCTAAATTTATCCCACTACTTAAAATTTAAATCTTTTTATAAGCACTGAGACATTTATATCTCTGTCTTCATTATATTTATATCTTCATGTATGCACCTATTGAATTAAAAACTTTAAAACAAATAATAGAGACATAGAAATTAATTCTTCATAATTCATAAATTGTGAATCCTTCGTTTGCTAGTGATAGAAATATTTCTAAATTGGTGCCATATCACTTCTCTTAACAAACTAGAAAAGGAAGTTGTGTTTTAGGTTGGTAGAGCCGGAAAAAAGTCATAAAAATTTATAATTATAAGTAAAATTCACAAAATTTTATAAAATTCTTTTTGTTCCAAATAGATTTAAAATCTCATCTTAGAAATCTTGGGTTATTGGCGCCTGTTATCACTTTACGACCATATGACCTCCACACTTTAATCTATCAAATGAAACAAACCTGAAGCAGTGTTACTGGCTCTCAAAGCACAATGCCGCCGGACTGAAACTAAGGTTCAAAATGCCAATCCTTCCCAAGAACAATAAAAAAATTACAGCTCCCAAAGAAATTACTGTAAGCATGTTTTTCTTTATAGTCATCAATCTTGAGGTAAAATTCCATCTTAACTCTTCTTGCGAACATTAGATCATGTAAGTTCACAAGTATGCATGAATTTTAAACATCATGTACGTTCACAAGTATGCCTGAATTTTAAACATGATATTCCAAGAACCCAGGAAGTACCTAACGATGCCAGTGATGACAACTCATGCAATCCCGAGCGTATTTTATTTGCAGAGAGCTCCAAACATCTATGAGTCTTGCAAACTAGTGACTAACTATCATAATCCACATGTCAATCAATTTTGGCAAACAGAGCAAGGAAGATCTGTGCCAGATTGCTTAATCCCCAGAAAGAGCAAGACAAAGTTCGTATGATTGACATTTTCCATGTTATTCAATGAGCTCTCCCTCTTCAGCCACCAGGGGAAGGGGTTCAAAAATATACATCCTCCTCAATTCCTGAAACCAAGTGAAAATTTTACACTTTCATAAAAGTAAAGCAAATTAATGCAGTAGACATCCAAAAGTGTGCCAACCTAAGTTAAAATGATCTTTGGATTGACTCATTATGATCGGGCAGTAGCTGCCATTGGTACAGATCTGTAGCAAGCTCTCTTTGCTGCACGAACAATATCGTCAACCTGCAAAATCCAAGAGTCAGAAAGAATAACAAAATATTCATCAGAATGCTGAGAAGACGCACTGATAACTAACAAATAGAGCCCAAGGAAATAAGGAAAAAGAATCAGCATATTGCAGTATCAATATAGTTTATATGTTTCTGCACTGTAGGCTTAATAAAATATGAAATGCAAATCAAGAGGTCTTAAGCACATTAATATGCAGCAGATGTTGCAATCATAAGGATCAAAAGATAAACATGAACCTGTGGTACAGCCATCCTCTCAAGATTGGCTGCATAAGGCATAGGAACATCAGCTCCAGCAATTCTCTCAACTGGTGCATCAAGATATTCAAAGCTCTCCTCTACAACACTTGCACTGTTTGGAAAGAAAATCATGTTGACTTAGCATACACAAAACCTAAACAGATGTAACACGGGCTTCATTGCATTTATGTTAAGACTAACCAGATTTCAGCACCAACACCATGTTGAGTAAACCCTTCCTCAACTGACACCAATCTGTTTGTTTTCCTGACTGAATCATTAATGGTTTGTCGATCAAGGGGCCTGATTGAGCGTAAATTTATCACCTGAAGCAGAGAAGATCAGTACAACAATTAAAGTATTTCTAATGCCTTCATATGCTTTCAATTGCCAAGTTACCTCAGCGCTAATTCCTTCCTTCGAAAGAATTTCTGATGCCTGTAAAAGAAGTCTTAAAGCATCAGAAGGCAGGACAAGTTATCCAAAAAATAACATTATACAATAAAAAAAGGTACCAATCCATCTAGTGATATTCTGAACCGCTAACCAAATCCTGTACTGAACACGATATGACAGCACAAAATTTTGAGGTCAAGAAAATAAACCTGAAGAGCATAGCCAACCATCTTTGAAAAGGTTGTAATGGTGACATCCTTTCCTTCTCTTTCAATCTATCCAAAGTCCATGATGAAGGTATATGTTAGAAAATAGATGTATCATACTTTTAAATGAAAAAAAATCTTCAGATGCAGAAACACATAAAAGAGAGCAGAGAAAAAAGAGGAGCCAGACCGGATACCTTAGCTTTTCCTATTGGAAGGCAAAAGTTGGAATCAAGTGCTTCAACCGAAACAGGGAATGATTCACCATATCTGAATTACACAATGCCAATTAACAAAACCTTAAAATCAAAAGCAGAATAAATATACTAAACATAAAAAATACCATTAAGTCACTCACAATAGCTCGTTTTCTAGGAAAACAACAGGATCAGGGTCCCTTATGGCAGCTTTTAGCAAACCCCGAGCATCTTCAGATGAATATGGGGATAGCACTTTCAAACCAGGGCAGGAGGCATACCATGGTGCATAACACTACAAGGGAATTCAACCATGTCATTGGTAAGGCTCACTATTTTGTCTCAACCATGCACCTAGTTATATTAGAACCACATATATCCTCCTCTTCCTCTAGTGGGAAAACAATGGAAGAGCAACCCAACAATAACCCAGCAGACCACAGAAAGGGACCTTA
>JAOXYD010000003.1:5710203-5729929 GCA_028565735.1 Pinacopodium congolense | reverse complement strand
TCAAATGAGTGCATGTTTAATCATTCTTTCCTAATGTCACAATATCATGACTCACATATGCACATGTCATGAAAAAAATTAAATGGAATACCTCATCAAATGGATATACAATGCATATAGTTAGGCTATTCTCTCTCTATAGGAACGAATATTACATTTCCCCTGGAGGATACCTTCCTTCTTGGGTCCTCTAGAGTCAAAGCTTACATGAGTAAGGAAGCTGAAGTAATTAGCGCTAGTGGTAGTGGCCAATATGCTACTCAAAAGATAGTATAGTCCACCCTAGGTTCTGTGGTGCTTGTAGAAGAGACTGTTCAATCTACTCCTATAAAGAGTCCAATAGCTAATCCTTCATCTTCTGATGGTAAGGTAGCAAAGCCCTTAGTTGAGGAAGTTACAGTTAAATCTGCAACCATACAAGGAGACAAGATATAAATTATAAAAGTAAAACTAGGCAAACCTTTCCTAGAAAACATAAACAAAAAATTCTCTCACTGCTAAGTGGTTAGGGACATCTTCTCCTATGAGAAGTTGAGATATATTCATCCTAAGGATGGAGCTGGGCCAGGACCTGTTTCCCCTCCATTGGAAGTACTAAAGCAAGAGGCTGCTAAATGGAAATTATGCTAGTGGCCTTCTTCTTGGAGAAACGGCTAGCATTTCATGTGGTAAATAATTGGGAATTAAGCATTGGACAAAGTATGGCTTGATTGATGTCCTAGTTAACAAATAGGACTTATTCCTATTTAAAATGTCCTTTGAACAGGGACTGTTACATATTTTGGAAGAGGGACCTTGGCACATCATGAATGGACCCCTCTTCATTCAACAGTGAAGGCTAAGTATAAATATGAAAACTATAAATCTTAATACATGCCATTATGGATTAACTTCTATAATGTGTAACTAGAGTATTGGTCTACTATGGGGTTAAGTTATTTAGCTAACCATACAGGTCATTTACCTTGTATGAATGAAATTACTGCTTCTATAAGTAGAATTGGCTATACTGGAATTTGCATTGATACCAAGCTTAATCAAGAACCATGTATTTTGAACTGGATGACAAGGAGAACTTGATGGAGAATGAGATCTATGTATCTTATCAGTGGAAACTCACCGTAAAACTCAAGGGTCAATAATGGAAACTTTCGAGTAGGGTATTTAAAAAGGGAGACTATTGGGAGTCAATGGGCTGTAATAATCTAAAGGAGGAATCCCAACTTTTAAAAAGACAGATGGCTATACAGAAGTCTCCAATAACTAATGCAAGCTTCCTATCCTAGTACCATCCCTTGTACAGGATCAGGGGGTTGTTAGCAATGGTGACCATCAGGATGTGAACAAGTTAGGTGGTGATGGTGCAGATATAGAATCTTTAGGAATGTAGATAAAGGAGGAGATATCTAAGTTGCATAAGAAATCACCTAAGATCACTCAAAAACAGGTTAAGTCCCTTATGGCAGATCAACACAAAAGGAAGACTGAGATTAAGCTTACTAGTCTTGAAGAGAATTTGGAGGGTGAGGATATGTTGGAAGTTACCAAAGCTCAAGCTTCAGAGACCTATATAGACCTATAGGCTTTTAATGGGAAGGATAGCAAACCTAAAGTAATGTCTTCTCAGGTAAAGGCAGAGGATGAGGATAAGTTAGGAACTGCCGAACATAGTAGTACCAAAAACTAGGCGAAATTAATGACCTCGAGTAGGAGAAAATCTTGTAGGTGGAAGGCCAAAGTCTTTTCTTCTTCTTTTAACTAATGATGATTGCAATTTAGAATGTTAAGAGAATTAACTACCCCAATAAATAGTTAGCTCTAAATGATTATATAATGGATAATAAGTTGGCTATAATAGGTCTTTTGGAAACCAGATTCAAAGAAAATTTTTGTAACAATTTACCCTTTATCTGGGACCATTGTCAGGTCATATCTAATAATAGTGCCCACTACAATGGTAAAATTATAATAGCACTAGACCCAGACCTCATACATGTGACCCACTCTCAGATAGAGGAGTAGATGATTCACTTATAGGTTATACTTAAAGGCACGGGTAATGTAGTGGTTGTGACCTTTATCTATGCTTTTAAGTGGGGCTAAAGTGGGACCCTTTGGAAATTGAGATTGAATGGAGGAACTATACTGAGGATTTTAAGAAGTGTGTAGTAAAAATCCAAGTTATTGAATTAAAAGGGAAAGGAAGCTACTATACTTGGTCCAATAAGTAGCAAGGGAGTTGCTTTATTTGTAAGAAGTTTGATCGAGCCTTAGTCAATGACAAATGGCTACAACAATTCCCAAAGATTTCAACCTATTTTTATAAAGCAATTGCATATAACCAGACCTACAAGAATTCCCTTAAGGTTTAATAACTTTTTCACTAAAGTAGAAGGGTACAGGGCTGCAATGCTAACAGGAGGGGACACTCAAGCCAGGGTATAGTAGGCTTTAGACAGATTAAACCAAGTTCAGTCCAACCTCTACAGTTCACCTATGGATGCCTAACTTATATATGAAGAAATATGAGTCCTTAACGACTATGCCCAGGCGCTAAATGTCACCGGTTCGGACTTTCCCTACCGAAGATCCATGCGACACTAGCAAACTCCACGATTTGGGATCGCCTACCTCAGCTTGAATGCTAGCTCAGCGTCTCACAAGTACTTCCTAAGAGTACTTAGATCGAACACTTGGCGGAAGCAATTTGATGTGAAAGATGGCAAAGAACACAAGTAAGCTTGGAGAACTTGGAGAGCTCTCTTTATTACTTCAATGAAAGAAAGCTATACACTTAGAGAGAGCATACAATGAGAGAGATATGGGATGATTTACAAATGAAAGACCCTACCCCTTATATAGCTCTCCACCTCTCAAATGGATGGCTAGGATCTATTCGATCTAACGGCTACAATGAATCTCTAAAATGTTCTACCAACTACTCCCACCTACCCCTACCTACCACATTAATTACAAGTGGGTCCTAGAGCCTCCTACCTACTCTGGATGTGTGGAGAGTCTTCTAGAGAATTTCGGGTCTTTCTGTCTGAACCTCGTGTCTCGGTAGACTGAATTGTCACTTCGTGATATAAAGGACCAAAATTCCTTGACTAGACAAAGAACTAGAGTCAACTGGCTTCTATATGATGATTGAAATATAAATTTTTTTCATAAGGTTGTTTTATCAAGGAGAAACTCCAATAGGATGGCCTCCCTCCCAAGAAAGTCAAGTGTGATTTTGGAAGACCATAGTTAACTCCTTCAAGAAGCTTTTCAGTTCTTTACTAACACTTTTGGAACTCTAGCGGAGGGTAGCTTTTCTATGAGCCTCATTCCATCTATCATTCAAAGGAAATTGACTGACCAAGAGGCTAGCTCTTTAGCTAGGCCCCTCTTTAAGCAGGAGATTGAGCAGGATCCTTGGAAGGCCTCAGGCTCGGATGGTCTTAATGGCTATTTCTTCCAGAAATTTTGGCCAGAAGTTAAAGTACTAGTTACTAAAATAGTTCTTGATTTCTTCTCAAATGGCAGAATGCTTCGAGAAATAAATAATAACTTTCTTTGTTTAGCTATTAAAAGGATCCAACCTAAGATCCTAGAAGATCTATCTTCTTATAGCATGTTGTAATACTTTATACAATATCATTGTTAAACTCTTGACTAACAAAATGAATGAGGTACTTCCTAAATTGATTGATGGATTTTAAAGGGCTTTCATCAAAAGAAGATAAATCGAGGATAATATACTATTGGTGCAGGAACTTGTGAAGGGTTATAACAGAAATTATATGAGGAGGAATCGTGCTACGAAGCTAGACATGCACAAGGCATATGACTCTGTAAATTGGGATTTACAATGAATACCATAAAGGCATGTGGATTCCCAAGCTAATTTATAGAATAGATAAGGGAATGCATTTCAACTATCTCATTTAGTGCTCTAGTGAATAGTTAACTCTCTAGGCTAATTAAGGGGGCTAGAGGGATTAGATAAAGGGATCCCTTATCCCCTTATCTCTTTATTACAGTCATGGAAGATTTGACAAGCTTAGTAAAGTTAAATCCTTCAACGAATTGAAATTTTCAGTATTATTCTAGGTGCAAAAAGCTAAAGATTATCAGCCTTATTTGTGCTGATGATCTGATGGTGTTCTCTAAGGCTTATGCAAATTCGATGGCATATATAATAACAGCTTTGAGAACTTTCAAAGCTTTGTCGGGCCTAGACATTAATAGGGAGAAAAGTTCTCTCTTCCTGTCAGCAAGTGCTCTAACTCAGAATAATTGGCTATGCTCCATTACGGGATTGTTATGTAAGGACCATCCTTTTATTTACTTGGGGATTCTGATTTCTACCAAATTACCTTCATACAAGGAGCTCCTTCCTTTAATGAAGAAGATTCATAAAAGGATAGATAATTTGTGTAACTAGAGTCTAACCTATGCAGGCTAAAAACAATTGATTTTATCAGTCCTATCTAGTTTGCCTATTCATTGCTCCTCTCACTCATGGTTTTCTAAAGTAATCCACCAAGTTATAGACAGAGATCTACGTAACTTCCTATGGTCTAGGGATTGGGACAAGAAAGTAATAGCTAAGGTTAGTTGGAATGAGGAATGCCGATCTATTAAAGAGGATGATTTAGGATTCATTCCCCTTATAATGTCTAATATAACCATGCTTTGTAAAAGATTGTGGAGACTAATTATAAAATAAGGAGTCTCTGTGGTGTAAGTGAATGTACAAATACATATTAAAGTAGTAATGTCTATGGAGCCAAATCTATGATGGTGGAAAGTATTCTTGGACTTTTAGTGGCATATTAAGAATGTGATTTGAGCTTTGGCCAACTATAAAGACAAGGGTGGTAATGGGGTTCACACTAGGTTTTAGTATGATAACTGGGCTCCTTTTAGTAGTTTAAAAAGTTATGAGGAGCTTTAGGCTCTCCTTCATTGGATCCTAGCTAATGCCTCTGTTCAACAAGTGTTAGATGATTACAAAAGTTTAATTGTGAGCCTACCCCACACTTATATTTCAAGATGGCTCTTAAATGTCAGTCTTAACTCAAATGAGCAAGATACAATAACCTGGGGTAATATTACAATAGGAATATTTTCTAATTCAGCATGTTGAGCCCTATTTAGACCAGGTTCTTAGGAGGTTCCATGGCACAACTTGTTTTGGTTTAAGCAAGCCCATCATAGGAAAACCTTTATTATATAGCTACTATTAACGGCAAATTGAGTACTCTAGGCCAACTATCAAGATACCTTAGAGTTTCTTCTTCTTGCTATTTGTGTGATCAAAATGATGAAATGTTGGATCATCTCCTATTTGCCTACCACTATTCTAAATTTCTCTGGATGAGTGTTCTATGGCTATGTAATTCCTCTCCCCCTTTGGAAAACTAGTCAGCTATAGTGGGGTGGAGTAGTAGTTATAAGAAGGATTCATCAGGTGACTTTGTGCTCTATAAAGTAACTTTATCTTTCCTTATGTATAGTATTTGACAAGAAAGGAATCAGAGAGTTTTTCTTAATAAAAGAAAGCCTAAAGAAAACATGCTAGCTAAATTGATTGAGAGGGTGAGGTTACATGTGGTGATTCACTTGATTCAACTAGAATGTGATTCTATTACTAAGTTACGATGAAGACTTCCAGAAGTGGCCACTAAGTGTTTCTATCTAGTGAAGGGCCGAAATAATGGAAAAGGGCGTAGATCGAAAGGTTGTCAAGCTCCTTTTAGTCACAAGTAGTGTTCTAGAAGACCTTCGAGGGCTTCTCCTCATTAGAGGGATATTCGGTCACCTTATGCAACTCCCATCAACTACCCTAAGAATTCAAAAGTTAAAAAAAGGTAACAATATTAAATTGTACTTGTGGATGTGTTGCCCTGTGATTGCCTTTATCACGTAACAATTAGTGTTTATCTAACATGATTTATTGGGTTAAAGGAGGCCTTAATCTTATTTTTAATGATAACAAAACATGATTTTTACTAATTTTTTACTTTAAGATGAAAGATGAAAGATTTGAAAGATAGGTTCATTTAGTGTTGATTTAAAGTAGAAAAGTTTAGACTTAAGATTAAAAATAAGCATAAAATAAGATAAAGTAATTTGGGAACTTCAAGGTCTTTAAGTGTGGTTGTAAGTTTTATTTGGACTTTCAATAACCATGGACTCAAAATTGGAATATAATTGCATAAGTTCCTCAAAAGTGTATTTGTATTGCATAAAGTTTCATATATCAAGACATTTTAAACTTTTGAGTTTAATTGTTGAGTTTTGATCACTAAAATCCCCTTTTGATTTTTTTAAACTTATTAGAATTAAGTTTCAGTGAAAAATATGATTTACAAGTTTTGAAAACTTAAGTAAGTTTTAAAGCTTTAAAAATCATGAAAATGTATTTATAATATTATAAAGTAAGACACATTTTGTTTTTTAGTTTAATTGAAAGGTCTTAGTATGTAGAATTGCTTTGGAGAAGTTCTAAAACTTATGTGAATTGATTTGGAAGTAAAAGGAATGGTTTTGAATGTTTATTTTCAAGTTATGTAGCCTATAACATTTGGAAATCAGGTTTCTAGATTAATTGGTGGATCGGTCTCCTCTTAAGTGATCAACCCATACAAGTTAACCATTGATTAGTGGACCAGTCATAGTGAATAGTCAACTAGTTGAATGTTTAGATATATGATTGTTAGCTACAACTCATTATGTAATGGCTTTTAAGGGTTTTTAATAATTACGAAATGTATATAACAAGTATTTTAGCTTGAGAACACTATAAATACACTTGTTATCGGTTATTGAAGAATCTTTATGAAGTTTTATGGTTATTTTGATTATTAAAAATGATCAAAGGCAGTTTTTTAGCATAATTATGAATTCTTGTGTGTTTTATGCAAGATTTTTTGGTTTTGTGATTTCAATCTAACAAGTTTTTATTTTTAAATTTCATTTATATCATTTATCTTGAAAAGTTTATGAGTCTTTTGGTTGTTATTGTTAGGTTAAGATTGGATTTAAAGGTTATTCTTCACCTTTAAAAAAGATTTTTATAAGATTACTCTTCACTTTATCAAAGAAAGAATGAGTTTATAAATCTTCACTCAAAGAAGATATGTAATCTTTATTGATTAAAAGTAAATTTCCAACAAGATTGTTAGAAAGTGGACATAGGTAATAAAGAGTATTTTCAAACTATTATAAAAATTGCTTGTATATCCTTTCTTTCTTATCTTATCATTACTATTAATTATGGATTTGCCTTATGTCTTTATTGTGATCATTTGACATAAATATATTCATCTTAAGTTGAGTTATGGTTTAAAATTTTTTGAACACCCGATCCATTTCCCATCTTAAATGTCTTTTAAGACTAACCTGGTCCACCTTGCTAGAAGTCTTGTAACAAATTGTAACCATTTATAAGGCCATAGAAGTATTAGTCATTGCATATTGTGATCTTTGTTAAGGTGGTTGGTAGAGTGTTGTCGAGGAGAAGAAGAAGGAACGTAAATAAAGAAGGAGTTAGCTAAGCGAAGGAGAGAAAAAGAAGGAGACTCTGTTAATTAACTTATTAAAACAACTTTGTTTTAAATTTTTTTAAAAATGAAGTTGTTTAATAAGTTAGGGTCCGTTTAGTTTAGCTTTTTGTTTTTATTTTTGTGCGTTTTCATTTGTTTTGTACTTTTTTAAAAAATTAAATAAAAGCTCATAAAAGAGTAGAATCTAATATGGAATCAACATAAGCCATCAAGACTGCCAAAAAGTCCAAATAACAAAACAAATAAGACAAAACCCAAGAACCAGTATTCACTACATTATAGTGCTATAACCACAATCTACCAAAACTTAGGGATAATAGAGACCTTGCCTGGGGAAGAGAGCAAGATAAAAATAGTCAATAGATTATAAGCACTAGGCAAATTGAAGGTATGGTGATAAAAGGGAAAAAGCCAGTCGATGAAGAAGAACATCTCTAATCCAAATTAAAGCCTCCCATACAAAGGCTACGAAAACATTTGGCATTTCTGATTTTCCAAGAGCTATAAATACAATAACAAAAAACCACTCCAAATGCAAGTTTACTGCCCTTATAAAGGCCCTGCAGCTTGGCCAACCATACTATGATAAGTTCCTAGTTCTTATTAGGACAAAAGAATTGAAAAAGTTGCTAGGTATGAAGCCCCAAAGCATCAGTAAAAAAATCAAAGAATAAATGCTCCTTTGATTTTAAATTCGCCATACATAACTTACGATCCTATCTTTAAGCAAAATCCAAAAATTATGATTTTTTTTGTTTTTGATCTATTTTTTTGGCTTTTATGTTGTATTTATATGTTATTTTTTATTTTTTGTACTATTTTTATTTTCGTGTTTAGAAAAATAGAAACAAAAAAATAAGGGGATGTTTGTTTTCGTTTATGTTTATTATTTTGTGTTTTTATTTATGTTATCACAAAAACCAATGTAAATAAACATGTTTGGCTTAACTTTGTTTCATTTTTGTGTTTATGAAACTAAATAAATATAACACAAAAACAGAGAAATAGAAATTTTATGTTTCTCTGTGATTTTAAAACACATTTCTAAAATAGGGAAAGCATTTCTCTGTAGTAGAAAAACACATTTTCACCGTCGTCTACCTCTTTGTTCCTTGCTCCTTCCTTCTACCTCTTTTCTACTTACTCTGAAGGTCGACGAAGGTATGGGTCTTGACAACATTTTTCATCTTTTTTTTTGTAGTAGAAAAACACATTTTCACCGTCATCTACCTCTTTGCTCCTTATTCCTTCCTTTCTGCTTGCTCCAATGGTTGACTAAGGTATAGGTCTTGACAACAGTTTTCATCTTTTTTTTCTCCTCAATCTCTTCTTTATTAGTAAATCTCAGCAAATGTCCTAACTTATAAGCATTTCTCGATAGATTTGGTAGTGAATGCAAGTTTTGGGTGAATCTTTCTACTCAGCACCAATGTTCACGCTGCTTTCTCGTCTCTTCAGTGTTTTGCATCAACAATCGTTGGTTTTTCTTATTTCTCTAAGGTGCATTTAGGTCTTTTCTATGGTTATTTCATACCTTCTTGTATTTTAATTCTTGAAAATTGGTTCTTTGATGCTAAACCAAACCCCGCATGACTTTTTATTCTATTTTTGTTCTTGATTTAAGCCATATACCCTGATTTTTTGGGTTTGTGATAAGGATATAGATGTATATGGTTCTTTGATGCCAAACCAAACCCTGCTTTACCTTTTATTCTATTTTTTGTTCCTGATTTAAGCCACTGAGCTTGATTTTTTGGGTTTGTGATAAGGATTCGGATGTCTATGTATCACAATTTGGCAAATAAAATAAGTTACAAAATGCAGTAGCCCTTATTGTAAAATAGCATGTGTTGATGTTGGCAACTTATGTTGATAAATGCTATTCAAGTTCCAAAATCAAATTCAGTTTTGGGCTTACAGTGCTAATCTTTTGTTTTCATCAACATTGTCAATTAGTATTTTCATCAGGGCCAAATTAAAATTGACTGTTAGTGTTTTCATTTACATTGTCATAAGTTTTTTCCCATCATTTAATTACTTTGTAATTTGGTCAGTCTGTATCCATAATATACTCAGATATGTGTCCCTTCTATCTTCTATTATCCTTGCATCAATTAGTAACAAAATATTATTTTGTTTTCGTTATCTTAGGCTGTTATTGATAAATTGAGACAATTATTATTTAATGTGATATCTAGATTTTCCTTGCATGATCTTCATAGTTTCTGTTTTGTTTTTTTTATTCTTTTGATTTAACAAAATGTGATATTGATTGTCCACTTTTTTTTCGTTCTCTTGCAATTACTTTTTAGTGATGGAAGCTTTGAACAATATGAATGCTTTAATGATTGTGTGGAGATAAGTGAAAAGGATGGGATGTTGAATGAAGCAATCTAAATGCATTTAATCTCGTTAATGATTAAAGAAGTGAAAAAGGGTAATTGAACAATAACAACTTTTTCTAAATCTAGTTGGAAGAATATTAAAGTAGGAATGCAAGCAGCATTCAATAAAACTTTTACTGATATCCAGTTGAGGAACAAATATAATGCATTAAGGGCTATATGTAAGAATTTTAGGAATTTACTCAAGGAAATAGGAATTGGCTACAACTCTAATATCGGTGAAGTTAATGCAGTAGATGAATGTTAGGAAAATCTATTTAAGGTAATTTGTTTTTGTTTATTAATATCAGTTATTAATTATTTTTCTCGTATATATTTGACATAATTATAGGTATATAAAATGGCTCATCGATTCAAGAAAAAAAGGATGCAGAGAGTTTTTAGACTTGTGTTTTATTTTTGGAGATACGAACTTATATGTACATCTATCGACTAAATATCCATCAAAGAGTAATGAGGGATAGCATGAAATCAATGAACAAATCAATTTGCTTAATGAAGAAGAAAAAGAAGAAGAAGTTGCAGGTCCTGCTTCAAAGAAATGGAAATCTCCAAATAAAAAGAAGGCAAAGAAGTCAAACACAACTGCTATAGAAAATGTGTTGCTTACAATCACTTAAAATTCGAAGAAGAAGTTAGAATTAGTTGAGAAAAAATTGGCATCTCCAGCTAATGTAGATATTGGAGCTTTATCAACCAATGACATTAATGCAATAATGGAATGTGTGGATGTCTTGCATGATTTGGGTGTTCAAGGTGTGCAATATGGAAAAGGTGTAAAGGATTTTCATGATTTTTCAATTTATAAGCAGATTTTTATGAGGATTTCAGATGTGAGAAAGTTGGATTGGGTTATGTCTCTATAGTTTTATTTCATGTTGTTACGAATTGAACTCATTTAGAAACTTTTATATTGTAGACTATTTAATGGATTGAACATTTTAGGATGTTTATATGGATATTTTCTATGAATGTTTGATATGAGCCCTTTATTAATTTATGAATTTGTATGAATATTTGATATGAATATTTTATTAATCACTGAATGTTTTGGCATTGCAGATACATTGATTCCTTAATAGATTTTGATATAGATTTAGAAGAGGAATGGATTAAAGCCTATATTACTTTGCATAATGATGGAACATAATGAATGTTTTCATTTACATAAGCAACAATGCAAAACTTCTTCATTATCAAGTCATGATTGGGTACTGGAACTTTTGAATGAAAATCCTTCAGGGATTTATGAGAATTTAAGAATGTCCAAAACAAATTTCTTAAATTTATGTAATGAGTTAAACAGTGTTTGAGGGCTAAAACCAATAAAAAATATGATGGTGGAAGAACAAGTTGCAATTTTCTTGATGACAATTGGGTATAGCGAAACAACTATAGTTAATGTAGAGCACTTTTAACATTCAAACTGGACAATTTCAAAATATTTTTATAAAGTCTTATATATAGTTGTTAGTTTTGCAAAATAATTGATCATTTCACCATCCTTTACTAGTATACTACTATAGATTTAACATAATTCAAAATACTTTCCATATTTTCAGGTACTGCTTTTATATATTTTGTTATTGATTTTATTATGTCCATTTTAACAATGTCATTTAATTTTTCAGGATTGTGTTGAAGCAATAGATGATACACATATCGATGCATATATCCCAATAGATGAACAAATACTATATAGAGATAAAAGAATTGATCTAACACAAAATATTTTGTGATATTGCTCATTTTACATGCGATTTACATATGTAATGGCTATATGAAAAGCTATTGCAAACGATTATATAATTATTTCATAAACAATCGCAAATGTAGCAAACCAATTTCCAATGCCTCTCTAAAGTATTACATTATTTTCAATTAAGATAGTAATTAAGATTAATTTTTATTAATTTTTGTTAATATTATATTTTTTTACATGTTAAAGTAAGTTCTATTTAGTGGACTCTAACTACACTAATGTGCCTGGATTTCTCTTACCATATCAGAGTGAAAGATATCATTTGTGAGATTATATAAGTAAAGGAAGATTATTAGGTCTACAAGAATTATTTAACTTCAAGCATTCTTCATTGAGAAATGTTATTGAACGATGTTTTGGAATTCTGAAAGCAAGATTCCCCATCTCTCAAGCATGCATAATTATCATATGAAGAAGCAAAGATATATCATTATTATTTGTTGTTGTACTATACATAATTTTATTAAAATACATAGGTTGGTTGATGAATTATTTGACAATTGTGTAAAAATTAAAGATCATATTATTGAATGTGTAAATGAAGATGCAAATTTTCAAGTGGAGTTTATTATCATACCAACACAACTTCGAAGCATGTCTCGAATACGACATGAAATTTCTATAGAAATGTAGAATGATTAGATTAATAGTAATTATAATTGATGTATTTTTCTTTTTCTAAATGATATTACTATTAAGGATTAAAGCATTACCACTTAATGAGTATCTTTCATTCTTTTTATTTTGGACTCCTTTTATATAAAGTTAATGTATAATTAAATTTCTTTAATTATATTAAATATTTAACCTTTTTATTCTAATAAAAATGAGAATTTATTAACTCACATAATATGATCTAATAAGAAATAAAATAAAATAATTTAATATTAACATATAATAACGTAATAAAAATAAAATAAAAAATAAGATGATACAATCAAACAAAGTTTTATTTCTTGTTTTTTTGGTATAGATTTTTACCAAACATGTTTTTGCTTTTTATTTTTTACTACAATCTCAAACAAACATAATTTTTGTTTTTTAACAAAATAAAAATAGAATTATGAAAATAAAAAATAGCAATAAAAAAACATAAGTGATATTAAACGACCCCTGAAACTCAAAACCTCAGTCAAAATAACGTCCATTTATAAAGAGCATAAATAATTAGTAACCAGTTATGTAGATGTCCTAATTGAACCTTGATTATCTTATGAGCGTGTACAATTTATATTTGTTAGTTTATATAAGATAAAATTAGCTTAAAACTAATAAACAATAAATTATTTCAAAATTTAGGAATTTATTGGATAATTTTAAAATTTTTTAAAGATTTTAATAGTAATTAACTACAATACAAAATTATATATTTAATCCTATTTTTTTTCATTTGTACCGATAAACATGGCTAACAAAAACGTATAAATCAGGAAATGAGGACAAACATGTCTAGGTCAAACTTCATCAAAGAATTACAGTCCAATATAATTATGCTTAATACTTTAAAAATTATAACTTGTATCTTAACCAAATGTTTGGTTAATATGAATAGTTATTCTATTACTCATATATTCTTAAGGAATAGGAATTCTTTATTCGATTAACAAAAATCTTACAGAATAACTATTGCTAAGAATATGTATTCCTTATTTTATAGTAATAGGTATTCCTTATCCTTAGTTGTCTTTAGTTATTCCAAGAATATTTATTTTGTTATTTACTTTTTTTTCTTTGGTGTGTCTTCTTCATACTTCCCACTAAAAACTTTATTATTATTATTGTTATTAATTTTATTTTTTATTATTAATTTTCTAGTTATTTATTATTATTATTATTCCTAATAATAATAATAAAAATAATAATAATATTATTAAATTTATTATTATTTCATAGCATTCCTCGGGATGAAATAACTCAGCAACTCTTAATTAAGGGCTTGTTTGGTGTGACTTTGGTTTTGTGTTTTAATTTCTTGTTTCCTTGTGAAGAATTGAGCCTTTACGAATCCTTTCTATAGTAATTTCATTTCCTCATTTGTGTGATGCTTCCTTAGGTAATTACCTTCAGAACTTGCTTTGAATAAGTTTAAATCTATTAGATGCATGCTAGATAGAAATAATTAAGGCCCTTTATGTGTTAAACCTTGGATTAAATGACCTACCCATTTTATTATCCCTTAAAAACCCTCTTGAGCCTTTAACCTGGTGTTTCTTAAAATCACCCCATTTTTAAAACCTCAAACCCCATTAGCTTACCCAATCGCAAGTTTATTATAGTACTAAATGATGCATTAGTTTGGGGGTTTTGGCTATATTTTTTTTAGATGAGTTAAGTGATACTTTTACTCATTTAGTTTCTTTTTTGGTCACTGTTTCTTCATTATTATATAAAAATAAAAAAAGAAAAAAATTTAAAAAATATAAAGAAAATATGGAAAATAAAAGGAAGAACCTCTTAGTAGTATCAATAAGTGATGAGTAATTCGTTTTATCCATTTGTATAACTCATAAATATATTTTGTTATCCCTTTATTCACGCTTGTGATAAAACCTTAAAACCATTTTTTTTCCACCTTAAGCTTATCCACATTGCAACTAGAAATAAAGTCCATTTGATATATTTTTAACATGTAATGATTGTGGAAGAAAATTGGTCTATTAGCAAACTCATGATAGTGTGGTTTCCTATAGGAAGTTTGAGTGAAACATTAACCCGAATACACTTGAGAGAAATGAGTGAAATCGTGAGGAAGATTCATTTTGCATTTATACTTATATTTGAGCAATAGTTTCTTAAGTGGAGTTTGCTTATGTGCAATAATGAAAAGGAGTCATGATATATGTAGTAACTTGACACATGAATTATCCAAAGTTTAAGTAATTGCATGCTTTAATCTTTACAAAAATTAAGTGATAAAATTGAATGGTTGTATTTGATTTGCTTGAGGACAAGCAAAGGTTTAAGTTTGAGGAAGTTGATAGTTGTGCATTAACATATACTTTTCTAAGTGTTTAGCATGTGGTCCTTTGTATTTTAGGATGAACTTGTCATGTTTAAGACTCATTTTGTGTGATTTTGATTATCATGATATTTTATTATTGTTTCTTTTATATATTTTTTTAGTTTAGAGTAAGTCTTGTTCATTTTGGTATTTTTATTTAGTTTTATGTTTTTTTCTTTTAATTATTGACTTAAGGTTATAATTAAATCTTATTGGTGTATTTATTTGTTGTGTAAGCTAAATTGAAAATGGAAATTAAAGTTGGAAGAAAGTGAAATGAACAAAAAAAGGAAAGCTTGAAATTTGGAGCAATGAAGAATGAATAATGGACAATGAATGAAGAACTAAGGAAGGAAGCTTATATAGTTAGGGCTTTTACGCTTTTCAATAAAAGCTTTGACCACCTTTTGACCAAGATAAGAGAGAAAGCTTGACACTTGCTTGTGGGAGTTTTTCTCTCAAGTATGAAAATATTAACTCACTAAATGACAAAAGGACTTTACTAGAACAAGAGATAAAGCTTCATAATTGTTGTCAAGAATTATTGCTACTCCAAAATGCTAATGCATGCCACATGAAATGCTTAAGGGAGCTTAAACATGCCAGACTGCTGGTGAGGAATTCTAAAAACATAGGACCAACTTAAAAATTAAAAAAAAATTGTTGGAGCCCTAGAGGATGGGAGTTCTTTCGACAACCACTCCAACATAGAAATTTAACTAAAAAACAAGAAAAAGGGAGGAGAAGACAACACATCCACTATTAGAGATTCAGCACCACCTTCTTCTCCAAGCTAAAGTTCAAGCTTCAAGCTCTTGGATTTCAAGCATCAAGAGCTCCATCAAGTTCTCTATATTTCTTTTCAAGTTTGTTTTACTTTTATTTTATTTTATTATGTTTTATGTTTTGAAGAATATGGACATGATTGAACTTGTTTCTATTATAGGTGACTAAGCTTGTTTTAAGATTTGTTTTTCAGACTAGTTGTGAACCTTTGGGTTGTTGATTCAATGGTACAAATGTTTTTGTTATTTATTGAGATTAAACCTTTCAACAAATCGAGAGAGTGAGCTTGGTAATATGTGTTAAATTTACAACGTGAGTTGGCGTTTAATAGACCCATGGATAAGAAGTTATTGATTTATTAGGAAGAGATTTCTATAAATTGATATATTGCCTATAGGATAGCTTTATATCTAGTTGAATGTTTAGGAAAGGCTTTGGGAATCGAGAGATCCCAAAGTTAATCCTATTTTATTTAACTAGTGACATTTTGTGAGACCTTGAGACAGGGTAACTAAAACTTTAGAAAATCTTGGGCAAAGTATAAATTGAATCAACAAACAAGAGACAAACAAATAGGGATAACAACAAGTACTAGTCTTTAATCTTGATTTTCTCTGAGCTTCAGTTTTTTGTTTTGGCATTAGTTGTGTTGCTTTCTTTTCTCTTGACTTTTTTATTTATCTTTAAAATTTTGTTTAAATAAGTTTTTTTAACAAAGCACAACCTAAATGGAGTTGTGACTAACTACAATCCTCTTGGAATCGATATCCACTTTTTATTAAAAGGTACAGCTCGTATACTTATGGTTTTGAGCTTAAAACTAGTAGTTTGTTTTACAATTAATAAAGTTTTTGAAAGGAACACATGCTAAACACTTAGAAAGGTATATGTTAATGCACAATTATCAACTTCCCCAAACTTAAACCTTTGCTTGTCCTCAAGCAAATCAAATACAATCATTCAATTCTATCATTTCATTTTCAAAAAGATTAAAACATGCAATTCTTCAAATTTTGGCTAAATCAAGTGTCAAGCCACTACACATATCATGACTATTTTTCATTAGTGAACATAAGAAAACTCAACTTATGACACTATCGCTCAAAGATAAGTATAAAAATAAAATGAATCGTCCTTACAATTTTACTCATTTCTCTCAAGTGTATCCGGGTTAGTGTTTTGCCCAAACTTCCTATATGAAACCACACTATGATAGGGTTGCTAATACACTAATTTTCTTACGCAATGATTACATGCTAAAAATAGATCAAAAGGACTTTGTTTCAGGTTGTAATGTTGCTAAACTTAAGGTGGGACAAAAAGGTTTTAAGGGTTCATTATAAGCATTCATAAAATACTAAGTGAAGAAAAGGATAACAAAATATATTTCTAAGATATGCAAATGGATAAAACTAGCTACTCTACACTTATTGATGCTACTAAAAAATTCTTCCTTTTTTTTCTCTTTTTCTTTTTAAATTTTTTTTCTTGTTTACTTGTTTTATTTTTGTATAAGAATGAAGAAAAAATGAATAAAAAAAACAACTAAATGTAATGAGCTTTAAAAGTAGAAGTATCACTTAACTCAACTCAGAAAAAAAATTTTAACTAAAAATCTCAATCTAATGCATCATTTAGTGCTCTATTAATCTTGTGATTGGGTAAGTTATTGGGGTTTGAGGTTTTAAAAATAGGATGATTTCAAGAAAAAAAAAGGTTAAAGGCTTAACAGGTTTAAACCAGGGTTTAACATTAAAAAAAAGGCCTTAATCATTTCTATCTAGCATGCATCCAATATATTTAAACCGATTTAATGCAAGATTTGAAGGTAATTACCTAAGGAAGCATCACACAAAAACGTAAATGAAATAACTATATAATGGAGTCATAAAGGCTCAAATCCTCACAAGGCTCCAATAAAAATCCAGTGTCTTTCTATACATTACCTCATTGCTTAAGTGTCAAATTCTAAGAAACTTATGCAACCAATTACTTTCATCTCTGAACATGGTTTCACTTTTTACTCATATAGCCTAATTTGAGTTCAATCATGCATTTAATCTCATTCCCTTTAGAATGATAGAATCCCATGGAAACACATTCAAAATGATTCAAGTATGGATTCATTGCTTACACAAAACAACACCCTAATATGCCTAAAACATGCATCCTATGTAACAAAATGAACACATTGAAATCACAAATGCAACACATCTTAAATGAATTGCAAAAAATGTAAACACAATTGGAACAAATGCAAAGACTACGTCCCTACACTTAAACAACACATTATCCTCAATGTGGAAAGAAAAATACCAAAAACCAACAAACAATACAATGAAATACAAAACACAAAACACTAGAACAACGCAAGAGATTAAGGGTAAGAAAGGCTTTCGATGGTGGGCCATCATTCCATGGCACAAAAAATCTTTTTTCTCTCTTCCTTTAGTCTTCCTTCAAGCTATGATGCACAACAAATCTCTAAGAAATCTTCAAGTCACATAAGCATCAAGAGATCTAAAGGGGAAATAAACTAATAAAAAAAGTAAAAATAAAAGAAAACACACAAAACCTAATAAAGACAAGAAAATTAAAAACAAACATTCTAAGTTAAGGTCATTAGCTTGATCATTTTCCTTAAATTAGGAAAGAGTTGATGAAAGGAAAGATATGACTTCCCTTTCTTATGGGAATGCCCCTCCAAACCTTAAATGCTTCACCTTTATCATTTCCAACTCCAAAACTCCAGAGGGACACACTTAAATAACCTTGAAGGGTCCACTCTATCTTGAATTGAGGTTTCTGAGAAATAATTGAAGTTATGAGTTGAAGAGAAGCACCAAGTCTTCACTCTCAAACTCCTTCTTTTTCATGTGAGCATCATGCCACTTCTTTGCTCTTTCTTTGTACAACTTGGCATTTTCATAAGTATCACACTTCAACTATTCCAATTCGTCATATTGTAATAAGAACTCCTTTGGACGGTTGTGATGTGGGAAACTTCTTTGCAATTCTTTAAACCTCTCTCAAACTTCATTCAATGACTCTCCATCGTTATGTTGAATGTTTGTGATTTCCGTGATGATCCAGGATGTCTTAATCAAGGGGAAGTACTTAGCAAGGAATGCTTAGGCTAGCCGCTACCAAGTGATGATCTGACCTGAACTAAGTGAGCTGTCATGTGCCTTCACTCGATCTGTCACAGTAAATGGAAATAGTCTTAAACTCACAGCATCATCTGACACCACATTAAACCTGAAGGTGTCACAGATTTCCATAAAGTTAGTTAAAAGGGAGTTGGGATTTTCATTGGCCAACCCATAAAATTGCACACTACTCTGAAGTATTTTTAAGAGTGTAGGCTTAATCTCAAAATTTTTTGCTTGAATTGTAGGCCTTTCAACTCCTTGAGGACTGAATCCTAGCCTCATGAAATCTATTAGTATCCTCTCAGCTCCTCCATGTCCTCCTTTTTCCAAGCTTGTGAGTAGATGACCTAAGTTAGTCGTTCCTTAATACCTAAAGCATCTTTCACTATTAATTCTAGAGAGTTTGTTCTTGGTTATAGATGGGGACAGGGGCATTTCTAAAGCTTATTAGAATTTTCTAACTTAGACGAACTGAGAGCTTGAGAGCTTATTCAAGCCTATAGGCTAACACTATGACCAGAATACCTCTTATTTAAATTCTAGGATTAATGAGCATCCCGACATCCTAAAGATATCTCCATCCCACTTCTTTTCTATTGTTATTCATCTTTTCTAAAAAAAATTTCTTATTTCTCTCTCTGATTGTGTCTTTTGCATCTTGGTTTATCTTGCTTTCATCTATTCAGGGTGTTTTATTTTCTCACAATTACTACATAGTTTGGATAGTTAGGAATCTATTATTTGATAGCTTATGATGAGCTCATCAAATTTTTGACGCCGTTGCCAGGGAGTTGGGGTATGTTATTTGTTGTTTCTTAAGTTGTCTTTCTTTTCATTTTTGTTGTGCTTTTGTCCTCTTTGATTTTTGTTTGTTTCTATTTCCTAGATTTTGCAACTAATGACTTATTTTCAGCTTTTTTTTTCTTTTGATACTTCTCGCATTAATTTTGATATCATTGATGATTTTGAGGTTATTGCTCTTTTAAGGTTGGAACAACAAGTAACAAAGCTCCAACCCATAGTTGCTCAAGTTATGATAGATACTGTCCAAACTAAGGTAT
>JAOXYD010000003.1:5676855-5710103 GCA_028565735.1 Pinacopodium congolense | reverse complement strand
TTTAGATATAAAATTAGTTATTTAAATCATATTTAAATAAATTTAATATTTAAGATTTAAGATTTAAATCATATTTAAATTTAAAGAAATTTCAACCTTTTTTTTTTGGATTCAATCAGAATTAAGCATTAAAAAAAGTCTTTTAAGTCATGTGAAATCTTATTTATATCAAATTATTATCAACTTAAAATTTTCATCTTAAAGTAATTATTACTATATTATTTATATGATAAATATATTTATATTACTCTTACATATATGCAATATCATAAATATTAAATTTGTAAAAGATAAAATATTTTTTATGATTTATTTTATTTTTAAAATTTTTAATTTAATACTTTATTAAAAGGATACAATTTTTAAAGTACATAATTCTTTAATTATTAATAATTTTAATTTAATTATTAAAATAATTTATTGAATAGGTTAAAAAATTTTAAATCCTTATAATTTGGTAAACTATCAATTAAGTCCTTATAGTTTAGTAAATTATTAAATAAGTTCTTAAAATTTCAAATTATTTTTATCTATTAGTCCAGCATCATATGAACATGCAACATAAATTTATCGTTAGTTTACATAAAATAAAAATAACGGAAAGATTAATAAATAAAAATAATTTAAAATTTTAAGACTTATTTTATAATTTTAAAATTATAAAATATAAATAGTATATAACTCATGAGTCATGTGATTTTAACCCTTTATTAAATTATTAATCACAGCAATTAAAAGTAATAGAACATTAAGTTCAAAACCTGATTTTTTAACAATGTGTTCAGTTCCATCCTATTTCGGTCGGAACGCTTCTTACCAAATCGAAAATAGAATGAAACGATCAAATATCATTCTGCAAGTAAATATCGATCGATACCGATCAGTACCAATTAGTATCAACTGATATGGCATATATCAGTCCGCAAGAAAAAAATTTGATTTTGATTTTTTTAAGTTTAAAGTTATGTTATAAAAACTACACGATATAATACAATTATAGATCATTTTACAAATTTTATAAATTTTAAAATATAATTTTTAATTTTAAAAAATTATTTAAAATAATACTAATAATAAATAATATTATTTTTAAGGCAAACCTAACATTAATAGAGGTACGATATTTAATAATATGCTAGTTCAATAACCATTCATACTGAAAACTTCACTCTCGCGGGCTCCATGTCTGACTTTTCAATGCTTATTTTATTAGTCAGTGTCATCTATGATCTGCAAAATAAGAGGCCGAGGTTCGAGCCGACTATTTGGACTCTGGACCTCTTTATAAAATTTTGAGTTAAGAATACAAGTTTTTTTTATATAGTTTTAATATATTTTATAATTTTTAATATTTATATAAAATTTTGAAAAAATCATAATATTTGATAAAATTCAAATTTAAAATTTATAAAATATTGAAAAATAATGAAAATATAATAAAAATAATTTTATGTTAAGGTTTTACTTACAATTATTATCGTGACAAATTTTTAATAGAGCTATTTCATAACAATAATTTATGTGAAATTTTATTTTTAATTTTTAATTTTTAAAAATTATATTTAAGAGTTAATTATAGTGGGATATAAATATTATATTATAATTATATTTTTAATATTTAAAAAAATTGTAATTTTTAAACATTTTATAAATTTTATAATCATTTTAAATTTTACATTCAAACTTAAGAATTTAAATGTATCTTTAATCATTTTATATATCAATTTTCTTACGATACACAAGTCATTTTCGTGCTTTTAATCTATCCTTCGTTTTAGGTTAAATGTCACTACTTAGATACCTAATACGTAAGTGCACAGAATTTGTGTGTTGAAAAAAAAAACAAAAAGGTGGGTTGTCACTATGAGCTGAAAATCGACAACTGCTAACCTGTGATGTCGTTTCTTGTACGGTATGCATCAATCAACCAATTCAAGAAATGGATTTAGTGGAAGCTGTTAAGGCTTTTTTTAGTTGGTTCAAACTTAAGCAATTTATCATGCCACGTGCTTTTATCTTAATGGTTCATCAACTATTAGTTGATTCTTTAAATGTTGTTTTGGTATTGGACATTAATGTCACCACTTACTAGTTGTCTCAATCTATTAAAAAAAAAAAAAAAGAAGGAACCTAACGTTTAGGTTGGGAATATGAAATTATATTTTATGTTTAAAAACGAGTGTTTGGTCAAATTCATGATCTTTTTTTTTTCTTTTACTTGATGTTGTGAAACAGAAATCGTATATCTTATGACCATTTACAAGTGAAATTATCTTATATAAAAAAGAAACATAAAGTTGAAGTAAATTATATATAAAATGGGGCTAATAATTAGTTCTCCTAACATTTAATTGATTAATTGTAAATTAATTCACATAAAAATAAATTTTTTCCTGATAAAAGCTAGACATTTATAAATAAAATTATTCCAAGTTATAAAGAATATAAAATTAAAATAAGCTATATGCAATTTACAATTGTCATAAGAGGAGCGCCGTTAAAAATAATTTATTTTTTTCCTAAACTATGATTTAGGGGTCCACATCCAGCAAAAGTTCATTAAAAATTTGTCATGTCAATAGGTCGAATACTAACAAGTTGGAATATTATTGATAGAAATATCTGGACAAACAAATTAATAAAAAGTTGAAAGATGGTAAGGAGTAAATTAATGAAAGTGGTTATAATAATTTATTTTGGAATGGCGTCCTTTTATGCAATTCTCTTTTTGAAGGATGGTTTAACCCTTTACATAATTAAATCTCACTTTAATTAAACTTACTCTTTTTAGTCAACAAGATCTTTTTTGTGAACTTAAAATATGCAAATATATAAAAGGTTGGTCGGCATATTGGTCAGTTCAATCTAATTCATACACTTATTAAAGATACATTGATCACAAATTAACGCGTTTTAATAATAATTTAACATGCAATCTATGACGTGATCGATTGTTATAAGTTATAACCTTCACTTGTTAATAGTTTTTGAAAAATTGCACTCTTCATCCAATATATAATGCTACTTTTTAAATATTTTATGCATCAATATTTATATATTGGTACCTTAAATATAAAATATAACTCAAATGCGACTACTTACCTAAAATCTTCTATGTCGAAGATATAAAATTGACCTAATTTCTACACTTAACCTATCATGTCATGATATTGTATAGTTGGGAAGCTTCTAAAAGATGATGTAAGAGTCTAGTATTATAGTATTATAGTTCATTGCTCTAATTGATTTAAAATAACAATTTTAAATTATAAATCCAAAATCAGTGGGTTTACGTCTGCTCTCTATACAACGGATCATATATATTGCATGAATAACGAAAAAGCTATCTTTTTCTTCGCAGACTTCTCTCCCTCTAGTTTTCTAATTCATCTGAAATACGTGTTCTATTTGGATGTTTAATATGTATTCTCTTTTCAAGTGCATAATATAGGAAGGGTTTCTTTCATCTTGTTCAATCTATTTTTTATTTCATTTAATTAAAAATATTTATTTAAAAATTATTATTTAGATAATATAACTCAAGTACACATCTTCATAGATTCATATCCTTATTCAATTAAATATGAACATCAGACCATTATGTATAATAATCTTAAAATAATAAGAGACCGTGCCACTTAGAAAATTGCGAATTATTAAATTAATAGGAGCAATCACGTGAATAAAAAATAGAGATAAAAAATAAAGATTTTTTCTCAGAGCTATCAATCCCTATCAAATCTAGTCCAACTGAGATACCAAAACTAACACATAATAAAATAAATTAACCAGAAAATTCTTTTTCTTTACTCATATTAAAAATAAAAATTAAGTATTTAAAAATTTTAATTTTTGACAGATAAATTCTTTAATGTTCTGATGTTAATATGTTGAACTTTATTTTTATTAAATACTGATAAATTAGTAATTATCATATTAAAAATTGATAATACACTAGTTAAATATATAAAATTTAGCATAAACTAGAAAATTTTCCTTTACGGAGTTGCATCCAAAAATAAGATTTGATGAATAGTTGTTGAAGTTTAACTTATGAATATCAAAATATTAAAGGATTTATAAGAAAATTTTAAGGGTAGATTAAAAAATTATGCCTCATATCAAACAACCTAACATGAACTGAATATTGAATTCCAGCTTCTGAACCTTGTCTGTATTGTTCTGGTAAGGATAGCGGATGGTATTTATTAGTTCGTTCGGTCTCCTACAAATTGGGGATCGTGTGTTTGTTGGGTTCTTTAATGGTTCGTGGCCGACTGTTTTCAGAAGCATTTATGGATAAGATGCTTGAGTGGTTACGGTCTGCCACACAACAGCAAGAAGAGATCATGTAGATCATTAACACTAAGAGTGGAGTGATAGGGGTCTAGGACACAGTCAAAAGACGAAGTTCTTTAGATACTAACCAATTGGAGACCCAGTTCTAAGAATATGAATATTTTCTAATCTTTTACGGGACAAAGGAATATAGGATGATCATATCTATGCTCAAAGTGCAGTAGGTGTGTCTCCATTGCAACTTTTGAGAAAAGTCACTTTCTTCACCAACCAATTTCGCGTTGGAAGGTATATGCAAAAATATCCCAGGTTTCAATTTGTATCTATCTGTGCGTTTGGTTTCATTTATCCAAGTATTTTCAAGTAACGATCTGGGAAACACACCCCAGAAACCAAAAAGCTTGTCAAGATCCGTTCTTTTTTTTCCCTTTGGCTTTACTGCTTTTTGATGGATCTTGCTTTTGAAGTCCTTGCAGTTTGGTTATTGACAATTGTGGGTGTCCATGTACTGATGATGTTGTATACTGGGTATGACTTGGTTTCTGCAGGGAGTTGAGAGATGAGAGTAAGTAGAGAAATAAAGCCACCGCCTGAATTTCTTGAAGAGGCACCGGAGATGAGCCTTAATGGAAAGTCAGAATCATCTTCAAGTATGAAGCTTGATGGAATCCACTCGACGGAGTCTCATAATTGGCATATAGGAACTACGCCTGTTGATATTCGTGGTAAACCAATTCCTGATCATCGTCTCCCAAAGACCGGTGGCTGGACTGCTGTTCTTTTCATTTTTGGTAATCAAAACTTCTTTATCCTCCAATCTTATTTCTTTTACTTTTATGGCTAGGAGCACAGTTTCAGTTATTGTTTGCCTCTCTAAATCTGTGTTCCACTGTATGATTGAACACTTAGAGGTGGAGTTTGTATGAACTAGCCTTAAGCTTGAATAAAACCTAGTAAAGATGGGGCAGTTAAGGTGCTTAATTAGCTGAGTTTGTTACTTACAGGGAATGAAATGGCAGAGAAGATGTGTTATTATGGTCTCGCAGTTAATATGGTGCTCTTCATGTTCAACGTTATGCACAGGCCCTTCAGTGGTTCAGCAAGTTTAGTGAGCAACTTTCTTGGGATATCGCAAGTATCCTCTATCATTGGTGGTTTTCTTGCTGATGCATATCTGGGTCGATATTGGACAATAGCAAGTTTTACAACACTTTATTTTGTGGTAAGACTCTTACATGAACAAAGTAGCTAACTTGTTTGTCTTATTGCCAAGAGCGCTAAATTCTATAGTTGCTACTATAACCATGTATACTTATTACATAAGCATTTGTTTAGTTAATATTTTTGAAAGGGTAATACTGATAATCACCAATATTGTTCTTTGATGTTGGGTTCCTGGAGGGTTTGGTAGGTATCACAATATCTGCCACCGTGAAGAAGTTTATGCCGGATCAGAATTGCACCCAATTCGGCCTGCTTTTGGGTACATGCGACCATGGGAAACCATGGCAGATGATCTACCTCAATACAGTCCTTTATGCCAGTGGATTAGGTGCTGCTGGTATAAGGCCATGTGTCTCTTCCTTCGGAGCTGATCAGTTTGATGAAAGGACTAAAAATTACCAGGCTCACCTGGATAGGTTTTTCAACTTCTTCTATCTTTTTGTATCTGTTGGGGGCATAGCAGCCTTCACATTGATTGTCTACATTCAGATGGAGAAGGGATGGGGATATGCTTTTGGTGCGCTGGCTCTAGGTATGGGCATATCCAACATCCTATTCTTTCTGGGCACTCCTCTATACAGGCACAGATTACCAGGAGGAAGTCCCCTGACACGAGTTGCCCAAGTTCTGGTCGCTGCCTTTCATAAAAGAAATGCCAGTTTCTCCAGTAGTGAGTATGAAGGCCTCTATGAGCTCTCTGGCAATCACTCTGCTATCAAGGGCAGTGCGAAAATAGAACATACCGACCATTTCAGGTACTGTTTCCCCTTTCCTTGATTGTATAAGGACCAATACCATCTCACTTAACTTTTATAAGGTACATCAGTCAGTCTTATGACAGGAAACCAAGTAGATTCTACCAATTTGTTAGGATGAATCAGATACCTTTGACAGTCTGTTCTAGTGTGCACTTGGATGATAGTTTGCCTGCTACTGAATCTGTTTCTGATTCTGCCTCTGCAGGTTTTTGGACAAGGCAGCTCTTCAATTAAAGGAGGATGGTCCTGATCCAAGCCCATGGAGGCTTTGCACTGTAACTCAAGTGGAGGAGGTCAAGATTCTTATCAAACTTATTCCAATTCCATTATTGACCATCGTGATGAATCTAATAGTAACAGAGTATCTGACACTCTCAGTCCAGCAGGCCTATACTATGAACACACATATGGGACACTTCAAGGTCCCTGTAACATGCATGCCTGTCTTCCCTGCACTTAGCATATTCCTATTCTTATCTCTATATTACCATACATTTGTTCCATTGGCTCGACTGTTCACCGGTCATCCTCAAGGTGCCACACAACTACAGAGGATAGGGATAGGCCTGGTGTTTTCAATCATATCTGTTGTATGGGCTGGGATTTTGGAGAGGCACAGAAGAAACTATGCAATACAACATGGATATGAGGATGTTTTCCTTTCCGCCATGCCAGGGTTCAGCGCATACTGGTTGGTAATCCAGTACTGCCTGATTGGAATAGCTGAAGTGTTTGCCACTGTTGCACTACTGGAATTTCTGTACGAGGAAGCTCCTGATGCCATGAGAAGTGTAGGATCTGCATATGCTGCGATTGCAGGTGGCTTAGGCAGCTTTTTAACAACTCCTATTAACAACCTTGTTAAATCAATTACAGGGAACGAAGCTAAAGGGAAAGAATCATGGTTGGCAACGAATGTAAATAAGGGTAGATTCGATTACTTTTTCTGGCTGCTTGCAGGACTAAGCGTCATAAATTTCTTGGTGTTTCTATATGCAGCACATAGGTACAAATACAGGGCAAAGCAGAAGAACTGAGACAAGGGAAAATGTTATATCATACTCCAACTTGGTTGAGTAGTAGGAAGATGGATTGCAAACCTTGTTAACGTTATAACCTATTATCCTGAGAAACTCTGATGGAATATCACCAACTTAGTATATATATTCACATTGGATTACTTTTTTATACTTTTTCGACATAGTTTTTGCTCTAATACTGGTTTTAAATATTCGAACATACTCTTCCTCAATGATGATGATGATGAAGAAATTATATTATACATATAATGTCTGAATTATATTAATTCTGAGCAGCTAGTTGCTGTTATTAAGTTGGTGAGGTGCCAACTTTTGTTCGAGTCTGCTAATTAGTTAGTCACAAACATATTTTAGTTAAACGCTATACGGCAGAGATCTCAAGTCCCGAGATATTGTTAATATTATAATAAGGAATCTAAAATTCTTTTGATTCATTCGTCTGGGAGAAAGTATCAAAACATTTGAGTTTTTGACGCTTCATTTTATATAATATAGGACAGTTCAATTAAATGCTTGACAATAAAAGGGTCAACTTAAATTAAACCAAACCAAACCTAGCCTATTCTCAGTTTTGGGTTGCAGCACAAACACCGTATTTTATTCTAAAATTCAGCAAAACCTAGCGACAAGGTACGGAGACCTAAGTGAAGGGGATGATCATGTTGACAATTCCCTTTCTTCTTTGCATAGAATTACATTGCAACTGAAAGCACACTGGAACCTCTCAGAAGTCCATCAGAGAGGGCCAGGCTTTGCTGAATAGCATTAGGATTATCATCAGCTTTCTTGTTAAAGCAATAATCAGGGGCTTGCCACTTCTCATCCTCCAGCACCGCTCCAACTTCAAATGTCATTACATGAGCTTCCCTCCCTGAAATTATCAGAAAACGCAATTGCATTGCATGCCCAGTGTCACGCATATCAATTCACAATGTGGTGATGAGCACTTACCAGTGTAGAAGACCCAGTGAACGGGCCTCTTAGTGACAACATCTTCATAGTACCAAATGAAATCAACCTTCTGCCAGACATTGCAGAGGAAGCCATCCACGTGGCGCTGACCCAGATACTGGGCTCCATCAAGCCAATTAGGACGGAGAATTCCAACCTCAAGCTGAGCGGACGAGCATTGGTGACCGTCGGGGTCCAAGCTGTAGAAGAAGGAAGTACCGTTGTTCCACTCCAGATCATACAGAACGTTGCCAAGCTGATGTTGGATGATGTTAAAGTTTCTGCCTCCAAGCCAATCGTACCATAGGTCGATCTTTTGAAGGATCCCACTGTAGTTCATGAAGAGGATGGCATGGAATTGGTGGGGCCACGGTGCGGGAATGGGATCTTGTTCCTTGGATGATCCTGATGAAAACCAGAAGATAAGAAGCAATAGGAGAAGTGGAGGTATAGTGCTGAGTGATGATGATAACGGTCCGCCCATTTTCCCTATGAATTTAGAGATGAAAAGTGAGTGCGTTCCCAATCCCAGCTCCCAAGAGCACGATGTGTGCATTCTCTGGTCCTTGTTGCTCGAGTGCGTGAGCTTTTATGTTAGCCACACAAATTGAGTGGACTCATGACATGGCCAGTTTGTCCTTTAAAATTGTTTTAGACTTCGGCTTACCAAAAAGATAGCTTCCAACTCAAAATCATTAGCATGTGATTTTTGTTCAAAATTGCCAAGGATTACATCCCATTTCCCATTAACATTGATCCATGTGTTTATGCGACCATTAAACTAAAGAAAGACTTCTTTGCAAGATTATAATACAAAATATCAACATTTTAAAAACTAAATCAGATATTAAATTAATAAAAAGAGATATTTAAGATTGAAAGGTTCAATATATATTAGACTGTTAAAAAATAAATATAAATATAATATTAAAATAATTTATTAAAATAAAAATAAAACAATGGTATCTATATTAATATATAATCAAATGATAACAAATTTAATAAAATTTGAATCTCATATAAAAAATTTAAAATTATAATAACACTTCAAATTGTGTTTTAAAAGAAAGTTGCACCTCCCTAGCGTTAAGAATTATAAATCCTCATATGGTGTGTAAAGAGTTATATACTATACTTTCATCAAAAGTAATTATAAAAATATCTTTTATTGTATTTAAATACATTAAAAATCAATCACATGTTGAAATATTTTTTATTATATCATATTATACTTTTAATTTATAAATATGCTTAGCTAATCATCACTAAATGTTCTTAATTTATTGATCAAGACAAGTGTATTTTCTTTATAATTTTTTTTCAAGTTAATTACAATCAAAATCAAATGATGGCTCTTTTTTAATAAAAAAATAAGTATAGTCAATACAATTAATATTAAATAGATTATATGTGTTTTTACTAAGCTTTTAAGAAGTAATAAAGTCAATAATAAAACGTACATTTACTTTAAAATGAATTTAATCACTAAACTATCTATTCTGTATCTCGAGAACGTAAGTAATGTAAATAAGATAATTGAAACTTTGATACTCCACATGATTTTATTTCTTCATATAAATACTACTCCATGTACATTTATAATCTGATGTAGAAGTTGTTTCACTAAGTAGTCTATTGAAAAATTTTCTTACTGCTAGAATATTTTCACTAAACATTCTTGATTACACGTTTGTGTTTTAAATTAAGACTTATAGTAAAATATTAAAATATATTGTTGATAAATGAAGAATGAAGAATGAAGTTAAAATTGTTGAGTAAACTTAAATTCTTATGCTAGTATTTATATTTTCCTTTCCTCCCTATTTTAATTATCCAAACGTACTCCTATAAATAAGATCATGTTTACATCTCAATGTTCATATCTCAATTAAAAGACGTTGAACTATACACACACACACATACACACATATACGAACCATCTTTAATTCTTGCTCCTACTTTGGAATTTATATGCTTAACTGTATAATGTTATATTCAAAGGAATTTAGAGAAATGGATTGGAAGAAGGAGACCTTGGATGAATTCTGAACAACTAATTACTGTTATTTAATAAAATTCAAGTGAAATTATATTTCATGATTGTTTTCTAGCTTAGTAGCATTTATGATGATGGGGGAAAAAATGAATGAGAATCTATGCCCTTTTTGTTCATGACATCTAATATCCAAAATATGTTTAAAATAACAAAAAGTTACAGGAAGATTAAGTTCCTTCTAGATCTTACAGGAAGATAAACTTTCATCTTCTTCATTAATAACCATGATAAATCTGATTCAACACTAGTAGAGGAAAATGCTAGATTCTTTTCTATATCTTGATTTTAGGACTTTTGTTCATATTCTTTCTCATTTTAGTTTTATATATCTTGTTTGAGAACTTTCTTGTAGGGAAAAAGATGTCCAATAATAACACGAAAGCATCAACAATGTGTGGTATGTTAAATAAAACTTTTTAGCTTGAAAGAAGTTACATGGAATAATTATGAATTTACAAAAATAAAATCACAAAAGTATACACTAAATTTCTATTGTGGAAACTCTTTTCAATGTGACTCATTGGGAGGAGAGGTCTAAGACATCCTCCTTTATTAGGGTTCAAATTTTGGTAAAGACAATAAAATTTACCTCCTTAAAAAAAGTTAACATGAAAAATCTTCTCAATGTAGAAATAAACATAATGGAATCTAGTCTAAAAAATAATCTACTGTAAAATCAATGAGTACACTAAAATAAGCTCTCTAAAAATTTTAAAATGCACCACAATAAATAATCATGAACAAAAAAAAAAAATGTGTACCAAAACCTAAGCATATCATAAAGAGAAAAAAATGGATGAATAGATCCACTTACACTAACCACACAATAGCCATAGTAAACTAGAAGGGAAGAGAAAAATGAGAAGAGAGAAAGTGGATGGTCAAAGCCTTCTATATGAAAGTTACATTTGCCCATATAAATTATGTCACTTCCAACACTTCTTTTAATTATTGCGAACTCTACTTAAAGAAGAACCATAATAAAATCTTCCTCTAATTTAAGTAGAAGCCTTTATTAAATCACAAATCAAATGACAAGTTTCAAACTTACCTTAGGCAAACTAGTCAATTCAAAACTATGATTGTCATATAAAATTTTTTATCTCTTTTATAGCTACAACTTGTTCATTCTTATATTCACTTTCCATAACCTCTCTGTAGCTATCAAGTTCTCCCGCGTTAGTAAAAAGCACATATTCATTAGATAAAAAATGAGTTGGGAAAATTCTTTCTTTAGTGGACCTATTAAGTAGAATTGCAGATTTATTAATAACTTCAAGAGTAGAAGAATCTATCTCATTAGTAACATCACTATCAATGCTCTCAAACTTGGTCATCGCAAATATGATTCTACAAATAATTTTGATTGCCAAACTCAGTTACATTAGGTGTATGTACCTTCAAAACTAGATCAAGATTAATTAAGTCATTAGGATTTAAAGATTTTGACTTAACTGCCTTGTTAGTAACTTTAATAGTCTAATCTTCTATAAAGATAATATCATGGCTTCTAATAAGCTTATTATCAATCAAATCATACATCCTATAGCTAAACTCATCATGGCCACAACTAATGAAGATACACTACCTTCTTTTGATATCTGAATTGGACTTCTTATAGTTTGAGACATGTATAAAAGCTTTACAACCAAACATACATAGGTGATTATAAGAAACATCATTAGTATACCATAATTAATTAAAAACACCACCTTGTAAAACAATAACTAGAGATAAGTTAGTAACATGTTAATAGTATATAAAGTCTCGTTACAAAAAGATTTAAGTAGCTTTACTTTTGAAAATAAATACTTGACTCTCTCTATTGATGTTTTATTTATCTTCTCTACCATGTCATTCAATTGAGGATTCTTGAGAGGCATCTTTTAGTATCTAATATTTTTCTAACCACGATATCCATTAAAAGATTCACAATATTCACCATTATTATCAGTGCGAATACATTTCAATTTATTTCCAAATTCTCTTTCAATAAAAGCATGAAATTGTCTAAAAATATCAAATACTTGATCTTTTGTCTTCAAGTTATAAACTCAGAGTTTCCTCAAACAGTCATCAATAAAATGTCACAAAATAAGGTGTACCACTAAAAGTTCTTGTTTTTATTAGACCATAGAGATCTGAATGCACCAACTCAAGTAACTTTAATTTTCTAAAAGGATGATAGCTCTTAAAGGAGACATTGTTCTATTTGTCAGCTAAAGAGTGAGTATACTTTTTTAACTTTACACCTTTCAACTTAAAAAGTGGATTCTTCTTGGTTAAATAATCAAGTTTATTATCACTAATATGGTTAAGCCTTTTGTGATATAACTCTGAGGTATTATTACTCTAATATCATTAACAATATCAACGGAAATAAAAACTTTAATTCAATATAAACTTAAACTCTTCTTTTCACATGCCACAATTAAAGAATCTCTAGAGGTTGTACATTGACTATTACTAAAGTATTGGAATAACTATCATCATCAAGAACACTAGTAAAAATCAAATTCAAATGGGTATCCAGTATATGTCTGACATTTTTTTAAAGTAGCTTGACATCATTATTGGTTTCTAAAATAATAGTCCGATGTCAATAATGTTTAATAGATTATCATTACCTATCTTAAAAAATTTTCAATTACTGGAGTATAGGATGTGAAGAAATCTTTCCTTGATGCCATTTGAAAGCAAACACCACTATCAATAACCTAAATCGATTTGTTACAAGTAATATTAATCATATTTTCATCAAGGATAGATATAAGATTCTCTATAGTAGTGGTGACAACACAATCATCTCTATTATGTCTTTCTTCTCTTATTTGTCTTTATTGGCCTTATTCTCCTTTGTAAACTTAAAATAAAAACTCTTGGCATGTCTCTTTTTACCATAATAGTGATATTTAAATTTATTGTACTTCGACTTTAATTAACTTGTACTCTTACTTTTGTCTTTGTTATTTTATCCCGAGCATCTTTCCTTACTTCTCCTCTTACTATCAATAATTAAAACCTTAGAATGAGACTTGAGTTCTTCATTTTACTTCTTCATTCAAAATGGTAGATTTTATATAATCTAGATCACTATACCACTAATAGTAGAATTAGTAAAGGTCATACAAATATTCTCCCAAAAATTAGATAAAATATTCAGTAACCAAAGTCCTGAAATCTCATCTTCAAATTTTATACCCATGCCAAATAATTAGTTAAAACACCTTTGAACTTCATATGATTAGAGATAGAATTATCTTCCTTATATATCAAATTCATAACTTGTTTAAATAAAAATAGTTTATTGTTACCTATTTTTGAAGCATATACTAATTCAAACTTATCTCTTAAAGTTCTAGCACATGAATCAATTGAGATGTGTGATACTGGGAAAAATAGATAATTTATATAATTATTTGATTTTTTCACCCATTGTTAGGTGATAAATTCTTATAATAAGTGGCTTTGATAAGTTTTTATCTGCACTTTAGAATTGAGGGTTTAAATGTCAGAATGAGTGATTTTTATAAGAAGATAAGATAAATGACACCCATAAATAACGTTGTTTCTAGGGGTTGTTTATGTCCCTTTTTTAGCACTATTTCATATAGTAGATAAATGATTCAAAATGTTAGCATCATTTTAGGTGTTTAAAGTGTTGTTTTGCTAAAAAAAAATCTAAAACATACAGAATACTTTGAATTATAAGTATAAAAACTATCTCAAAAAGGGAGAGATTAGGATTTTAAAAACCTTAGAAGTTGTTATGAGATATTAAACGAGAGCTACATTACATAAGAAAGGAGAGGACGAAAGATAGGGAAAGAAGATAGAACAACACGAGTTTAAAACTTTCTTTGGCAGAGAGAGGTGGGATAGCCAATGGAAGTAATAGGTGGATGGTTGCAAGATGAGAGGAAAGAAGACAAAGGATGAAACCAAAGTAGCAAGAAGGTTGAATTGAATATGGGATCTCTTAACTTCGGAATCTTTGTTTGCTTTCTTATTCCTTCTATTTTAATTATGAGTTAATTTTATTTGTTATCTAAATAGGATGAACCTCATGATTTGGTTGTATGAGAATGACAATTTGATTTTAATTAAGATATCTATAAATTTGTCTATATTACATTAATAAATATTTACGGTAAAAGGAAATCATAACTCTTGATTAAGAAAATTGTCTTAATACAAACTAAAGGTTTTAAGGGATTCGTCATATAGATAATTATCATCCATCTAATGTTATTCAAAGCATTATCATCCATCCACTATCTAATAAAGACACAAACTATTTCATGCTTGCATACCCATTCTTCATCACCTCTAAACTCATATTTTCAGTGGCAAATATTAATAAATATATCTTTTTCAAAAACAATAAATCTTTCATCTTTCTTTTTTATTTGTGATAATTTGTATCATTCAAATTAATCATTTTACTGTTACTAGATATCATTTTTCAATCAAGTTGAAACTATAAATAAATAATCAAAGTTCTAATACTAGTTGTTGGGAAAGAGGGGTCTAATAACAACATGGAAGTTATAATAAAATGTGGGGGACGAAATCGGAGAAACTACTAAAAACAACTATAAATGGACAAACAAAATTAAAGGAGAATATATCAAAATTTTAACGTTAAAAAACTTTTTCATACGAAAATTAAAAATCACGGAATTTAATTCAAAAAATAATATCAAAATAAGTTTTTCTAACATTTCTAAAACTCATAAAAACAAACACTTATTAACAAAAGCAGATTAATAATGTGTGTACTAAAACTTAATACACCTTAAAAACTCTTCTCCTGCATCGTAAAACTTCTTCCCTACAGTGTGATGATTTTCCTCAACTCAAATACGCCTTAAAAGCTCCTCTCCCATACCGTAAAAGTTCTTCCCCTACAAGTTGATGATCTTTCTCATGTATCGTAAAAGTTTTTTTTCCCTTTAATGTGATGATTTTTCTCCTTTATTGTGACTTTGATTACTCGTATAAAGTTTTTTATCAACCAAAAGATAAAATGACATAAAACATTCAATAAAGAGAACAACTCTTGTAAAACTAGAAAATGGAGGATAGAAAAAAAGAAAAAAAAGGAGTTGACTAGGGGCCAGGCCCTGGCCCCCATAATCAATACATAACATCACCTTTAGGCATATATGACTACATTACATCGTATTTAGGCATATATGAAATTCAGCAAGAGAATGAAGATGATCAGAAACACATAGATGTTGACATGATTTTAGATTCCTGCTCCATAACAGAAGTTGAAACATTTGAGAGATCAAGCTATTTAGTTTTGACACATAGTGCTCTTAGTAAGGCAACGAACATAGTACAAGGACTTAAAGTGAAGAGCTTGATAATGTGAAACGCTTCATTGAATTACATTGCAACTGAGAGCACACTGGAACCTCTCAGAACTCCATCAAACAGGGCCAGGCCTTGCCGAATAGCATTAGGATTATCATCAACTTTCTTGTTAAAGCAATAAGCAGGGGCTTGCCACTTCTCATCCTCCAGCACTGCTCCCACTTCAAATGTCATTACATGAGCCTCCATCCCTGAAATTATCAAAAAACACAATTGCATTTCATGCCCAGTTTCACATATATCAATTCACAAATAACAAAGAAGAATTGAAAATGTTACTAGTTTGTGGTAATAAGCACTTACCAGTATAGAAGACCCAGTGAACGGGCCTCTTAGTGACAACATCTTCATAGTACCAAATGAAATCAACCTTCTGCCAGACATTGCAGAGGAAGCCATCCACGTGGCGCTGACCCAGATACTCGGCTCAATCAAGCCAATTGGGACGGAGAATTCCAACCTCAAACTGGATGGAAGAGCATCGGTGATTGTCGGGGTCCAAGGTGTAGAAGAAGGAAGTACCGTTGTTCCACTCCAGATCTTACAGAACGTTGCCAAGCTGATGTTGGATGATGTTAAAGTTTCTGCCACCAGGCCAATCGTACCATAGGTCGTTCTGTTGAAGGATACCAGTGTTGTTCATGAAGAGGATAGCATGGAATTGGTGGGGCCATGGTGCAGGACTGGGAACTTGCTCCGTGGATGATCCTGATGAAAACCAGAAGATGAGAAGGAACAGCAGAAGTGGAGGTGGAGTACTGAGTGGTGATGACGATGATAAAGCTCCGCTCATTTTTTCCTATGAATTTAGAGACGATAGTGAGTGCTTTCCCAGGAGCACGACGCGTGGATACTCTTATCTTAGGTTCCTCCTTGTGAGTTCATGTTATGATACACAAATGGGAGTGGACTCATGCAATAGCCAGTTTTTCCTTCAATTTTGTTTTAGACATTGGCTTTACCAAAATACTGGCTTTCAACTGAAAAATGTCTACATGTGAATTTTGGTCAAATTTGGCAAGAAAGAGCTCCTGTTCCTGTGTCACAATGACATCGATAAATGCGTTTATGCGAATATTAAATTACAAAACGACTTTTTTGCTAGACTATAATACAAAAATATCACAATTGCCAAGACCACAGAGACTTTACAAACCGCCAATATCTGAGACTTCATAGAAGACTATAAACCAATTGAAGCACCCGACATCCTTCTTCCAACAATTTCTTTTTGAATATTATACCAAAAACTGAAACGTGTTGATGCGCATGGAACACAGAGAAAACGAAGTGTCAAAACATTCTCGCATTCCCATCATTCACAGCCACTTAAAAGTGCATTGCTTTTCATTTGTCTTCTCGGTTGATACAAGGTGAGGAAATTGGCATTCGCCTAGAACAACTTGCAATATTTAAGCATGCTCTTCAAAGTCATGATGGACTAACTCCCCAATAAGATGCTCCATCGAAACCATCATGATAGTGGCAACATCAACGCAGTTCATATGGGAGCCCCCATGCATTAATCCTAATATGCTCCATTAAGACATTATAAAGTTTTTTGTTTTGTTTTGGATAAAGTCATTATAAAGTTGTTCATACATACACTACATCTTCGCATTGAGTTCCATTCTAAGCTTTCAGTACGATGAATGCACACAAATGTAATGAATCATGCGAAGAATCATGGTAGAATACGCGGCCACCCAAGGATTGAGTAGACCATTTTTCCTCAAAGAGGTGAGTAGACCCATAAAACCAAAAATTTAAGAGCAAAAGCTTGGCATAACAACTCAAAAAGAAACAAAAATATCAGTAACGCAGGCATACAGCAAGCCAAAATGAACTAAAGGGTAATTCAAGTTCTACCCGACCTGAAATTCAGCACCTCCATTGAAAATTTTCCAGTACATAATGTACAGTTTGTATTTGCCTAAATATACTTCATTCCTGATATGTATTGCTGTCTAGATATTATAGACTGGGAAACAGAATAAATAATACCTAAGATCCCTAATATCCTAATTTTCATCACATCCGATATTATGATCGAAGGCAGATTAAGGGGTAGTGTTATCAGTGGCGTTGAGTCTGTCACTTTTATGTAACTCCACACAAATCGGTTAAAAAGGATATGACTAGGGAATGTAAGAATGAGAAGGGCCAAATTCTTGACTGCAAAGAACCAATCAGGGCCACCAACTTCAAGGCCCCAACCAACATTCCCATGCCACACATCTTCCCATATGCTGTAGACCGCAGTCAAGACCAAATAGGCTGATATGGCTACTGTAACAGGGAAATACCTTTGCTTATCCCCAAAACCAGCAACAAAATCAGAATCCTGGTTGAGAAGTAGCAAAATAGGAGCTAGGAAAAATATAGCCTGATTCGAGCCCGCTGTTAGATTGACATTCAAGATTAGGCATATGGCAAAACACATTATTGTCGCAACATTACCGACTGCAGGCATCCAGGCTCCCTCAGCAGCCATTCTCTTGATTGTGAAAGTTGGTACAGTAGAGGCACGACGCTGCTGTAAAAATCTCATTCGTGGAGCAAATGTACCAGAACTACTTTGGCTAGATTGGCTCTGTCTCATTCCACTCCTTTCAAAAGCCTTTTCTCTCACAAGTGAGGCAAGCTCAAACTTGATTTCAAGTGCTATCAGCATAAAGATTGCTGCATATAAACCAAGAAGGGATGTCCTTGCCCCCTCAACAGCCAAGAGAGTTGTGAGTTTTCTGTCTTCTTCTCCCATGTCCCCACTTTCATCTACAAAAATGCTTTTGAATCTCACCTGGCCTTCCAACAAATATGTCACAGGGAAAAGTGCCACAAGCAAAGCAAATACCCATGGTAGCAGCTTAGTGCTTGAAGCAGATGGATAATGAGTGAAGACAACAAAGACGGAAGCGCAGACCATAGTTACTACAATGAGGGCATGCAGGACAGCAGCTTGAATGAAGTACTCAGCAGATATGTAAACTCCAAGAGCAACCCCTATGGCAATGGAATAAAATGCTCTTAGCTCTACAACATACTTAATTGGTATTATAGAAGTCATGACTGCTAGAGTGAGTATAATCGCCGCAATAAGCAGCCAAGAAGGCCAGGTAGGCTTTGATGCTGTGAAGCCATAAATGGAGATGTCATCGGAAGATTGGCGAGCTGCCTTGATTATGTCGGACTTGTAAGTCCATGTTAGCGGGATTGGTGGCTGCATTAGAATGAATAATAACCCTGTTGCCACCACCAGGAGTAGCCATCTCTTAGCAGCCTGAACAACAAGTACCAAGAGAGAGAAACTAAGTCAGTAAAAAATAAGGAACATGAGGCAGAAAAGAGATTCGGTTCATTGAAATTCAATTATGTGAAACTCGAACATATAAAGCAGCCTCGTAGACAAAAGTAAGCATGTTCTGACTAAGCCACTGCCCCTTAAAGAAGCCATAGTATAGTTAAGCGATATTCTGTCATGATAGAACACAGAAACCTAGCTGGGATAAATATCATGGATCATACATGGCTATACAATACAATTCTTTTCCTTCACGTGATACTCAGGATCGCTTAACTTTCCAATATTATTCACATTATTCATTTTCTCACAGTTCAGAGAGGTAACATAGATCCAGCAAGAAGTGCCATTCATAGTTATCAGCACAAAGAACCATGGTCTACATTTTGCTCAACTAATGATAGTTATTCTATCAAGAACAAGCTAAAATAAAAAAAATGAGAATCATATACACAGTTCATGGAATTTTTTCGGTCGATAAAAGTTAAATCCTATCATCTACTATTCATATAGACAAAAAGAGTAAATACAACAGGAGAAAAAGGTACTTACATGAACATGAGAGAAGTGCAGAACAACAATTGGTACACAAGCTAAACCTGTCAAGACAATACAGAAACCTAAAAGCAAGCCATCAGTTGGAGGCCTCCCATTCCACCACTGTAGAGCTTCAAAAATTGTTTCACGACAGAACCAGACCGCCAAAGCAACCACACAGGCATGCATATAACCTTGCCATGGTTTCATTTTTGTGGCTTTTCGTGAATTATCCCCCCTGAAAGTGAGATCAAAATGAATTGGCATTACTTAGTATTGGGAGAATCTTGAGAAGTGCTTAAAGACAGTGAATCTAAAGTGTAGAACTACATACTTGTACAGAAGCAAGGGGGGAGAAATGGCCAGTAGAAGTACTGCTGAAACCCACACAACAGATTTAGATGAAATAAAGAGCATGGCCAACTTTGAAGAGTACAAACAAGTTAAAATCCAAACTGCTTTTGCTCCAATTCGGTGATCTATTGATAGTCTCCTCACCAAAGCCAAACCCACAAAAGTTGTCATAATAACCATATAACTTGGATACATCACCTCATCCTCAAACCCATAGTAGTATATTCCCGAATAATTAAAAAACCGATTCTCGACATGGCACAAGAGTAAGGCATGGCCTATCAAACCAACTTCAGCCAAAAAATGAAGTTTTGATGGTAGAAGAGCTAAACCAGGAATAGCCATAGCTAATATGACATTTGCCACAATGAGTTTACAGAAGGACTTCAGTGACATGCCTGCCAACCAAATATTCAGGTCCCAGAAATTGTGCAGCACAAACCAAGTAACCATCAAGCTCCCAAGTACAACAAAGGCAAAGTATGATGGAAGGCTTTTCTTTGTGAAAAAACGAGCTAAATAGAAGCCAGCAATTGAAGGGAGTGGAATGAACTGTAAAAGAAAGAACAAACAAGTTTAACATACGATACAAATGTACATCGCCTATCTTCTTCAAGATAACAGGTGTTCAATTAAGAAGATGGCAAAACCTAGAATAATACTTGTGAGAAAGATGATATAGAAAAATATTATGGTGCAACCAATGAGAACAAGCATGTCACTTCCAACAGAAAAATGAAATCTTGAACTTGAAATCAGTTTCTGGAGATGGCTGCAATGAAATAGAAATCATGAGATGTGTGTTACTTAGGTCTTATTAATCATAGTAAAAATAGGAACATATAATTTCATGGTAAGGCAGTAGATTATGCCCATGCATCAGTCCATGGGTAAAGATAAGTCCAAGTATATACTCCAGTTTCAGAGACAATAGAGGGCCTGTTTCTGAAATTTTATCTGCCTAAAGGTCCCTGTGTTTTCAAGTCTCAAAACTATGTTCCTGCTTACTCAAGAGAGTATAGAAACCTTCACACTTACTAAGCAAACATGATGACATTGATTTGCTTGCACAAGGTTAACTGAATTAACCTCATATTTTCCTGGCTTCATATATAAGTAGGTCTATTCCGTAAGGAACGCCATTTGAATTCTAGCACATATGCACCTTGTATACTGTTGTAGTTAAACGAGAAATTTAAAGTCTGAGTAAGTAAAGGACATACCAGGATAGGAAAACCCACAACAACAGCTCCGGCAGCACTAACAGCAACTGCCAACATAGTGAAAGCCAAAGAGCTGGAAGCATCCGAAATCATACCAAGTGCATAAGACCCAACTCCAGCAGCCCCCCCAAGCATAGCCATTGTGACCAAGAAATAATTCAATGGTGGCGGGACCTGAATGTACCGCCCAAACGAATGGAACACAACTCTAACCTCAAGAGCTATGACCAAAACAACCACAGCCACCGCACCATTCACCACACGAATCATATGCAACTGGTGGGCATTCTTAGTAACCCACCAAAGCGCACCCCTCGTGGACGCATACAGCAAGAACAAGAAAGGGATAAAAAAGAGCAGAAACAAATCGCAAACAGAAGCACCAGAGGACAAGGCAACGGAGTGGTGAGACGCAACATGGAAAACCAAAGGAAGGAAGAGCAAATTCAGAACATGAAAGCAACTTTCGAGAGGGCTCAAAATGAAGTTATCATCGGGGGCTTCACCACCATGATACTTAACTTCCTGTTTAGCTTTGAATGAAGAAGCACGAGGAATTCCAAAGAGCCAATAGAAAATGCAATTAAAAGTCATGAGATAGTAAGAGGCGTTGTGCATACCAACAGCTGAGATTGTAGCCCAGGTGAAGAGAATCGAAGCAACGAACGGAAGGCAACCAAACAAGAGCCGCTCAAGCGCCACGACAATTGAAGGATTCTCGAGCTGGATCCACTTAAACTGAAGAGACGCCCAAACGCCGATAAGAAAATTCGACTGAGCACAAAGCAAAGACGCCAAGAAACCGAGACCCACGGAGTTGAAAGCGAACACGAGAGACGAAGAGAAGAAGAACGCGATCTGTGCGGCAATTAGCGAGAACCAGACGCCAAAGAACGCGCCGGACTTGAAGTTAAGTGAATCGAGAATGTAAGCGATCATCAGACCAAGAGTTAGGGTTGCGACCACGGGAGCGCCGCCGAGGTCCAGAAGAAAGGCGGCAGCGGGGACCAAAGCTATGGCGATGCGAGCATTGTGTGTGAAGGAGGACGGAGATAAGCGAGATCTGGAGGAGGAAGAAGAAGAAGTTGAACGGAAGTTGGTATTAGAATTAGGGATGGGGCTTCGATGGGATGAGTAACTGTTGAAGGAGGAGAAGGACGAAGCGCTGACTGAGGATTCCATGTAGGGGCGGAAGGATCGGGTTTGGAGCTCGGGCGGTATCATTTTACTCGCCGGAATCAGTAACTACTGAATTGTGACGTAAGAAAATAATAAGAAATGAGAATAGAGTGAAGGTGTTTTGGGGGAGATTTAGTTTTGGATAAATCGAGTGACTATTAAATTGAAAAAACGGAAGTTCAGACAAGTTTCAACTTTGATACTCCTGGACTCTTAATGCTTTGTGGTGTCGGCGGGGACTGAAAGTCTCGGATTCATCGCCGATTGCGACGCAGGATGATGTGAATTTAACCCGACTAGACGGCGGCGTCCACTTCCTGGTCCAATCAAAAGCCCATTAACAAAAGGGCTTTTCTATATGATTCATTAGGCTATAAAAAACATCTTTATGCATCCAAAGCCCAATTCATCAACTACAGTGTTGATACGACATCGATTTATGGTTCCTGTGAACTAGAAAAGTGAGTTGTGGCTAATACGACGTTAGGTCTCAGGTAACATGTTATTAAATTTTCTTATTAAAAGATGAACTATAATATGGCCATTTTCATATTCTATTAAAGTGGATCGACCTCTTTTGTCTCCTTACAGGCAGGGGATGACTAGGGTGACTTAGATAATTCTTGGAGGTTGCACATATATTATGGAACCTTGAACTTAGAAAATTCTCGGAGATTGTATGTATATTATGGAACGTGATGGCAGTTAAGTATTATTCACAAAGATCATAGGAGATTGTAATATCTACTATAGATTAAGGTGAATACTCCTTTCGAACTTAGGGTTTGTTTGGTATGGATGTGATTTTCTGTTTTGTTAAATACAAAAATTAAAAAAGACAACATACTAATACAACATAAAAATTAAGAACGATACACAGAAATCGAGGACAAATATATAAAAATTAAAATTAAAAATCACAACTAACAATAATACTAAACGACCCTAATTAGTTGCCTAAACTGTTAAGTTTTGATTTTAAAATCAAATACAAAAATGAAAGTACCATTAAATCTACAAATGCTTTGTTAAAACTAGAGAATGATGAGTTGTATGCTACAATAATTTCATATATATATATATATATATATATAACGTTAATTTTGATGCAGGAAATTAAAAGAGAACTGGAAAGAGCTTGCAGTTCAAGATTCCGTTTATAATTAGTCCAATGAATTATTAACTTGGAAAAGGGAGATTGCTGGTGAAGTATAACTCAACTTTGAGATCCAAGATCATATTTCAGTTTCTTGAGAGTCCAGTCAGTGGACATTCTTGATTTCTTATCAACCTATTAGAACGTGCTAGCTTATTTTCATTGGAAAGAGATGTGAGGAAATTCTTGAGAAGACGTGTGAAGTTTGCCAAAAAGGTAAGAATGAGACAGTTGCTTCTCGTTACTGAAGAAAGGTAGCTTTCATACATGAGTATTTGTGAGCTGGAGCACTGAGTTATGGTCAAAATGACATTTCTCAAGTAATCTCAAGTCCTTAATATGGACGTCGTTTAGTTTAATAGATGTTTGATTGATCTCAAGTGTCTTAAATTGAACTAGAGGACTTAGTTGTTATTAACAACTATTATAAAATCGTTATTAGCAGTTAAGTACCTAATTTAGAAGGATTCCGTTCCTAATCTATCATTATTCTCTGTTTGTTCCATAAGAATTACTGTACTATCCTATTTTCACCGGTGTATTAAATACTGTACCGATACTGATATTAGATTGGTCTTGAAAATAATATTATATCGGTACCTGTTAATACTGGTACCGTTTCGGATAATTATTTAAAATTATAAATTAATTTCTAAATTTTATAAAATTTATAAAATGGTCTATAATTGTATTATATTATGTAATTTTTAACTTAACTTTAAAATTAAAAAGACCAAAATGCAAAATTTTTCCTTTAAAAATTTTTTAATTTTTTTAATTTTTTTTCAATACCAACCGGTACTAACTAATATTGACCAGTACTAATCAATACTGATCGATATTTGATCCCAATACTAATTTTGACTGTTTCGTACCGTTTTCCAGTCGACATAGCGCATACCATTTCGATTGGTACAGTACAAAATGTGATACCCTGATTCTCACACGATTTTATGTAAGATTATATTAGTACGAACTCATTTTGTGTCAAAATTACCAAGACTTGAGGACCACTTTATAATTCCCCTCTCATACGAGTGAAGATATTTATTTAAAAATTTACTAAAATACCCTTTGTTTATATAAAAGAATGGCCATGTAACGATACCTAAAGCTGGACTACTTAATATTTTTAAATTACTAATTAGATCATATCTATTAATAGTGACAGCTTCCAGTTCGGGCCCATCATAGTATCCGAAAGCCCACTACATAAAAAAGAAGAGTTATTGTAATCAGCTTCAAAAAACACTTATTCCCTCTGTTTCTCTGAGCCACACAAGCTTTATTGAATCAAATCTCTTTCCGTTTTGGCAAAAACTTGGTTTTGACAATTAGTCATAGTGGTTTTAGAATCCAGTCCTCATATTTAAGTAAAGAATGAATTTTTACTTCTCCAGTAAGAGGGTTCATAGTAATGGTAGCAATAGGCGGAGATTGGAGTTCATAAAAAAGGTCTTATTCATTGACAGAGATGCATGAGAGCATTAAGAAAAGCAGCAGGTGGAGGGCCTAGAACTACAGTATCCTTCTCTAAGGATACCTTTTCATTTGTCTCTCTCGCTATTACGTCAATGGCTCAAAACCTGAAAACTGGCTCTGTATAGTCTTGGCTACATGCGGGAAACAAAGTCTCTATCACACATTGTGCATGATCAGATATCCCCACGTCTGATCTTCCGTTATTGGGAAATGCATGCAGACGCAGTCAAAGGAGTATTATTATGTCATGGGGTTGGCACTCCTCAGGAAAACGAAAAGAAGAAGCAACAATGACCCCACCTCTCAAGGTCCTCTCGCTTTCACCTTCATGGCCACCAGGAAATGGAAATGACCCTTATCTATCCCCTGAGCGCATGCGATGCAGGGATTGCCTCATCATCACTTTGTTTTAGCCTTACAGTGGGGCTGCATTTGCTCACAACCTCCCGGTACTTTTGAGTGCTAAAAAAGACAGCTACAGTGAGGGCATGGTTTTTACTTCAGAACGTCCCCAACACACGTGTGCCCGGTCTTTATATCGATTAACTAAATGCCAAATGCCAACCGCATTCACTGTGCTTGGCCTCAATCCTACTTTAGACATTGATTGAAACACTCCAACTTATCATTTCCTATCAAACGTGTGTATCTGCGCGCGCGGGCGGAGCATTACTTCTGAAAACTGTCTAATCACACACGCCATGCGCAAAAAGGGGCGACTAGTTTTCTAGTTTTTACGTATTTTAGAGGAAGAACAGCACATGAAAAGAAAAGGGCTTGCTGTTTTCTTCTTCTTCCTCGTTTGATGAAAGGACGAGTTTGCAGATGTAAGCTCGGGATAAAGATGAAATACCTGTAACTGTGAATGTAGTCGATTACGTTTGGGACATATGAATCCCATGTTGTCTTATTAGGCGACACATTTACAATCGCCTTTGTCCTTCCTGCATCAGCCAATTTGGAGGTGGGCTAGACTTTGGATTCTAATGCTCTCACGTTTTGATACTCACAAAGCAGAAAGAAAGTGAGACCATTTTGGGTATGCATGCCTGGCACACAAAACCTCCAAAGCTCCTCACATTTATAAATAAATCAATCTGTATATAGTTTTGATCGTAATTTTTTGTTGTAGATATTATATTTTTATATTAAATTTTGTATATTTTTATAAATTTTTTTATTATTAATTTCTGTCTAGAATATTTTTTTTATTTATGTGAAATTCTTTATTAATTTTTATATTTAAAAAATTCAAAATCAAATTCAAAAATTAAAAAAAATCAAACAGACATTGTTCGCTTTTCCAACTGTTGGATACTGTAGAATGTTTGCTTTCTGTTGTTATTTCTTTGAGTTTGGCCTAATTTATTCGATAATTATCACCGATAATATATAATTACAAGTTACAATTATAATTATGATTGTAATTTATATACTCAATTAATTTTCATTTAATTGTTTATTTAATTGATTAAATAATCATTTTCCTTACTTTTTTCTTTTTGTGGTGTTGGAATTGCCTGAACTGGTCATGTCTGATAAATTCTGCTGTGACTAACAATATAAAGGAATTGATTGTAGAGTTTAAAACGAAGAAGAAAAAGAGTGGAGCCAGACTAGTAGTGCAGTAGTGTAACCTAAGAGCTGGCGGTGGTTAAGACCACATGTTGGACATAAATGCAAGGGACAAAGGCGCTAATACACACACTTCTCCCCTACTGTGTTTCAACAGTTCTATATGTCTCCTTAGGTTGCTCTCACTGTCCCCCCCTTTGCTTGTTGTTTATGTTCCTGGCTTCATGGATCTCCTCCTAACTTCCATTATTGGTACCCGTGGCTTCATTTTGGCCTCTTGCCTAGCTGCCTGCTCCTTTTGATTAAGATAAAGAAAAATAAACAGTAAAAGCGTAGGCATGAAGAATATGGGCGGCTGTTTCGAGCTGTGAATGTAGTCAGGTGTTCCACTCTCGATTCTGTGCTTCAACGATAGCTAATCTGTTATCTTAATTTATCTAGCCTGACAGTAAGAATCACTGCCATCGTGCCTGTTAGATACACCCGAAAGCGACAGTGCCCTGAATTATCATCTCCTCATCTTGATCACATCGACAGATCAATATCGTCGTAACTAATCCGATTACCACACGTTGATGGGTTTGAATTCATTGGTACGATAGAAAGGCGGCCATGCCTTACTTACTACTCTGTCAATAGTTATGAAAAGTATTAATCAACCTTTTTTTGTCTGATATAATTGTCCTTGACTAATTCCTTGAGATTGGCACTCTGAAAAGTCTCGGAAGGAGAAGATAGTACTCTAAAATATAGATAGGTACACATTATAGACGCAAACATTAAAAAAACACTGAAACAAAATATTATGGAAGATTCGCACTGCAATGCACTTCAATTAAGTTGACGGTCGTAGTTTTAATAGTTATCCATATCTTTAAACGGTCTCCCAAAATGGTGTCTTCTGACTGAAAAATCTTCCCACCACCCTGGAATCCAAGAGCTCTAAGGCTTTCTCAGATTGAATGCATCTTGGTGTCTTGTACTGGTTGACGGAAGATCCATGAGAGACGCACAAGTCCATGAGTGCATCAAATGTTCCATGTTCGACGACCCTTATCTCCAGCTGTCCAATAGATTTGTCTCTCTTCCTACACCTCCTGTAAACTGAATCCAAAGAGTCCTCTATTGCGAAGCAACATTCCTCCATTATTACTGGATCAAGTTTCGTTACACCATTCTTACCCTTCCTAATGAGTTCCCAGTATAGTACATAGTGACCCGGGATTGAGGAAGTGTCAGCAAAGCTGGTGTACTCAACCAACATGAAGCCAAGTGGCTCAACCAGGCTCTTTGCTCGGGTTACTGCCTTCAAGAGATCTTCTTCATTGGTTTTGTCAGTATCAATACTTAGCACAACATTTCGTCTCTGCACAAACCGAAACTGTGGGGCGTTGTTGTAGAATCCAGTCACCATGAGAATGTCCCCAACTCTGTATCTGTAAAGGCCTGAAATCGAAAATAGAAAATGTTGAATAAAGTAGAGAGGAGCTATACAGAGTGAATGGTGGTCAGGCTACGAGAAAATCCTTGTTAACAAATATATTTACCTGTAAAAGTTGTGACGACAAGCTCATAGTAGCAGCCCAGTTTTACTTCAGCAAGATCAACAGCTTCCACATTTCTCTTCTCATCTTCTTCATCCCTGGAATTCTGATCAGAAACGCCATTGCATTGCACATCTTGTAATTCTCCGTCGTCCTTTGAGACAGGTAAAAACTCGAAGTAGGCCATGTTTGGGACGATAGTGTAAGAGACCTCAGAAGGTTTGCAAAGTGGCGTAAAATTGATACCTATAAAACATTCCGAAGAACCGTACATGACGGAGACCAGAGGGATCCCACCACTGTAGAATTGAAGCATCGGGATATACTGTGCCATAGAACCTGTAATAACAACTTCAATGTACTTCGTTTTAGGCCAGAGCTTTTTGATTATCCCTTGCCATGTTGTGCGGCTACATTCGTTCTCTATCAAATTGGCCAATTCTGCATTTGGACCCGTCAGAATCGAGGATACAGCCTTTCTGCAACCAAGGTCTGTAATCCAATCGCTAATTCTACCATCTTTTATATTCGAACATAACTCTTTCCAGTATTCCTCCAGAAATTTGATGGCCCGTAGGAAAGCAGATGCGAAAATTGCACCAGCCCTTAAAACCTCATCACGCTGTAACAAACCACAGAGTAAATGGCAGTACATGCTCTGCTTGCTGTCAGGACACAAGATGATCTCGTCAGGACTTGTGTAGACATTATACCGATTAAAAGGCCGATATCTGAAATGGCTGCTCTTGAAATAGCTCGTTAGAACAGGTCTTGCTTTCAAGCCCGAAGGGGTGCTAAGTTCTGGTTTGACGAACAAGAACTGCATTGTTTTCCCCTGGTCCAAGCCATAGACATACCTGAAATAAGAATTACAAATTGCTCTCATTCACCTCAGTTTGCACTGTTACATTTATTCTGTCCAACTATCAGCTAAGAATTAATCTAAGTCAGTGGAAGTACTTGTTCATCACAGGTACAAGAAGGTTGTAAAAGAATGTTTTCCTGTCCAAGTCCTCGGCAGTTGATGGCATCATCTTTGGTCGGCCTCCGGAAGTCCCGGAGCTGTGTGTCAAATCAAAGAAGCCGTGAAAAAAAGTCTACACACATAATCTACAGAAGAAATCAAAAAGTGATTCTATGTAGAAGCAAGTATGGAAATCGTGCCTTGTGAAAAGTTCAATGATGGGATGGGCACAAACGATGGATGAAGGTTCTCCTTTAGCAATTCGTTCGATGAAGGGCTTGATATCTTCGTAATTCACAATAGGGACCCTGTTCTTGAAGTTCTCCTTATCAGAGTGACCATCAAGGAAGGCCATGAGATATTCTGTGTGTGCATTTTCTGAAAGTATCTCCTCCAATACCCCTTCTTGAATTCGACGTGCGTTAATGGTGAGGTCTTCCAAAAGCTTGAAGCCAGCTTCATTGTCATTTGGATCAAAGGTTGGCAGCATCTTGAGGTGGGAGGTGTCAGATGATGAGAAGCGTAGGAATTTAGATATAAAAGGAGCTTTTTAGTTATGTGTCATATATATAACGATAGATGTTTGAATGGGAAGGTTACAAGATGATTTGGGCTATAATCTTTGATGTTCTACCACAAATAAGAGAAGCAATCATAGCTATAGCACAAGAACAAGAGGAAGAGACCTCCTGCATACAGTTTATAATTGGAGATGCAGCTCTTAATGACTTATATATAAATTTTATGACCTCTCTTCAAAGGGTATCTTGGGTACCTAAGGAAAATGAAAGAAGGAAAAAGAAAAAAGGGGAATTGCGAGGGAAGTAGAGGCCAGGGATGTCCTACACATGTGGTCTTGTCTGGTCATAACTGTTAACAATTTCTTTCTTCTTCTCAATCAGTCCATTGTAAATAAACTTTATAAAGTCTTAAGAGCTATATACATTCACATATAATCCATAATCTTAAATTAAGCCCTTGCATGCAAACATTTAACTGGTCTTCTATTAAACTAAAGGTCAAGAACTTGGCAATAATCTTCTGAGTTGACATATCATTCCATTTTATTTGATTTAACTAACTGGAATGGCTTAATAGTTAGCTTTCGAGTGTTAGGTATGACTAGAAAAAGCCCCAAGCATCACGACATTACACAAAATTACACTAATTTGGCTAAATTATCTTTAAAAAAAAACATTACAGTAAATTACAACTGCACTGACACCTTGAGTCTCCACAAATATGGCTAAAGTATTAGGTGGCACACCTGTTGATGGTAAGCTGACGAAAGGGTGTCTCCACTTGATATGGAAAGCGACCACCAACAGGCATGATGGTGAGATCCAGAATCATAGACTTTTGTGGTCTGGGAAAATGAATTGCCAACTAGAGTCTCCTTTTTCCTCCTTACATTAACCTCACATTTTATGATATCATTCACTTTCTCAGTCTTAACTAGGATGGGTTTTGGGAGTCTATTAGTTGCATGATTTATTCTAAGATTGTAAATTCAACCCTAAGTGGAAATGAGAAATAATCTCACCTAGTCTTGATTTATATGCAATTGCCACATGAATACATACATGGCTCCAACATACCCTTTGTTTCCACTTTATTTAAGTTTTTACTTTTTTTTTATAAAAAAGATGCTTATTTCTTATTAAAAAATTGAATACACAGGATAATTAAGGTTTAAGAAGATGGATTTAATGGAATTTATAGATATAAGAAGAAGTCCCGTCAAATAGAAATTTTTTCTTTTAACTATCTTTCGATTGTTAATGCGATATATAAGGACCACTATTAAAATTAGTATTACACCTTTGATTGCGAAATATCAATTGTTTGTTAAATTCTGTGAATTACATGAAATACCAAACTAATACATAAATAGATTATAATAGATTAATATGAGAAAATGAGAAAAAAATAGTAGTAAAACTAAATCTATGTAAACACTCAACAAAAGACGAAATACCAAATCTTCTTAAAACACAATCTAGAGAACTAGTTTAGAAACATTCACCAAAAAAGTTATTTTATAATTCACAAAGTTCAAAGAAATAACATAAACAACTTTTATCTATGAAAAAAATAGTTGAGGAGGGAACGACCAAGAAACAAAAAACAAAAGTTTATGCTTTTGACACTCGAGATTGCCAAGAAATAAACCCTTTATTTAAGTTAGAATCTTATGAAAGTATATTAGAAGACTCATATAATTATAGATGATGCGGATATAATTGCAAAGTTGAGATCAGTTAATCCGGTTGGGGTTTATTAATTTAATGCTTGTATCATGTCTCCATGGGCAAGCATTAAATTGGAAAAGAGTAAAAGCAGAAGCAAAACAAGAAAAGTAAGTGATGTGGGTTGGCAATACTTATAATAGTGAATCACAAGTCACTTCAAGGACCCTACATGATATTGCCAAATTTGTGATTGGAGGCCGACAAATATGGAACTCTATACGTTATCCGATTCAAACCACCCTTCGGAAGCAATGAAATTTTGATTACAAAAAAATCCTCATAGCTAGCTACAAGTCAAAGATATCATATGTTTACGTCCCTGATTCCTACTGGCTCTCGTAAATTAAGCTGCCACAGAAAGCCATGGTCCACAGTTGCATAGCTAGAGACTCGATGAATATGGCTCCATCGATCCATTTCTATAACAAATCCAGAAGTGTTTCACTGTCTTTTAATGATTGTGGGGGTAACAAGTGCTCCATTGAAGTTGGCACAAGGTCTGCATAAAAATTCCAGCTAGATGGCACTGCTTGAGTTCCTATGGGGATAATTCTCATCGTAGAGTTACACCAAGAACTTTCCTTCTGGGATCATGTTGCCTAACATGAAAATATTTTCAGTCGTCCAAATGCCTCTTGATTTCATTTTCTATGTAGGATCTAATCTTCTTTTACACAAGCACAGATCCCCAGCTAATATAATTTCTATGCAACCCCTCGTTTGATAAGATGATCATTAAATGATTAGGGCGTGCATAACGGGATTTGCCAGATTTTGTTTCAGAGAATACACATATTCATGTTGAAAGACTAGAAAGAATGTAGTGGTCTTGTGGAACAGACGTAATGACATGCACAATACTTTCCTTATCATCCTCTTTCATAATCTGTCTTTTGCTGGTTAGTCGGAGACAGAATTATATTCAATGTGAACAAGAATTAATACAACAACAATTCAATATTACTGTATTTTAGTAACAGGAACTGATTTCTTATTTATAGACTTCTAACTGCGAGATTTTCAATCACGAGAAAATTTAGAAACTAGCTTTAAATAATACGATTTCCTTTCATTAGAAACTCTTTTTCTTTTAGTAATGGTAGTTCTCCAAAAGTTGGTCCTGTCGCTAAAGCAAGACTACATCCACATGGTTCTAAACAAAGCTGCAACTACCTATACAGCTTACTTTCATAATTTTTAAGATTATGCATTAAATATTAAGAGTTCATTTTATTTTTAAAATTTGTTATCAATCACTTGAATTAAATATATCAGTTAATTTAAAATTATAAATATACAAAATAAATTATCTAAAATATTTTATTACCAATACACATTAAAAAATTAACACTATGAATTTTATTGTTATTCAAAAAACAATGAATAAAGGCTACTAAAGAAAGAACACGCCATTTCATCCCATTATGCGCACTTTATGTGCCTTAAGCGAAGACCACGCTTAACTAGATGATGACATATAATTGATCGGGTATTGTGTCAATGAGTGGTTTAATTAGATGTCAAAATTTTGCAGATCCAAGAACAAGCAAACCTTAATATATTAGACTTGGAATTACATCCAACTAAATGTTTATGTGATCTTCAGAATCAAAACTCAAAAGGGACAAGAGAAAGATAAGGAAAAGACCAAAAGCCAATCCTCGAAGTAAGGTAAGGAGGGGCATTAAATGAATGACTAGGGCGGTGATATGCAAGGCATGCAAATATTTTTAGTACCTGTTTGAATGGGTTTATATTAGTAGAGTTTTTATTAGTAGATTTTTTTTCTGTAGAACTTTTTTAAGAAGACAGTTGACTGTTTGGCTGTCATTTAAAAAGAATTTTTTTTAAAGAGTTTCATAGGGTAGATTGTTTGGTAACATAAAAATAAAAAAGTACTATTGATTTTAACTATATTTTATTTTGTAATAAAAATTATTTAAAGTATATTAAACAATATGAAAAGTA
>JAOXYD010000003.1:5615876-5626363 GCA_028565735.1 Pinacopodium congolense | reverse complement strand
TATTTTTCCTCTAATAACTGTCCACTAATTACATTACTTAGTCTTCTTACGAAAGTATGTCTTTAGTGGTCTATCAGTATTATAGTGAAGAAATGGCCAAGTCTGTAGGTGACAGTGGCTAATGGCAAAAAAGTTCTCAATTTGGGTATCTATAAGGCAGTAACTCCATAGGTTAATTTTGACTCTTTTGTCACTGACCTTTATTCTATTCCCTTGGATGGTTTTGATATGATTTTAGGGGTCAAATGGTAGCTACGTTGGGACCTATACTCTGAGGCTTTACCTCTCTCATGATAAGTTTTGAGTTAGATGGGAAAAAGTGAAATGAAAAGGGCAAGTTCTTATTGCAGAACTGAGAGTGGCATTAATACAAAGACAACATTTGACTTCTATAGCTATGGAGAAATTATTGGTAAAATTTCTGGATTTGTTTTGAGGAACTTTTCAAATTGCCATTGGGTCGAAGTTGTAATCATAGAATTACTTTAATGTCGGGATCTGAGCCGGTGGTAGTGTAGCCTTACTATTATCCTCACCTTCAGAAAGATGAGATAGAGAAGCAATGTGAGGCCATGCTGTAACAAGGAATAATAAGGCTGAGCCGATTTTTGTTTTCTTACTATTAGTGAGGAAATATGACGAGAAATGGAAGTTTTATGTGAACTATAGGGAGCTTAACAACCACACGATAAAGGATAAGTTTCCTATCCCGATACTGGATGAGTTATTGGATGAGCTACATGGAGCACAGTATTTCATAAAGTTAGATCTTCGTTCAGGAAATCATCAAACTAGAATGGATCGTCGAGATATAAAGAAGACAACCCTCAAGCCGCACTATGGACATTTCGAATTTCTAGTAACGCCCTTTGAGTTGACCAATCTCTTTCCACTTTTCAAAGTTTGATGAATGAGGTGTTTTGGGCACAATTGCGTAAGTTTGTCCTAGTCTTCTTTGATGACAATTTAATATATAGTGAGACTTGGTTTGAGCACATTTAGCACGCGCGTTTGATTTTTTAATTATTACGAGCTCACCATCTTTTTCTTAAGAAATCCAAGTGCACGTTTAGGGAAACTCAAGAGGCATACTTGAGTCATGTTATTCATGGTGTAGGAGTTAAGGCAGATATCAGTAAGATTAAGGCGATTGTAGATTGGCCAGTGCCACAATCGGACAATGCTCTCCAAGGCTTCTTGTGGTTAGCAAGGTACTACAAGAGGTTTACAAAAAATTATGGGCAAGTGGCAACACCTCTAACTAGCTTTTTGAAGAAGAATGCATACCAATAGAGGGATGAGGCCCATTTGGCCTTTTCTAGTTTGAAGAAAGCTCTTTGTGAAGCCCCTGTTCTAAGATTGCCTAATTTTGAAGAAGAGGTCGTGGTGAAGTGTGTGCTTCTAGTAGTAAAATTAGGGCAGTCTTACAACAAAAAAGCCACCCAATTGCATTTTTAACAAAAAATTAGCAAATCTTCATTATAAGCTTGCAATATATGAAAGAGAGCTTATCAATCTTGCTAAAGTTGTGACCCACTAGAGACCTTATCTATGTAGGAGGCATTTCCTCATCAGGACTGATCACTTCAGCTTAAAATTTTATTAGCGCAGAGGTTAACTACTTTCCCAGAACAACATTGAATTAGTAAACTAATATTTTTTAATTGGAGAGTGGAATACAAAGCGGGGAGACTTAACCAAGCTTCCAATGCACTTTCCTGACATGATGAGAAAGATGGCCAACTCTTTGCTATTTCTAAGACACGAGCTAACATCTTTTATGCCTTTCGACAAGAAGTGATAGCCTTAGACAACTTGAGACAACTGCACGGCATCATAGAGAGGGGGGAGGCCAAAGCTGTTTGAGAAGTGAAGGATTTATTGATCTTTTTCAAGGGGTAGGTCTATTTGTTGTCCACTTCTCCCCTAGCGCAAATCATCCTTTCTGGCATTCAAAATATAGCCCATGAAGGGATTCAAAAGACTTTGCAGAGGGTGTATGGAGATTTCTTTTGGGAAGGTATGAAATCAACAATGGCAAAATTTGTGCAAAGTTGCTTGGTGTGTAAGCCAACAAGTGAGAAAACTTGCATCCTACAAGGCTCATACAACCTCTTACAGTGCCCCAGCAAGTATGAGTCGATATTTCGATGGATTTTATTGAAACATTAACTAAGGTTCACGGGAAGTCAGTCTTGATGGTTGTAGATAGATTTTCCAAATATGATCACTTTATTCCACTTGCTCATTCTTTCACTGTTATATCTATGGCTCATGCATGGGTTACCCCGAAACAATTGTTTTTCGATATAGATAAAGTCTTTACGGGTCTCTTTAGAAGGAATTATTTCATCTGTTAGGAACAAAGTTAGCCTTTTCTTCAGCTTTTAACTTGCAATCAGATAGACAGACAAAGATTGTAAATCACACCATTGAAATGTATCTTCGTTGTTAAACAAGAGAGATATCGAGACAATGGGTTAAATGGGTTTCATGGGCAGGGTATTGTTATAGCACATCGTTTCACTCTTTTTTTAGGGCTACACCATTTCAAGCAGTGTATGGAAGGAATCCCCCACGATCGCTCAATTATTTAGTCGGCTCCACTAGAGTGGTGGCAGCGGACCGTGCTCTTCAGGAGAGGGATACGGTTTTATAGTCAGCAAGGGAGCATTTATTGCAAGCTTAGCAGTGCATGAAGCTTACTTATGATGCTAATCATCAGGAGATCTCTTTTAAAGAAGGCAATAGGGTTTGGCAGAAACTTCACCCTTACCAACAACTTTTGGTAAGGAAGAAGGGCCCTCACAAATTATCTCCAAAATATTTAGGTCCCTTTAAAGTGCTGCAGAAAATCGGCATAGTGGCCTACAGGCTAGAATTATCATAAGAGAGTCGTATTCATGATGTCTTTCATGTGTCCTTATTGAAGAAGTTTAAAGGCGATAATCCAAGTTCAGTAATAGCGTTACCAATTCTCCATGATGGCAAATTGGTGCCTCTTCCTCGCTCTATTGTGTAGTCTTGACTTAACAAAGGTAGACAGGAAGTGTTGGTCCATTGGAAGAACAGTTCGGAAGAGAATGCTACATGGGAAGATTTGACAACTCTTTGGGAGGTTCAAAGTCGAGGAGGGGAATAATGTTGAGGATGCCTTTGTAGGAAAAGTTTACTCACGGAGCAAGAAAAGCGGTAACCATTAACAAATCTATTTTATTTTGTTTTAATTGGTTTTTGTTCATATTTTTAATGTTTTCATAGATTATGTTCTTATTTTTATAAGGATTCTATTTTTAGACTTTATACCTAATTAGAAGTACTATTAGGATTATTGTTGTCATTTCTTAAGCCTATTTAAATGCTACAATAATGAATAAAGAATCCAGTAGACTTTTATAAATAAATAAAAAATAGTTAACTGTACGAGACCTTGTCAAGGATAGGTCTCTTTCTTGTGATGGCATAGGATTTTCAAAAAAAGGTGAGAACATCACCATGGAGAAGGAAAGGACTTTCCCTGTGTCTCAAACCGTGACTAGATCCTACATTAAGGCACATAATACTCCTATCCTTATCAATTGTATTAACTAGTTGGGATATCGAAAATTAGATTTACTTGATAAATTCCCATTCTAAATAGTCCTCCAAATGCAAATTCAATCTAGTAGGGATCTTATTGAGATGCACTAACACCTTAAGCAATATTGTTGAACCTGAGCCTGAAGTGCAAAACTCTATTACAAATAGCATACACTAGTAATAGAGTATAAAAGGTAAATATTAAAGAAATAGTTAGGTGTACATGAAAGATAATCATTCCTTGAGAAAATGTTAAATTCACATAAACCATGTTTAAGTAATCTCTTTCCCACTAAATTACAAATGAACTCCAACTCTATGGAGACATGATTCTAAGTTTTTGACACATGGCAGTGAGACACATGGAAAAAAATAATTAGAGAATAGTATTGTGAACTTCAACAACATTCTAAACTCCAATCAATATATCTTTGTGCTTCATAGAATGCTCAACGTTTTATTATTGTTTCCAAGATACTACACGCTTCATAGAATGCTCAACGTTTTAAAGGAAATACACAATGTAAAAAGAAAGAAAAGCAAAGAAACGCATTTCATATCCATGACATGCAAGCAAAGAATTTCGTAAAGTACCTTTGCTTGAATGAATTTCTCCTTACATTGAAAGTCATCCTTAGGATATGGTTTCTTAATTGACAAGCTATTTGGTTCACTCATTCTGCACAGGATTGTTAATGTGAAGAAGATTATGAGGCAGAAAATTGCAAAAGTAATTTATTGCAATTATACTGAGAATGAAAAACCACCAGAAGGGATTTGATACCAATTTATATGACTGAAAAATGGAATCGTTTACAAAAGCAGCTTCGAATTTTAACATTTTGTTTAAAATGTTACTCTTTTAATCAAAATAATAAGTATAGAAAGTCAAAAGAGGAGACATGCAACATATAAGCCTCTTCAGTAATGTAGCAACCACAAGTCACCTTTGCAATAATTATTATTTGACGTCATCTAAATTCTCAAGCTGATTTACTTAGTAGTTGATACAAAATGTTCAAAAATGAAAAAGGAGGGAAGAGAAGCAAATGCAAATCGGGAGAGAAATCTTTATTTGCTATATACTTACTGATCATTTATAGAATTGCCAAAATAATAGTGGAGCAAGAAAACTTGTGCCTATTGATATATTCTTTACACATTTGTTTTAAAATATAGCTGATTTCTTCGGCTAAGCACATACCAAGATCCAAATGGTAATCTTCATAGTTCACAACAATATGTAAATGTCTCTGTGGTTTTTAATTTACAAAAGGGATCCATTAAGCACAACAAAGGTCTTACCTTTCATTTCCTGACATAAGCAATCCTTCCCAAACAGAGTTGCAATAGGCATTGCCAAGACTCTGAAACAAGTCCAAAATTGTAGGTTCCCATACCTTCACATCTAGTGTAAGAGATCTCACCTACACATTAAAGCATAAATTGATTCAATCAGTTTCAGCTTACACTTGTTCTTCAACTAGCAAGTATCATGTCCAGAGATTTATACATTTAAGGTGAATGATTGATGTTGGACAGTAAAAATACAAAATGTACCCAGCATAAGTGCATTAGAAAGCACATCCGTTAAGAAGTAAAGTGAGAAAACAAACTCTACACAAGAACCTTGCAGCTAATAAATTCTCAAAGATAGTCCACTAACTAGTTAGTTGAACCCATCTAGAAACCATCATGGTTGATTAACATGGCAATTGAAGTTAAACAAGAAATCACACAAATATGAAATAACAAAAACATCAAATAAGAAGAGTTAAGCAAGGAAAAAGAACATTTATTTTCCATCAGCCTGGAAATCATAAATTTTCCACATTGAGTGGTCAACAAAAAAAAAAAATGTTCTTATATCTCCTATATCTCTATGACATTGGCTCCTATATCTCTATGAAATAATAATAATAGATATTAAAAAAGATTAGTGGTAATAATAGGACAACTGAATTGACCAGAAGTGTTTTTATTTTGGGGCGTGTAAAATTGCTTTCCAACTTGAATGCTTTGTTCAATCCTCAAACGAATAGCAATTGAAAAGGGCATATGCTGAGAAACCACCTAGTGGACATCAGCCTGGTATGGAAGTCTCTATTATCTTGTAACAAGAAACAAGTCTCTCCAACACAAAGGGAGAGCTTGATGGATGGATGCTCTTGTCTTCTGTTATCTCAAATAGATGTACATATATATATATATATATATATATAACTTGTCTAGAGGCAGTATAGCTTAATTTGTGTTTTCTGATCCAAACCCCTTTTCAATGGGCAATTCTCAAACAGCTAACTATTCTGCAAACATACTTCAGCAATGAAAAAAATTGCAAGTGTTATAACTTAAAGCAACCAAAGAAAGAATTGAGTTTCAACCTCTGCTCAGAAGAGAATGTACCTTTGATATGTGAACTCCGAGATTCCGATGAACACCAGAGCATTCAATACACAACAATATGCCAAGATTAAGAGATGCCCAATCAGGCTCAGAAGCACTGCACTCAGCACAAAGGTCATTTCCACAAATCTTTCGAAGAATAGTAGAGACAGAATCACCACTATTGGCCTTTATGTCATCTTCTGATTGTTTACTACTATGGAGTTGTCCAAAATCAGAAGCACGACGTGCAGATTCATTAATTTCCAAATGCTTCAGTGTTTGATGTGACTAAAGACCAACATAACAATGTGTTAGCAAGAACTTGAACCGTGTGAAAACAAAATGCTCTGAAAAGACTAACCTGTCGCAGGAAATGTGAGTTCAAAAGAGAAGCGATTGCTCCACTGATTTTGTTTGCCCACTCTGTTCTGTCTGCTCCATTTTCAGCCTGACAAGACCAGACAGGACATCTCATATTGACAAAGCATAACTTCAACTAAAATTTGATTGAATTTTATCCTAAAATTTGAACATCAATGATTATAATGGATAAAAATTGTACTGCAATCTGCACATGCTCACTTTGCATATTTGGACTCTCGACTTAACCAGCTATGGCTTAGATCAAAACATATATAAATTGTGAAAATTCTTACATAGCAAAAAAAACAAAGCATGTGCCATTACTCAACCAACTAATCTACCTGCAATGTGTAAGTTTTTGATGGGGAAATTATCCTGAAGCAAAGTCGCAAATCTGTGTCCTCTGCATCCATTTTTAATGTTGAAGTACGGAGATCTATAAAACAACAGTCTAAATTTCCTTCCCCAAGAGAAGACACCCTGCTATGCCTTGAACGAAATCTAGCAAATACACTGCTGTTTTGTTCTGCAGATGCAGATGGCCGATGAAGGAAGCCCTGGGCAAGTTAAAGGTGCAATATATTTTCATATTCAAAGAAAAGTAGTTCCTTAGGCCTACATAAGTATGAGACTTCCAACATAAATTTCATGCAAAGTTTGTTTGGAAAATATTAAGATCAATGCCCAATGTAAAAGCAGATACTGTTGGTTAATAGGTAAGCAAGAAGATTTATCCCTTATTGCTATGCCAACAGAAGACACGCATGATTTAGAATCATGATGCTACTGTAACCAGATGCTAGCTTCCTAATGGACTCACACATGTTATTAACTTCAAGAGTGGCTTCAACCCAACCTTTCCCCAGTTTTCAAACACCACTTGTTACTCAGTGTTCTAGCTCAAATAAACACTGCTCATTTATAGCTCCCTTGATAGGCTGTTCTCTTAAGACTCAGGAGTTCAACCAACAAAATTTCAGCGTTATCATCATGATGATATGCATAGTAATCCTCTAGATAAGAATGGTCAAAATGCACACTTCGCACTCATGAACAAAGAGAGAAATGATAATATTCAAATCATTTCAGGAGTACAAGATGCCTAGCAATCTTGTGATTTGAAGAATAAAGCCAAGTCCATTCCTTCACCTTCAAGTCCTTGAATCACAGCCACCCAACAAAACACAATAATTTTGGATGGTCACACACCATTCCAAGCACAAGCTAATTTATATCAAATATGCACAACTATTCAAATGCTTTCCTGAATGACAATCTGTAGATGAAACAAAGTTCAACCTTAAAAACTTGTCTAACAAAAATGAACATAGTGATGCCAAATCCCCCAACAGAGCCACCCTACTAAAAGTAACTTGCATCACATCCTATATTATATAAATAAAGCTTCCCTTGAACCTAGAATCCTGCATCAATACTCTCAGAAATTAGGTCAAGTAGCCGTCAAGATTTTGACAATTCACATGGATCGACAGTCCTATTTCTATCACGTCTTTAAGTTACCAATCAAAAAACCTGAAAAATAACAAAAGTCAGAACAATGCAAGTGTAGAATTTTTATTTAAAATACAACTTTGTTAGTAGATTATCATAAACTATGCAACTATACCAAATATCTGCAATTGGTAAACCTGAAAAAAGGCTTCCTTTTGAATTTGATGAGCATAAAATTTTGCTTTTGTTAAGAACACATGTTTCAAGACACAACCAACAAGAAGAACTTGATAAAGTTTTGAAATGATTTGAAATGATATATCTACCATGGTCGTAAAATGGGGACTAAGTATCCATTAGTAACCTCTCATGATAACCAAAATTAATGAGATTATTTCATCTCTGGCAACCCTCGGGCATTTTTAGGAAAAACACACCCTTTGAATGTGAAGGGTTATAATCAAACGAGAAGTTTAATTTTGTTGAGAACAATTAATAAGAAAATAGAGTATACCGTCAGTTTGGGACCCTTGTTTCTGTAATAATATAGAATCCCTTGACTGTCTAGTACAAAGAACCTTCTCTTCCAATCTCCCTTGGAACTAGAAGAACGTTTTAGTAGATATCCTTTCTTAACAGTATGGACCTACAGATGAGTAAAGCATGAAGAAATTAGAAAGATCATCAGTAATAAATTGAGACAACAACCTGGCACAAAAAACCAAAATCAACAGCTATAATCACGTTTTGCAACATCCTGAGTATAAATGTTGTATGAAACTTAAGAAGAACATTTGAACTAAAATTGAGACCAGAAAAGACATATATGCAAATTAATGTTTAAATGTTTTAAGTACCAGTATTTTTTTAAAGAGATCAACGGAAATGCAAATAACTATCATATCAAGCAGTATGTCAATGTCAATACAAAGAACATGCATGTGTACATACATAGACGGAGATCATAAAGCAAAATTGGTCTCAAGGGGATCCTCTGAAAAGGTGCAAAATATGACATGTATCTAAAAACTTCGGCAAAATGAAGTTTGAACATATGGCCCATATAAAAAGAGAAACTCCTTACCATGCCATTCATAATTTAGTAACATAAAGAATATTAGAGAATGAAGAGTGCATCATTAAATCATATCAATTTAAGACAATGAAAATTCCACAACATCAAAATCCACCCCTAAAAGTTGAGATTGAGAATGGAAATATGAAAGTGGAAACACGTGTTTAATCTCTGACCTCTGAAGTGAAAAGCATAGTCATCCACTCAAGACACGAGTACTTATATCAAAGTCACTATTGTTCCTATATCATTCACACAGAAAGGAAGTTGACTCAGTGGAAGGATATAATGCAAAAGTAGACTGTTAAGCTGTGACCGTCTTTCCTTTCTAATTGCCTCTAATTTTGAATTTTGGTCCATTCTGGTTTAAAGAGTAGATTTTAAAGTAGTTAAAAGAAACTTCTCAAGGAATAAGGATACAACAATGAATTGAGGGAAATCATGTAGCTAAGGCCAAGCAAACAACATAAATGCATTCATTGTTTCAGTCACAAAAGAGATAAAAGAACTGCAAAAAAGATTACTTACCTCCCCATCAGCAGGGGATTGTATAATTGCCTCTATGTTTCTGTAAGAATCCATACCAACAACATGAGTGCCATCAGCACCCACTGAAGGTTCTAGGTTACATGAAGCCCGTATGCTATCCAGCTCAGATTGGGTCCTGAATTCTTGGATCCTTTTTGCAAGTTTATCTTGTTCAATATTAGCCAGTTCTTTTGATTGTTGTGCATATGTTAACACCTGCAACATAAAGATGCTAAAAATGCAAGTTCATATTTGCAGACGACATTTAACCAAGCAAAAAAACTGAACTCTTTAAATTTTGTGATAGAGAAAATGGAAATCAGACTTCAGAGGCCATTTTATGGGATGTTGAGATGAGGAATTTACAACTTCTATGATTTAGTCAAATTCTACACAAAAGAGAGCGGAAGCTCTTTGATTATTTCTTAAGACATTTAAAGACCTCAAACATAGAGGAACTCGAAACCCAAGAGACAGGTGGATGTCAGACTGAATCCTCATGAAAGGATTTAAGAAAATTATCAACTATAACCATACTCCTTCAGGTTCATAATAAGAATTCAACTTTTATAACTTAAATGGGTTGGAAACAATGTGCTGATGACTGTTCACGCAAATACTTTATTTATGGAGTATATTCATTTTCAATATTTTAGTTTGTTAGAAGCATATATTGAAATAAATTGTCAAAAAATGCATGATGTCTATTGAATCATATCACACTTATCTGTGCTTTGGATAAATTTAAGAAAAGAATTTTCATGATCTCTAAGGAACTATCTTAGAAAGCATACATAAAATCATATTGTGAATTTTCAGTTTTATCTGTCTAGTAATCAGATTTCGGTAAAAGCTACAATTTGTTCCCTAACGTTTCTAAAAAGGTTTAAATTGCCCCCCTAACGGTTTTGAAGGTGTCACTTTACCCCTTGTAAAATGGTGCATTTTACCCCTCAATGTTTACAAAATTGTGCAAATTGCCCATTTAATACTAATTTCATTAAAGTTTGATTAATTATTTTTTAATGATTAGTTAATAGTTCATTTATAGAATATTGATAAAATTAACATTTATCTAACAAAATCTTAATAGAATTAGTAT
>JAOXYD010000003.1:5590518-5615776 GCA_028565735.1 Pinacopodium congolense | reverse complement strand
TAAAAAAGAATTAAGCACTTTGCAACAGCAGAAATTGATCAATGGTATTTTTCTGTCCGTAAACCTGAATGTGGAAGGTTCTGGACTATACAGTCCCTTCAATTGATTCTCATTAGAGTTTATACCATTTGTACAGACATACATTATTAAAATATAGTTCATACAATACTGTTATACAATATAATTAATACACTACAAAAAAAGATTCATTTTATGAATTTTGTTGTGTTGTATGTACTTTATTATAAAAATTGTATAAATTATATAATGACGTTCTAAAGAAGCATGGAAAAAACCAATTGAGAGAACTGTGTAATATATCGAATGTGGTAATGAGAATCGACATGTGCAATTGCAATTCCCTTGTTTGGTGAACTGATAAGATTTTGGCAAGTCCACCTGTTCTTTTCGAGAAAAATAGATCCGCATCTCTGCAACTAAGAAAAACATTTAGTGTGTTAGTCTCCTTATAGATTTTTTTCGACTGATCATGAATGAAAATCCTTCTTATGAGATCTTAAATTCTTTTTGCTGTTCTCCCAACTGTTTCTCTCTAAATGCATCACCACACTAATTTTGGCGCCTGTGAGTCCAGACTACTTGACCTCTAGACCATATATTATCAGAAATAAAAGTAAACAAAATGAAATCTGCAGATTTACCACCAGGCTAATAATTTTTAGCACCAAATGATACACCTGCAACACAAGGGTTCAAGACATCTTGTGATGTTTTTATTTCACATCCAATCACCAAATGATTCTATGAACAGACTTCATAAGATCAACCACCTCTGGTACTTCCCAATCCCTAAATCATACCCCTTAGTGTGAGAAACCTAACTGGGCTACAACATGATCTGCTTTAATTCCCCCCTATCTTCCAAGAACTCGCGGTCCATTGCAGAACAGCGGCTTCCTGTTTGGATAAAGTAACGATGCCGTAATGGCCTGATCAGTCAATTGCAGAGCAGCGGCTTCCAGATTTGGATAAAGTACTGATGCCATAATGGCCTGATCAGTAAGCTTCAAGCCTGAGTTGACGTCTTACAAGAGAGGCTTCTGGTTTCTTGGATATAAAGGTGTCCCATTAGACAAACAAATAATCAAAACCAATGTTTCCATTCATCTATAAGCCGAACAGAAAATACATCCGGCAAGTCCACAAGAAGAAAATGCGTGACCCACCCTCCTTTGGCAAAAAGTGGCCAAGGAATTAGAATCAACAAGAGACAACTGCTAACCCTTTCCCGATACCATATCTAACACTTCTTCATCCTACCCCAACAAAATCCCTACAGTTTAAGGCTAGCCCTTGCATTTTAACCAACATGGATTGATTCAGATGTTGCTTCAGATACAAAGCTGCCTCAAGTCTCTCCAAACAAGCAAGCTAAGTCATAGCTTGAAATCCCTAACCGATGTAACTACATATCATTACAACTGGCCAATCCTTCACTCAAACAAACAGATCTGTTCCAGACAGTATCCCCCATACTGGCATCTTGCAACGTAACCAGATGATACGATAGCTAAAGCATCCAAGGCTTGCACACAGGAGGATAAATTAACCAGGAGAACACAATATTGCAAAGGATAAAAGGTTCAGAGGAGTGCACAGGTGGTGGACAATGTTGTCACATTTTTTTATCGAATGGTTAGTCATGTGATCCAATATCTGTTTTGCTATCATCCAAGAACTAAGAGAATGATGTAGCATTTGCTCCATACAATCCTATAAACATCAAACAGAACAGACACATAAAGGAAGGTGAAATTGGATGCCGCACTATCTGAGAGGTAGAAGCATTGACCAAGACCAAGTGCAGATTATTGTGTTTTAGAATTTCAAAATGTTACCCCCAGTTGATAACACCCTTTAATATGAAGATGGATTAAAAGATTAAGAGAGAGATGAAGCAAAAGATGTGCCGGAAACACTTTCTTATATGGTTTAACTTGAGGTGTCACTATTTCAGAACCACTATCCTTTTGTCCATAAACATGTCAGGAAAACAACTCTTAGCAAATAAATATACAATTGAGAGCATACTAATGAGCACAGTATCCATTTCAAATATTTACCTTGACATTTGCAGAAGTTTCTTTCAACCTTTGTGCAATGTCAACAACAAACACCATGAACAACTGGGAGTCTGGCTTAAATTTTTGCAGAACCTGTCGGAATATGATTTGTTAGTATTTCTTTGTCAAGATATCCTACCAAAAATAAAAGTTGTCTGACAAAAAGTTGAGTTGACGCGGACTTTTGCAGTTGTGTTATAATGTCACATGTCGTCAAATTCAATCAAACTGCTATATGCCCGCAATTCGTTTACAAGTCTTGCAAGCATTTATGATTTCAAGGAAATCAAGAAAAGGAAGCACTCACAGAGAACAGATAAAAGAAAATTCAGGATCAGACACGTTCACATTGACAGTGACAAACAAGAATTCTTAACTAAAAGCTATTGCCAAACAATCAGATTATAGCACAAAAAAGTTTAATGCCACTAGCTTCCTCACTGTCTATTAGAGAGCATCAATAACTAATCTCCAAAAATGGTTCATCTCAAGTGTAAACCTCTACATCTACTTGGAGGGAAGACTGAAAACCCTAGCTCATAGAATGATCAATTGATCAGAGCAACTAGCATAGACACTTCAATTTTTCCGGTCTGAAACAATAAAAGGGCATCAACACCTGAGCTTGCTTCCCATAAACGTATCATTAGCTTCCGCAGTCTGTAAGAAAGCATCAATAAGTAATCACCAAAAATAATATTTTGCAAGTACACTTCCACAAAAGACAAAACCCCAAGCTCATAAAATGATCAACTCTCAAAACCCCAAGCTCATAAAATGATCAACTCTCTCCACAAGTATTAACTTGATCAGAGTAACCAGAACAGATGTTTTGATTTTTTTTTTTTCCAGCCTGAAATAACTGGAAGAAATTTAGTTAGACCCTAAATAATTAAAAGAAGGGACTACATACTATCTACGGACAACAATGTGATAAGCACCAATCAAAGCAATCACTTAAAGTCCTAAAAACTAAACTAATAACTCAAATGACTATCACATTAAATTTCAGAATAGTCATTAAATTTCAGAACCATCTCCAAAGTCAGTTGCAATCCAGCCCTTAGGCCAAGCATTGAGCCTCACCTGAACAAGAACGTCCTAAGGTTGGCATCAGCAAAGGAATATATATTTCATGCAGCCATCCAAAATCATTAATTCCAGTTTCTTCTACATTTCTGTTTCCTTATTTCTGAGAAAGAGCTATCCATAGTGCATTAATGGTTTAACTATGACGATCTTAAAGAAGCTATTCCCTTTGTAAACATCATTTAAGAATATTTGTACTGCAACAAGAGAATCACACTTCATAGTCCATATTTAATGATCCTTTGATTGTTACGAAAAATTAAGGTTGCTAAGAAAAATTATGGCCTCAAAAGCATTATCCTTGATAAGGTAACAGTAAATATCTTTTCACCCTGTACCATATAAGAGAAACGTGAAGATTAACAACAGAACGTGTAACATTAATATCCACCAATGGAACAATTAGAAACAAGGCCTTAATTCCCGCACCAAACTCCACAATTTGAGTAACAACTAACAATTGGTTAATAAATTAAATGCTCTAAACATTAGAATAATATAGAGGTTTTGACTGACTTTATCGAATTATTTCAAATTTAAGAGTTGAGACCAATGACAATTTGATTAAGAAGACTAATAAATCATGATATTAACAACTCATGAAATTAACTTAAGGCACCCAAATCAGAAATACAGAACCATATATTAACATATGCATTTCTGTCAATTTCATTCCTACAATCTTGAAAAAAATAAAATAAAACAGTTTAAAGCTCCACCATGCCCTCAATGGCCCCGATTATCAACTAAATGAAATTTCCTGGGCACATTAAACACTTGAAATCCCTCCACCATGTAGGCAAAGAAAAAAGGTAGAAATAAGTGCTGAGAAATGGAAAGCATGCTCATATAAAAACATTAATCTCAATCAGATCCTCCAAAGTTCACTGTTGAAGTTCTTAAACCTGAGCTCAAACAGGAGATGCAGAAAAAACATTCTGTGGAGGCAAAATTTAAATACCAAGTTTTATCAAAACTAATTTCAAACTAATAATGAAAATTTTAATTAAAAAAAAATTTTTGTCACAGCGGGGATAGCTCTGTCGCCAGCAACACCAAAGGCCACATCATAACCTTACCCTTAAACTAACCTTGTAGTTTTCATCTCATAAGAAAATGATCCAAAACAAACAAAGACCAAATAGGACAAAAAGTGGAACTTGCGAGCTTCAGCATCTTGGAAGTACTATGTAGTCTACTTCTTATGAACATAATGAAATAAATGTATCTCAAAACTAACACATGTAAGAAATGTACTATTCAAAATTCCCACCACCAAAATCTCATCAAAAGCATCATTTGCAAGTAAATCAACTTGATAAATACCAATATACATCAAACGAGTCATTATCTTAACTCAAGTTCACACAAATAGTTATACAGGAGTTTCATCCAAGAAACTTGAACACAGATTAATAATTTTAAAAGGTGATACAAATTAAGCACAGTATGCATGACGCCTGCAACTTTTTCACTTCTCTATGGCGAAAAAAATCCCATATTAAACCAAAATGGAAACAGAAGATGATGCACATACTAAAGACAAATCATTTTACTTATTAGCATCCTGAGCTGCAATGATGGGCACAAATCATTATTAGGATCAGGACAAGCCATCCAAACTTCACTGTATAACAAAGCAATTAAACAACCTACTGCATGATGCACAGACAGCCATGTTCAAATTAGAGTATCATCAAAACAAGTCAACAATGAGTTCTTATTTGACAAGGAGGAGGTGTTTTGCATCGACTGCTGCAAATGAATGTAGTGTAACATATAATTGGGCCATTCAGCATAAACTTGATGGGTAAATGATCTCTTAATAAACCTGACCTACTTGGCATAAATTTTGCACAGGAATGGGAAAAAATGCAGTATACTTGAAACCAAGAAATTAATCCATATAATATAAGCAACTTGTACTCTCACATTCAACAATCTCCATCAATCCACAAATAAATTGTGCTGGCAAGTAAAAGTATCAAGCTCAGAAGTTAAATAAACATGTATGTCTAAAGTCTCAGAAAAACATTCGGTCTCAGGAAAAGAATTATCATCCCAGAGAGGACAGACTTGAAACATCAACATTAGATCAACATTATCCAAAGAGGATGAAGCGGAAACACTTCAGAAAATCACTCTAAGGAAACTGACATCAGACGTACTGGATGGTCACGTTTTAACATACTGAAACGTAATCTAGAATTATGAAATCAAAAGTTGAAGCATTAGGCACCACTTTACCAATCTTATTGAAAAAAATACTAATGACACAAACTTAACCACATTAGAAACTAAAAAATCCCAGAATCATTCATTGAGATAACAATATCAATACAAAGTTGAAAACATTGGAAGTAGAAATCTCAAATTGATTCACTTTGTATGTTATCAAAGAGAGTAACAAGGACAATCAAGGTATGAGATGCGTGATGGTTTGACTGAACATATTTGAGGTTCTGTCTAAATTGCATTAATGCCTCACAGTTTCCTCCTATAAAAAACTGTCAGAAGGAAGAACCCCTATTGCAAGCTCAAGTCACCTTAGTGCACATCCAATATGGGAACAAAAAATAGGACAATGTGCTCAAGGAATCAGTTTAATATAGTAGAACCAGGTTGGTAAATGACTATAAAGATATTGATAATCAAAAACAGTATGTAACCACAGCCATTTACAAGAACTTATCTTTCAAACCCCACAAATAATACAAGTTTCAAAACTTAAATCATCATTTAAGGCCCGATGGACCTGAATTTTAGTTTAACCTACAAGCAAATTTTTGTAAATAAGCAAGGGTAAAACCCAGCCACTTTCTGTAGAGAGGAAAACAACAAGAAAGGAAAAACACAATATTCAAATCCTATTACCAAGAGATTGTCAAAAAGGACCAGATATATTGAGGAAATAAACTGGCTTCTCTCTCCGATATTTCAAATGCAAGATCTTAAAAGATAATAACAGCAATAAACTGTTTCTTAGAAGAGTCATATTTGCAGTGGCATTCAAGACAGCTAGATTTGTGTCATATGCTTCCAATAGCTTGGGTGAAAAGCCTCTACCCTCTCCACTCTTGTGTATCCATATGTCATGAAGTATTTTTTAGTTTCTTAGAAATTGCACCAAATGCTTTCCTACAAAACTATTTAGTTAAATTGTGATAATCAGTCTTTCTATGTTATCTTTGCACAAGAAGACTCACCACAAATACAAGTAGATCAAAAGAATTTACACTTCAATTAGATTTTGCAGCTCTCTCATTAACAATTTTCCTATGCTTTCGACCTCACACAAAAAGATAAAAGCACATAAGAAATTTTCTCCCCTTTAACAGGATAAAACACTTTCGTGTGACCTTATTAGTTCAGTTTCATGAGATCAAACATGTATCTTTAGAAGAATTCCATTATTACCCCTAAGTTATGTCATGTAGACTCGAAAACACCAAGGGAAAAACACAATGTAATCATTTTAGGTCATTTCTAATAAGTCTTATAACAGAGTACTTCAAGCAAACCTTCTTATAAGTGAAGCAATACTCTGGAAAGTTCATCACAGAGTTGCATTGAAGAGATTAAAAGAATTGGAAACAAATCAATACACAATTTTGTTTTCTCAATGTCTTAGTTGTGGAGGATTTTAAGCAGGATGGACACAGTTGTGTTACGAAACTGAGTCAGCTAAAACAATTAATTTGATTTCCAATCTTAGCTGCATCGACTTGGAAATAAAAATTCAGGAAAAATTGGACAGGATGTTCACAATGATTTCAGAAGAACATATGCAAATTGAAGATGTCCAGCTCTTTCAACAATAGCACCTGCCATTTCATTTTCATACTACAGGTAATGCAACCACCTTCCTAGACTGATAACTAGAGCAAAATATTCATCAGACAAAACAAATCAATACACGATTTTGTCTTCTCAATATCTTAGTTGTGGAGGATTTTAAGCAGGATGGACACAGTTGTGTTATGAAACTGAGTCAGCTAAAACAATTAATTTGATTCCCAATCTTAGCTGCATCGACTTGTAAATAAAAATTCAGGAAAAATTGGACAGGATGTTCACAATGATTTCTGAAGAACAATTGCAAATTGAAGATGTCCAGCTCTTTCAACAATAGCACCTGTCATTTCATTTTCATACTAAAGGTAATGCAACCACCTTCTTACTGATAACTAGAGCCAAAATATTCATCAGACAAAACAAGCTTCCTTAATCTTTCACTTCCATCATATTTGAAAATTACTCAGATGAGATGATGGAGGCTTGCATAAATATTCAAGATACTATTTGACACTAAATTAAATAAGCTTCGTGATCTATATAAATCAGAATTCCAACTAACTTGCAAAATAAAATTTTTTCTACAGTCCACTTCCACAATTGACTAGCTGACAAGATGGCATTTTTGATAACAGTAACTTCCACCTGAACATAAATAACCACAAAATGCACATAATAACAGGATTCGCAAGCAAATTGACTGAGCGTGGCTCTCAAATGGTGAAATAAGTTGAGATGGGATTGCAGGAAATAAACGGCTAGAGGAAGGTACGAAGAATCAACATTGGGATAAAAGGGTTATATATGATAACATCTATACATCAAATGCATTTGTATAGTAATCATTCGTCCAGTCTTCACTGGAAAAGTAATTTTATATAAAAATTTCGAGTATAATTACAAAGTTAAGATGTGATGTACTAACCAAGTCAGAAACATGGGCCAACACTTGGAAGAAAATGTTCCTGGGCTACATTTGTCAGGAAAATTTACAATATACACAGTCCTTCCATGAGTCTCCACATGGTCTAATCACTGCCTTTATACAGTGGTTTTCTCTGCAAGTAAGGTCTTTTCTCTGGAGTACACAAAAATCATGGTAGTATTCCTACGGACAGCACTTGGAAAACCAATCAACACAGATATGGCACCCATCAAAAGAAGTAAAATGGAGACTGCACATTCTCTGGCCAAAGCCCTTCGAAGGTATAACTGCGTCCCTAGAAGAAACAGAAACATAAGACCTGGGTATAAATGGAAATTTAGTACATTTCAATAACAACTTAAGCATATGGAAGGAAGGACTATCAATTATAGAACAGCAAACTACAATAATAAAATATTGGAATCAGGATATGAAAGCCAAAAATTCCATACATGATCAGTTAAAAAACTTAAGCATATGGAAGGAAGGAATCAATTATAAAATAGCAAACTATGACAATAAAATATTGGAATCAGGTTATGAAAGCCAAAAATTCCATACATGATCAGATAAAAGACACTCTTTCAGGTCACATTTCATCAGATATGCAAATAAGTCAGTTGCAGATCCATATATATAACTTCTAAAACAGAATCAAATCTTCAGTTTCTACACCAATTTATCAGACATGAAGCAAACCTTAGAGAGTGGAGAACTTAATGCAAACAAGGCATCAGAATAATCCTTAAGAAGGTCTCCAGCAATTAAGTGTAGACATGTCCGGTCTGCAAGGCAACATTGGTGATACACCATGACCTAAAATAACACAGTCAAGAAATTACTTACTTGAAGTTACACCCACCTTAAAATAAACACAGACTATCGCAGAAAAGAAGCTGTTTTTCGAGGACAATACCTGGAATTGGAGCTCCTGATGGTAAACTGTTTGTTGCAGAGGGTGGGAAACTCATGTTATTCACAACAGGCCTTTCAATTGATGGCCTGAAGTAGCCTGTCAAGGCAGGATTTACATAATTGTCCCAAATTAGCTTTTTAAATAACCAAATCAATCTCTAGCTCAATCATAAATACTGACAACTCTTGGCAACAAACATAAGCAGTAGTAATACAGATCATCTTAAGCACCATCATAACAAAGAGGGCACATAAAGAATTACAAAATGAAGAGAACTAACATCTATAAAAATACATGGGTAGACAGATTTATGTGCAATACTCACATAAACTAAACTTTCGTAGTATTTTGGGCAAGTTTACAATGTGAAATCTTGATCTGAAATATTCAAACCAAACCAGAAAATTGATAAACTTATCCAATGACTGCAATGATGCAAGACTCATCCACAACCACCCAACATCCCCAGCCTACAGATAACATATCCCAATGAAACCCCTTTCTCCACTATAATACACAAAATCTCCCCTTCTATTGCTGTGAAAGCATATCACCATCAGCTTTGTAATCTAAACTGCTAACGAGAGCAATATGTAACAAATGTTGGTCCTAGCTGCCAGTATGCCAATGCAACCAAGTGAGCTACAAACAACAAAGAAGAACTACAAATAAAATAACTTCTAAAAACCACATGATTCCACATATATTAGCCTCAATCATCTCTCACATATCAACAAGAAACCAAGAAACGAGAATCAAGTACTAAAAACTATAGATTCACTGCCAGATAGAAGATATATTTCAGAGAAATGAGCAATACTCATTTCAACAAAATAGCATCCACTTTAAAACAACATTTACGCAACTGTCATCAATGTTAAACTTCTTCTTCATAAATAATCTACCGTAGAAAAAAGTGACTTCCAAAGCAGGTAAAATTCGAATGGATCTGGCACTGTTAAATATAACCACATACCACAACAATAGCTGAAAAACTTTATACGCCTCACTTACTGATAACCAAATAGAGAAAAATCTCGAGTTGGGAACATGAAGAACCTAACAGTAACATGCACCTAGTGACAAGAATCCAGAGTAATATTTACCCCTTTAAACACAATCTAGCTAACTAATCCATACCTTCCTGACCAAAAGGAGGGCCTGCATGAGATGGATTTCTTCCATTCATCCATGCACCATGCTGATTATTGGTACTAAAATCACTTGAGGGCATCCTCCACTGATCTTCAGGAACAAATTGCCTTCTTGCATCAGGAATGGAAGACAAGTTATAGGGATGGGGATAGACTTGCTGTGGGTGTTGCTGAATTGCAGGGTTTGTGAAGGGAAAATGACCAGTTGCATTCTGAGGCAGGTTAGGTTGTGGTGGCCTTTGCAAAAATGGTGCATTACCTGGTTGAAAATGTGGATTTGTTTGAGAAGCTTGAGGATTCATATATGTGCCATTTTGACCATAATCCAATTGCCTTGATGAACTAAATCCTGAAGGTTCTTGGTTGCAAACTGCTGATGGTGTAAAGTGCTGTGGAAACAGCTCACTTTTCACAACACTATCTACATGATTTCCTTGACTAGCATTTCCAGGCATGGTGATAATTTGATTAGCCTGCAAAATGATAAATATTTCACATGAAATACTACACCAATACAATAATGCAAGGGAAAACCAATTGAATTATAAACCAGCTCTACTAAATTATTGCCAACAGTTTTTAGGACTGCAACCATGGTAGAGATGGAAATACCGATTGAGGCTGTACGGTTGGTTGAATAGGTCCAGATTGGGATAGCATGGCCGGTGGTGGACAGACTGACAGAACATGAGGATGTGGCTCTGAAGGAATAGGTGGTGGTGGTGGTGGAAGAAGCGGTGGTGGTGGTGGTGGTGGTGGAGCTTGAAGAGGTGGTGGCAGTGGTGGTGGAGGAGCTTGAAGAGGTGGTGGTGGTGGAGGTCGAGGATGAGGAGGAGGAGGAGCTTGAAGATGTGGTGGTGGTGGTGGCGGCGGCGGCGGCGGCGGTAGAACAGGGCGAGGAGGCAACAGTGTTGGAGGAGGTGGAGGTGGAGGTGGAGGTGGAGGTGGTGGTGATGGGGACATCGGAGGAGGCGGCGGCGGTGGAGACTGCGGCAAAGGAGGGGACGGTGGAGGAGAATTGGGAGGTAATGGTGGAGAACCTTCAGGAAAAGGGAGCAACTCGATGGAATTGTTTACTGCAGGTTCAGTCAACCCATGCACAAACTGCTGTTGTGTTTCCATTTCAACAGAACCACTGCTATGTGAGGGTGTATCATCTTTTTCATTTCCAGACACATCTTCCATTTCAAGCTCGCCATCCACATCCTCTAAGATGCAGTGACGTCTGTCAGTCACAGCAATGGTACTAGTATCTGACTCTTGCAAAGCAGAGACAGGTTCCACAACTGGTTGTGCATCAGCTTCTTCCTTGGGTGAACTGCTAGGGAAATCCTCTTCATCATCTTCCAATATACTACAAGATAGGAGGCCAGGCAACTGAAATGTAGCATTGCTGTTTCAGCAGACAAAAGAATTGCTTCAGAAAATCACTAGAGTTAAGACACAGTGGGAAATGAGTAAAGAAACACACTACAGCACACAACATAGCAATCAACTTGAACAACAATCTTAAGTCAAAGAACAAACAGTGAACAATGTCTAATAAATGTTTCACCATCAAACTTCTGCATACGAAGCATTTACTCCTGACATATAGAAAGCCATCACAGAAAAGCATAAAACATTACTTCTAGTATTATGAAAACCAGACTTCCACATGCCTCAGATCCAATTCACTGATCTTATGTGGCGACATTCAAAATGTCTATAAATCACAGATTAAAATCACTCTATAGGAAATTGAAGAAAGCCTATCAGCATACACCTGATATGCCCCATGATCAACAGTGAATACCACTTGCTTAGCCTGTATCAACAAGCCACAGTCACCAAAGGTTTACATTTAGGAGCCAAACCAACACAGACAAGATCTTTTCAGGATATATACTTCCATCCCAGAACAAACAGAACTAATACATTTATTTAGTATTTTGGATGAGATCTGACATTACTTGATTACGATGGTAGTGACTTTATGGTCAAAAAGAGTGATAACACTAAAAACGAGATTACTAAATATTCCAGAAAGAATTCCAGAGAAGTAATAGATTGGACAAAATGAAGTCTTATGGTTCCACATTACAGTGTTAGCAATATGGCATGTCTGCGTAGATCAACTGCATAAGTAACTAACAGTGATGTCTTATGAGCGCATCACCTGTTAAAGCACTCCAGCTTTTTGGAGAAATTAAAATTGAGAACAGGAGAGCTACACCACCTATTTAGATAGACGTAAAGCAGAAAACTTGTGCATGACAAATTTTACAATATGTACCATTGATTATATTACTATTCTTTGACCAAATTCAGAACCCATGTTTTCAGTTGGATGTGTCACATAACAAGGACAACAAATTAAGCCAAATGTTAAACACAATTTCATCTGAAAAATTAGCATGTAAAGGAATGGAACTCCAGTACAGTCAACTTCATGATTATGGAGAAAGGAACTGTCACCTAGCTAAAATCAAACAAAAAGAATAATAAAGGGAAAATCAGCAGACCTGCCATACTCATCCACAAGCATTCCTTCCATTTCTCTAATAGGATCATCAACAGCTCTCTCAGCTCGAGATGGGCGTCTAATAGACAATCCAACAGAGGTATCATCATTCGAAACTCCAAAATCATCTATATATCGCCTCAGAACAGATTCAGGTAGGACTTTCCTCTCCAGCCACAACCGTAGGACCTGGGAATGAACATAGATCCATGTCATTCTCGTAATCAAATGTGTATTCTTAAAGCCACACAACATCAAAATCACCTTAAGACACTGACGACGATTTTCACGAGCACTAGCTCCAGGTGGAGCAGCTGCACCCAGAAGGCGTGGCAAAGCTGCTTGAACTGTTGGAACATATGAGGCTCCAGCAATACCTAATATACCATAAGGTCAACTTTGTCATGGAAAGTCATAGCACAAGGAAAACCACTAAAACCAAAGTAACTGCTCACTGGGGGAAACTGTTACTGTGACAGAAGAAACAACCTTTTTGATTGTGCGAACACTGGGTAATCGAGTCCACAAGAAAGAAAAGGTCCACTTTCCGATGAAAACTTGGCTCAGTTTCCAGCTTTCGAATAAGAAGTTCAACAACCTGTACAATCATTTCTTGATTACTTTAGAATCATTTGAATCACACAGTTCTCCCCAATTCTCCTTCAAGAGGTTCCACAGGCTAATATTTTCCCTTGCCCTCCATGCTTACTTGACTTAATTTTTGCCACATACAAAACTAATTTTCTTTCTTACCAAAGCTAAATCAAATCAAATACAAAGTATGCTCATCTTTCTATCAAACATAACATAATTCTGATGATGCACAATTTGAATCATTAAAACAGGCAATGATTGGGGAACCAAAGCATAGATGATGCAAACCAAAGCATAGATGATGCAATCACTCTAAAACTTGATCTTCCAAAGATAAAATATGTCGTACTATGTAACTGACTTAGTATTACAATGTTTCAGTGAAGCATCACAATTATAAGATAGCATACAAGCAATTGTGGAAGAAGAAAAAACTGACACCAAGATTTTAGGAATCAAGAAAAACAATGTTCCACCACACTAGACAATTTGGAAAACCGCTAATTAGGAAAACAGTGCAATGCAACTTTAGCTCACCTCATTCGCAATTCCATACTTGGCACAGTCAATAGCAAGCCGAGTTGCACGTCCTATACTTTCCTTTGTCCTCGACAAGGTTTCTACCATCCCTTCAAAAGCATCACGTGCAACAGCAGCCTCAGTACCACCACTGAGTGAGCCACCACCAGCCCTTTGTCCTGAACTCAATCTTCGCTCCTCAGTTTCCTCATTGTTCACTTGATTGTGTGATGATGATTCACAACCATGAGTAGATGGAGAAACTGAATTAACGTGATGATGAAGTCCTTGCATATCTGCCTGTAGCAAATTGCTTGTTCCAGATGGAAAAGGTTGCACAAGAGAAGGGCTGGGTGTGCTGCCATGAGTATCATTAGCCAATATTAGAGAAGAATTAAGATTTCCCAGAGAGAACTGCTGTGAGTGAGCTAGTTTCCTTTTTGCTTGAGCAGCTGCAATAAGATGCTTCATAGACATAGTAGAATCCGGAGTTTTTGATTCCAAAAACCAACCAGTTCTATCTTCCATACCAATTTGCAGTCTGTAACAAGGCAAAAGAATATTCAGTTATAAAAGTACAGTCACAAAAGATAATGGGTGGTCAACATATTGAAAGTATTTCACCAGGAAAAGGATTATACTCTGCTGAAGTTTCTGGCAAATCGGCATCACTAATCCTTGACATTGTTTTAGATGTAGTTTTGGGCCTTTCTCCAGATAAAGCTGGTCTATTAATTTGACTAGCCACATGACCATAAGCTGTATTTGAACCATCTGAAACATGACCTGAAACCTTACTAGAACTAGACAGAGCCCTTTTTGTCAAGGAAACCTTAATGACAGGCTTGGCAGGTTCAAGCTGTTCCTCCATTGACTTGGTAGCAGGAAATGTTTGTGGGGATTTTGTAGGCGTTGTAGAAATAGGTTTGGAATCCTTGGATGATAACTGTTCCATTTCTAATTTTCCAGGACTTGATGGAGGCACAGATACATCAGGTTTCTTCATCATCTTTTGTTGGCTATGCAACAATGATTCCTTTGAACGGCTGCGATCAAATCCAAAAGAAGCTCTGATATTTTTCTCCGTGTTGACACCACCACCATGCTGCTGTCTTAATGATTGAGTAGCACTGGGATCTGTTTTCTTAATAGTGTCAAACATAGACCCAGTTTCCCTAGAAACTCTAACTGTCCCTCCATGAACAGGAGTTTTTGGCTCCTCATCTTCATCATCATCACCATACAAGCAAACAGCTCTTCGCCTTTTGGGAAGTTGATGAACTGTAGCTCCAGCAATATTGGAACAAGGAACATTCTTTTGATCAAGAGAACCTTTTGCTGTTCTATCATCAGAATTAAGTGAATCAGAACCCAACATTGCCTCCAAAGCCCGCCTATGGCGTTTTGTTACTGGAAGCACAGCCTCATCACCAGAAAGATCATCTTTAACTTTAATCATTTCGGTAGGAGCATCAGATTTAGCTTTCACTGTTGAAGGAAGTAAATCAGACTGAGTTTTACCCAGTCGAAGAGGGACATCAGATTTATCTTTACTTATTCGCAAGGGAACATAAGATTTGCCTTTCCCTACCTGAGCTCTTAAAGCCAAAAGAATTTCTCGTTTACCATGTGAATCTTTAACTGGTTTTTCATCAACTGTAGATCTCGAAGCATGATTCAGATTTTTAGACAAAGATCTCACAGCAGCACCATCGTCTACATCTACAAACTTTGACTTTTTAGCTGGAAGAGAAGTATCACCAGCTTCAAATTTTGAACTTCCAGGTCTATGGTGGAACCCTGTTTTTCTATTACTGATCTCAGGTGTAAGCTTGACAACACTGTCATTACTACCTTGACAGAACTTCAAACCATGTTGAGATTTTATCAGTTTTTTTGACCCCTTTCCACTACTGATTCCTGATTCTGATTTAACACCAACGGGAGAAGATCCTGGAAAATGATCCCCAGCAATTTCACCTCTAACTCCATCTTCCAATTGTTCACCAACATCTATCGAGTCCTTCAATGATTTCATCCCAGTACTATCACTTCCCTCATCAGCAACCTCCAATTTCCTCTTTGAACCAGTACCTACCATCTTTGATTTATGACCATTCATCAATGTACTATTACCAACTTGCTTGACAGAATTAGCATCTTTCACACCATCAGTGTTTTCACCCTTCACATGATAACCATCATCATTATTGGATGCCAACGATGTGTGATGTTGTTCTGCACCATTTAACAATGGAGAAGGCTTTACAACATCATCATCAGTTTCCCCTTCCCTATTTGAGTGTGAATCTAACTTTTCACCAGTTCCTTCATCTGATGTTTCTTCATGGGGCCCATCATTTAAGTCAACATCCATCCTATCTTCTAGGCCATCAGCAGAAGGACCGTCGCAGCCAAGTGTTGATTCATCTACATCTTCTCCCAAACCACCAAGATTTCTTTTCTGCAACTCTTCAAATGCCACACAGATTTCCTTCACAGCTTGGGAAAAAGACTTACCCGTCTTACCTTGACACCGTGCTGACAATTTATTCTTCACTTCACTATTGAATATCTGGATATCAGCAGAAGTAACAAAAGCTCTGCAAAACAAAAACAAATTACATGGAAAAATAAGGTAAAAATAATACCAGGATCAAAGTATGAAGTTTCCAGATATTATCCAGATAGTGAATAAAAACAAACAAAACAGCAACTTCCCACATCTCACAATAGGACAATCAATGCTTCTCATTTTTTCCTTGTCTATTCTTTCCCTCTAGGCAAATAATAATATAAGAAGCCCAACAAGGTATACACCAGGACAAGTTACAACCAGCCTTCCTATAATTCAAACATCAAAGAAGTACCCTGTCAAAAGTTTCTTAGTTTCACCAAAGCTGCAAGATTATTAGTCACTCTAGAAAGTAATCACATTCTTACATACAACCATGCCATGACAAGACCAAGCAGAAATATTAATGGACTTCCGAAGACTAACAAATTTGAGAGATGTATAAGCACAAACATGTAGCAAGAAAGAATCTTCAATCATATTTCACATAAATTCAAGTGAAAAAAAAATACTTTCACATTTTGGGTGCATCTTGAGCCAGTTACCAGCGCTAAGTAAACACTATTTGATTAAGGCTATAGAACGGCATACAACATGGAGTAGGTATCCTCTCATGGACAAAGAAAGGATTACCTTTCAGCTTCAATCAAAAAACCATACACCTACATTGTCTACATAAAATTTAGGCAAAAAATAGATTTTTTGACCTTAAAATTCTAACCAATATTCAAGTCAGACCCTATCATTTCAAAATTTTTAGGCCAGAACCTAATTGTTCAAAAATCTTCGAAAATAACCCTAATATTTCAAAAATGTTCAAAAATAACCCTAAAATTACAAGCAAAACAGAAGTTAGTCCAAGATTCTTTTTGAACGTTTCTAAAACATTAAGTATCTTTTTGAATAATTTGAAAAAAAAGGGTCTGACTTAAACATTGACAAAAACCATAGGGTTGATATGATACTTTTTACCAAATTAAGTATAACATACTTCCAGTGGTGGAACAGAAAATATTTGCAACAATTCATTATCTAAAAGCAACCATAAAGTTCCAACTATATGTAATCCCGCATAGGCCTCAAACTGTAAGTTGAAGTGTGTTCTTAGACTGGTTCCATGTACTAGTTTTGCATGCCTCAGTATTGACTTGGTGTAAAATGATGAATATCTTTTCCAGATCCAGAAAAAATGAAAACTGCAATTGATAAATTAACTCAAAAACACTTTAATTTCACAAGCAATTTAGATGAACAGGCTTGTCTGGTACAAAATGCAGCACCAAATTTTATCTTTTTCATTCATTCTGATAGACTATGAATATGATGATAACCTCAGGCAAAATGAAGTGCAATGTGTTGCAATGTAAATATATCAGATGAGGCAAAAAGTTGAGGCTTTTGAGAATAACAAACCTGTTCAAAATCTAATCCACCAAACTCAGCTCAGCTTCAAACATACACTAGTCGAGAATTTACATTTTACTTGCTTCCTCCAAACTTCTAAAGATTGTAAGGTATGTATTTAAATTATGACAAGAAGTTCAACCAAGGAAAGCTATTACACTCCACCTAGTCCAAAGATAGTTCCTAAACATCCACCAATGCATCAAAAAGCACAACAAATTGGAACGGAAGTACATACATCTCTCCAGTTCCGAAGAAATGAACAAAATATTTCTTGGGGTCAGGAGCTTTATCCCAGTCCTCAGGCCGACTGATCTGTAAAGTCAAAACCCACAAAGCTAGCTCAATATTAGTCATAGTGGCATAAACCCAAAAAGTTTACATGGAGAAAAGGAAAGAGAACCTACAAACTCAATCATTGCACAGAAAAGAAAGATAGAAAGAAGAAAACATACTCGAACCTTAATGTCCAAAAATCACAACTAAAACCAGGTATAAGTAATCAACAATAACTGAACTAAAGAATAAAAGATACGATTATCGTCAACAACAACCAAAAAAAAAAAAAAGAAGAAGAAGAAAAATGAGTATGAACCGACATCATGAGAAGAATCAACCAACTTAATCAACTTTGTGCATCAAATTCTAGAAAATGCACATAAAAAAATCCCAACTCATGGTAACCAACCAAAACACATACGATGAAGTAATGCAACCTTAAGTACAAAATAACAGTGCTAAGTCAAATTCTGACTACAATGAAAGAAAATCAAAAGCACCAATCTAACTCTAAAACATCAGTCGTAAGGAAAACAGATGTAAAATCAAGAAAAGCAAAAGAAGAACAAATTTGCAACCAAAAAAAATAGATTGAAAGTAAAAATAAAGACCTTGGCCGGCCAAGCGGGGTGACCCTTGACTTTAGCGAGAACAAGATCGCCCAAGCTCAACTGTTTCTTCGCCTTAGTCCTATTCGCTCCTTTTTTACGCCCCGGAGCCATAGGCGCCGTTCTCGTTCTTGTCGATCAATCGAACAAAATCAAACCACAATTTTATGGAAACACTCCAAAAACCCTAGGGACTACCAGAACAGAAAGAATAGGAGGGGGAAGTTAAAAGGAACCGAATCCAATCCAAATAAGAGATTAAAGAACCCTATCTAAATCAGTAAAGAAGCGGTGACCGATGGAGGAGTGCCAGGTCGGCTCCGGCGAGAGGAGCGTCATCTGACAAGGAAGGCGAGGGCTGCGAATTTTCAGAGAATATGAAAAAATAATTTGATATTATTGAGGCGGTCGATAGACGGAGTAGAGAGAGATGGGGGTGGGATGCTTTGGTTTTGTGGAGCTTTAGAGAACTATTTCGCTGCCAGTTGGGGTTGTTTTGTAAATTCTAATTTTCACGGGACATAACCCTTTTATTGCGCGTAACTCGTAGGTCTAGGTTTTACGTGTGTGTGTATATTTTTTTTTTAATATTTTTTTAATTACACTCGTAGGTTTAGGTTGTGCTTTATTTATTGAAAATATTACTTTTAAATATCAAAAATAAAAAACCATCGTTAGAAATAACATAATGTATATACATCACTTCTTTTTCCCAAATAAAAAAATAAAATAATTTCAATAATCTTACAAATAATTAGATTTTCATTGTGTAAATAAATTGGAACAGAAATTTTTAATTTTTAAATAAAAGACTTAAATTTCAGTATGTACTTTGCTATTTTTAAATATAATTATTTCAAAAGTACTTAAATTTTATTATGAAGTCATTTAACAACATTTATATAAAGACTACTAAACATAATAATTTACAATTAGAAGTTAATAAACATCTAATAAAACTAAATTTTTGTTATTACAAACACCAGATATTTTTATAATAATTTAAAAATATGAGTAACATATTAATATTTATATAAATGCCACTAGATATATAACGGTCAATGATAAAAATTAATAAAATTTAACAAAAAAAATTTGTTATTAGAAAACACTAGATATTTTTTAATAATTTTAAATTTTAAATACATTTTTAAAAAATGATTGTAATTTTTTATTTTAGAAAATTTGAACTCATAAGAGTGATCTAGTTAAAGTGAGAGAAGTGACAGGCAAGGCCAAGGAGCTTTGTCCAATGCTGATTCTGATGAATATGCCAACGTAAGAGGAAGTGATTCAGGCGAGGAAATAAGAAACTATGGTATGTGAAGGTTGAAATGAATATTGATTTTAGTTAACAGTTCCTAAAGCTCCTGTCGAGTACACCATTCAACAAGGAATTTCAACACTGCAGAATGAGAACTGAGAAGTCAAGAATAGCAGCAGTTTGCAAAGAAACTTACGTGCATAGAAAATGACATGCTTCACCAATTCAAGAAGTCGATTCAATTAGAAGTTATCAACCAAAAGTCTGAGCGTTGAAGTACTTACCACAATGGGAGGGTTGAAGCTGAATGGTTAGCTAGCTACCAAAACATATGCAACTTTCGGGAGAGCACAACTTGGAAATTTCGATTCAAAAGGCTTATAGAGGCAATAAAGTTTCTCTCCAAACGATAATGGAACAAGCAACGGGAGTTATATGAAGCTTAGAAGTTCTGTTACATGAAAGATTGACTTATCACACAAAATGAACACCGAGTCCATACATATGTTTTACATTTCATAGGTACATAAATTAGTTTCAATAACATGCTATGTCTCATGGTATCTGTTTATCTTATAGGGTTGTACTCCCGGATTCAGTAACAAATAAGACTATTGTGATAAGAGGAAGGAAATGGATGCAATCAAATTATTCTACAATCACATAAATGCAAATACACACACATATGCACAAATATATACGTTCACATAAGCATATATCATTTTGTTTTATTACTATTTTTGAAATACTACGGAAAGAATTACATAATAATAATACCAGGATTAGAAGCCAAGACCAATGTTATCCCCAATGCAAACTACCATGCAGTCTCAACATCCGTTCAAGAAAAAGACAGAAAGAGGAAGTGAAAGAAAAGAATCCTAGTGAATGAAGAGAAGAACTTGCAAAATTTACCAATTTATTAAACATAAGATCAGGTTCAGTTCCTAAGTCAATACACAAATGATCTTACAACTGCTTTGTTCTGATGTACTGCCAAAGAGAATGGACACCCTGATTACACAACTTAGGTTATGCACATGAAGCCAAAAGCAGAGAGTTAACTAAGGGTTTGTTTACTTTAGCTTTTGTTTTTAATTTTGGTTTCTTGTTTTTTCTAAACACAAAAATCGATAAAAAAATACACTAATACAGCACAGAAATCGATAAAAAAAACACAATTACCAATACAACAATCACAACAAAAAACTACAACTCACAACCCAACTAAACATCCCCTAAGATAACTTCATTACTTGAATAGACTCCAGAGATGGATAAAAAAGAAATAAGTTATGATAGATAAATAGATCAATCCAACAGAAACAACATAACAAAATAAATTTGATAATGAAAACATTCAAAAAATATAATCAACATGATATGACTCGAGAAAAGTAAGCATTAGTTTCAAAATCAAAGACCACTTTCCTCTTAAATTTTTCCCTCAATCTAAGGTGAACCCTTTCCTTTGCCTTCATGTCCGATGGCATCAGTCACCAAAGCCATTGGCCTTTGATCAATCACTTCATCAATAATACCGAACTCCTTTGCCTCTGTCGGGGTCATAAAATAATCTCTGTCCATATTCTTTTGAATGACATCTACAGTCTGTCCTGTATGCTTGGAGTACAATTCATTCAGGGAATCCCAAATACGAACAATTTGCTTTGTATGAATTGTCATGTCTTTTGCCTGGCCAGTGTACCCACCGGATGGCTGATGTATCATAATTGTTGCATTTGGAAGCGATTTCCTCTCACCCTTGGCACCTGCAGCCAGAAGGAGAGAGGCCATAGATGCAGCTTGTCCAAGGCAAATTGTATTGATGGGAGATCTTACATATTGCATCGTGTCATATATAGCAAGTCCTGTACATAAACCAAAGCCGTTTACATCCTAAACCATATAGTGCATATTTATATGACAAAAGCATAAATAATATAAAAGAAGACTCATCTAATATCCGATTTCAGATGGCATGGCCCATATTTATTTCTCTTTTTTTTTTTTAAACAAAAAAGAAACTACAAGTATTTGTATGAGTTTGATGATTGAAAAACAGAAGTACTCCATTTCAATCTATGATCTAGAAGAGAAGATTGTTGAAAGAATCTTGATTCAGTTTACTTTGATTCATCTTCATGTAGTTTTCATATGAAAAAAATTAAACAAAATACCTTTTAAATGCAAGATTTATCTTTGAAAAATATAATAAAAAATAATATTAATTATAATTATGAAATTCACTAGCATGTTACTATTTATATAGTGCAGCATTTTCTCGAATCACAACAAAGTATCAGATACATGTTACCAATCATCTATACAAAATCTCAATAAACGATAACAAGGGTGCATATCAGCCCCTCATTTGGAATGGCTGTAAATAAAAATTTTCTTCTGCAAGTTTGTTAGGAAGTATGAAGAAAATCAACAAATTCAATATCCAATTGAGGCTCAATACGAATTGAGAACTTTAACACAAAGTCTAGATAGAAAATTATAACTGAAAACTAATTTGATTAAGAGAGAAAAACATGGTAATCACTATTAGATCTCTAACAATATAACTATATAGCAAACTGACTCCAATTACAAGGAATTCCAGCCTAGTTACTTGTGATAAAATTTCAAGTGTTTAGGCTAGTAGCAACTGAATTATTACCAAATACAGTACCTTCGCACTTTTAAGTAGTTCCAATTCCACTTCAAGTATAGGATCCAAAAAGTTCTATACTTCCATTGAAATTCATGTTTTTTTATCTTGTTTCCAAGCTAGGGATCAGGAAACAATCAATAAAAAATATCACGTTGTTCATTATACTAGATATTCACGAGACCAATCACCGAAATCATCTATATAATTTAATAATCCAAACAAACTGATCATAGCACAAAAAAGTATTTAATAACAGCTATCAAAAAAAAAAAAAAACGCATACGGCAAGATATATTAGATTGAACCTGCAGTGACTTGCCCTCCAGGGGAATTGAGGTACATATTGATGGGTTTAGAGGGGTTTTCCGACTCGAGAAAGAGAAGCTGAGCAACCACGACATGGGCAGTGTCGTCGCTGATGGGTCCATTGATACAGATAATTCGCTCCTTGAGAAGCCTGGAGAAGATATCGTAAGCCCTCTCACCTCGAGACGAGTGCTCTATCACCATTGGCACCAAAGCGTAGGAGCGAAAACTGGTGGCCCTAGCTGATTGGTTGAGCCACAGGGGCAATCTTTTGGCCGTCGAGATAAGTCCCCTCATGGCGGAGGAGGGTGGTGTTTTGAAACGGACGATGGAGGAGGAGGCAGGTGGCTGAGAGTGGCGGTGGAAGGTGTGAGAGAATTCGATTGAAGGGAGACGGTTGGTGTTAAGAGACAGAGATCGAGTCGACATTTAGGATCTTCTTGTGTTAAAACTAGTCTTAGTTTAGTTTTGGGCCTTATTTATGATTTGGGAGTTTGACCTTAGTTCAATTTTGCTCGTAATTACAATTTTAAATGTAATTACTCGTTTTTTGAAATGTAATTACTCGTTACGGAACGCTCTGGAATCATACTTTCATTTTTTATGAAATGTATGGTTCTAATTTTCGTACTTAAAAGCCATATTTGTAACAGTGATTTAATTAAAATTAGTATAGTATTGATATAAATTTTTGTTTAGAAATAATATTGTATTGGCCGGTATCGGTATTTATCAATTTTTTAAATTTATAAATTAATTTTTAAATTTTATCATAATTATAAAATAATTTTATTATGCATCTTATGTAAACATAATTTTAATATGTTTCAAATATTCAATTAATACAAAAAATATATAATTTATACCCATTAATATCAATTTTCATACATTTATCAAATAAATTATAACTTAAATTAATATAAACAAAATAAAAATTATCAAACTATCACAACTTAATATTAATACATCAAAACTTAATGAAATAATCGCAATATACAATAAACAATTATTTTTTTAATTTATATTATTACTAATTTTTATATATTTCTCAAATAAATATTAACCTAAATTAATATAACAAAATAATATAAACATAGATAGAATATTAATAAATAAAAGCATTGTCAAATAATAATTTCCAATCATGAAACCATAATCAACTGTATCCAAATATTATACAAAGAATAATATATAGAATAAAAAAAATTACAACTGATATCAGTATTCAACACAGGAAATCCGTAAAGTATTGAAGCCTAAAAAAAATTAATAATTAGCATATATAAAATCTAATATATGCATTAAACACCATCAAAATAGGAGAATAACTTGAAAATATATAAATCTTCATTTTTCAGGTTGCCAACTGTTAAAATCAAGCTAAATCCCCTTATCATTTATCATAAAATTCTTATTAAGAAGAGGAACATGAACACTACCCTCATCTAATGTCATCCCAGTAAATGACATATTAACATCTTTTCAATGAGCATCAACATCTCCCTCAAAGTTACTCTCATATAAAAGTATTTGGATCTTTATATACCATATCAGCCAAAGTATTAATATGATCCAAAGAAATATAATCATCGTCACTAATTATTCTACTCAAAATCTTAGTAAACAAATAAAATTAAATTACTAACAATATTTTATAAATAATATTATAATATTAATAATAAAATGAACACACTTCTCTTGGAACTTTAGGTTATATCTAATATTGGCTAAATTATTTAACCTCTTATTTTCCAATTTATTTCTCTTCTTAAAATAGATAAACTCGAGCATACTCAAATTCCTTTCACATCCAATTGCATTCACATACTAACTCAAAATACAAATTGCAAATATTTGCAATTCTGAAACATCAGTGTCAAACTAGTCCCACCAAGAATTTATAAGAAAAAAGGGATCTTATAAATAAAATAAAATAATGATTAATTTTAAATAAGTAACAAATGAGATCATATATATTTGGATTAAGCTTCTCTCTTTGTCGTAGTACTAAAAGTATCCCAAAATCACTAGTAGCCTCTTTATATTACACTATTCGTGAGTTTTGGAAGTCTTGTATCATATCATAGTTGATAATGATTATAATGGTCTTCAGCCTAAGTCATCATTTTTTCTTCCATATAGTATCTTGTCTCAATAACAAACTTGACAAAAAGTTTACCTCTATAATTATGCATTGAAGGAACTTTATATTTTACACTATAAAAGGTAATAGCATCCACCATAAGCTGATAATAATATGATTGAGCAACATTGAATAGTAGACATGTATCATACCACCAACTAACCCTAGTTATATCTACATCTACTTAATCACCTACTTCCCTTATTTGAATGATGGCACGAATAGAAGGTCGAACTTTGAAATTTGTTCTTAAAGTTAAAAAAACAACAAATGACCTCCTTCCTTTTCTGTCTAACCCCACCGTTACTTGAACCACTTTATTCTTACTAGGGATATAAAAAATGGACCCGACCTGATAACCCAACCTACCTGCCCTAGACCATACCCGACTTAACCCGATTTGACTGAAAAAGTCAACGGACTGAACCCAACCTGCGC
>JAOXYD010000003.1:5577431-5590418 GCA_028565735.1 Pinacopodium congolense | reverse complement strand
ATAAAGGAGATTATTGAATTGTTCTGAATGATTATTAAATTTATTGATATTGAAAATTGCGTCTTTTATTAATGATTATTTTCCTTTTATTTTAAGTTAATATCTTGTGAATTATTGAAATTATTATAATAAACTTTTAGATAGAATTTAATAAATTTAGAGTTTATATTTAAAATTAAGAATTGAGTTGAATAATTAATGTGGTTATAATTTACTATGTGAATTAAAAATTGAATTTGAAACGAGTGTTATATAAACTGATAAACAACTGTTGGATTCATAATTATAGGTGAAGAAGACGAAAAGGAAAGACAAGAGTCGTGAAAGATGCAAACAGCAATAACCAATCTCTATCTCAGTCTCAGTCTCAGTCTCATACTTCTGATGAACAAAAGAAATTAGGAGGCCCACTTAGGGACCAAATTTGAAACATCACCAACACGTTCACTGATCAGATACGTGTCGAAGTAGCTTAGGCTTTTACTGATAAACTAAATATAGACTGATTTGCCATTGCACCGTGCCTTTTTCTAAGTTCCCCACATACTAGTTTGATGATACGTTATTTTTTTTTTAAATTTAGAATATTAAATAAACATTCTCTTCTCCACTTGCTCTCTCTCAGTGAGTTATTGTTGATGTTTCCTCAATATTTGTGTCTCATTGCACTAAGAGTTTTCTTCTGCATATAACTCTGGTAGAACTCTATGGAGCACATGTATCTCAATTTTGCAGAAGGAAAGAGACCATGATCATATCTTTCCTTGTACAAAAATTGAAGTTATTAGATCTACTAAATTCATTGATTATAATAACAAAAGAAATGGGCTTGGGCAAAAGTGGCGTTCTTGCTAACTTTGTAAGGCGAGAAGCTAAAGATTAGGAAATCAATGTTAAAAGATTGAACCGCTAGTGCTTTATTTCCATATGCCTGTGCCTAAAATCTATGCTAGATTATCTTTAATTTCTTTGTTATAATATACCTATCGTTAAATCTGATTGTTGTAAAATATGTATTAGTGTTGGTGTTCAGTGGTGAGAAGACTTTAATCAATAAAGGCAGATGCATTTTCTCATGTCTTTCTTCTACGTGGCATGTCATTAAGAATCCAATAATTGTTACAAACAAATGTTTTGAATACCATACTCTACTCATGGAAATAGATGAAAATTGATGCTAAAATTTTTAGTACACTATTTGCCCTGATAATATAGTTAAAATTGATGAATAAATTTCTTTAATTATATTAGATATTTATAATTTTATTTTTTATGATAATGAGAATAAATTGACTTAAAAATATTATGATATTAAAAACTAAATTAAATTAAAATTTAACACATAATGATATAATAAGAATAAAACAAAAAAATAAGCAGGTACAATCAAACATATTTTAATTTTTAATTTTTCTGTTACAAATTTTAGTTAAATAGATTTTTCTTTTCAATTTATTTATTATAAAATTTAATCAAACAGATTTATATTTTTTAACAAAAAAAACATAAACCAAAAATGAAAAATAAAAACAAAAAATTATAACAAAAAAGCAAAAATAATATTAAACGATCTTTAAATTTTTATTGAGAATTTCTTTAAATATTTTATAAATATTAAAAAATATTTTAAAATATTATTAAACATTAAAATTTTTATAAAAATACTTAAAATTTTATTCCTATTTTAAAATAATTTTTCTATAAATACTAAAAATTTTATTTCTATTTTTAAATACAAATATAATAACAAAAATGCACTTACCTCATTTACACTTACAAATATATTTTGTAAATTTATACAAATGGAAAAAATTACAAATAAAATTTTTTATTTCTTTCTATTTAATAAATAGGTTTTGCAAATATTTTTTTCACATTTAATAATTAACATAACCTATTATTTAATATATATTTTAAAGGTATATTATAATATTTTGTTCTAAAATTTTAAATTTATTATATATTTAGTTTTTATCTCTAAATTAATTTATATTTTAAATTTTTTTATTATAAATACCAATTAAATATGTTTTTTTCTTTAAAAAAATAAAAACTATAGGCCTGGAATAGGAACAAAATCTAATCGATCATAACATTAATCATTGACCTGCAAAATTTTATGCACAACCTAAATATAACAAAATTCTAATTCGCATTAAGCGGCAAAATGGATTCTTTGTAGTTATTATGCAAAATTACTATCCGCACAAGACAAAAAAGAAAAGTTCATAAATTACAGTTGAAATTGTTCTGTCAAACTTTAATTGTAAGAGCTCCTTGAGTTGTTAAAATGATAATACAGTGTTAATCAATTCCTTTTATTTATGCATTATCCTATCAAAAATAGAATAAGATATAAAAAAAACTCATTTTGAAGAAGCAATTTCTGTTATGTACCCATCATTTAGCCATGGAAAAATGTTGCACTAATCCTTCCAAACTCTTCACCTCCAAGGAGTACTGAATCCCTCTTTCTTTTTCTGATGGATATTGCTTCATTAGAATACATAACAGGCCAACAGGGAACAACAGAGCTCTTGGCCGAAAAAACTAATGACATGAGCTCTAGATTATCCCTGATCCTGGGAACATATCTGAAATTCTTGAAATAGCAAGATGGAGAAACCAAAATATGAATCAAATAGATTAAGGGCAATGAAAAAAGAGCTACGGAAAACGTCAAACATTCAGCTTACATGTCATGCAGTGTTCTCAATGCAATGTTCTCCTCTGCTACAGGTCTTCAGCTTCTGACCCCGCAGACCATTCCAAAAGGCTGCTGAAGTTACCACCTTCTTTCCAGGAAGCTGAACTTCTAATACCTGATTGTTTTACCAAACCATCAGAATTAGCAATGCAAATTAGCTTGTGAGTTGGATTCAGTTTCACAAGTTACAGAAACAATCTTCAAACTTCTCTGAACAGGTCACATTTTACTTTCTCTATAGACACTTTATCATTTTTCTGGCAAAGCAACAAAGTCTATCCCAAATTTCAAATATTTGGGAAATACAATACATGTTGCAAGATGGATGGACAGACCTCAAGTGCCGTGGACATTCCACATGGAAACACCAAAGAACCCCTGGAAAAAGTGATCTCATCCACTTCACTGTCTCGACGAACACCCTGGAGGAGAACTCTTGTGGTAATGATTTTGAGTTCTAATTCACTCTGATGACCTTTGCTGTCTATAAGCACTACTTTAGCTCTTGTTCCCGGCCATCCTGCAAATGCACGAACCTAAAAGGATTGGATGTATTCACTGTGAGGTCACTTTAGGTGGAAAAGTGAGAGCTTACTTTATTATGTAGGACTAGAGCTTCCTGAGCAAAGGACAACCAAGACTCCTCAGGATTTATCTGCATGAAGCAGAAATATTAAGCAAGTATCCAATATACGCACTATAGAAAAAAAACTAATTATAAAGCTTTTTCAGGATCATTTAGTCATTATGAAAACAATAGCTTGTTTATTAGCGACCAAATTATTCACTCTCCTCAAAACCCAGACACAAAACCCAGACCAAGAAGGAAAAGAGACAACTAAAAAGAACAAGAAGGAAAGGAAGTTAAATATAAAAAGTAGGATCTTTTCTTTTCTTTGTAAGCCACAACAATACTATGATTAACCAACAATAACTGATGATGAAAACCCAAGGAGAGGCTGGCTCATGCTTTTCACCTGAAAAACTACTAGAATGCATAACTTCTTTTATTGCAAATCTACCAAACATCATAGAAAACAATTATGATCATGGCTGACAAAAAAACATAAGACAAAAAATCAAAAAATCCGTGCTGGAACATACATATATAGAGCAGATAAAGAGGCCCAAGAGATCAATTTTAGCATTGATAGGATACACCTAACAGGATCTATCAAACTTATAGCCCTGTATTTTGAAATACACAAAATACACACAGAGACGGAGTACCTTTGGAGCCAATGTGGCTTTAGAATCATCTTGAGGTCGAGCTTTCAGCTTGGCTGATCCATTGAAGATAGCGGGCAATTCATGAACAAGAAGTTTAGATCCTATAAATAAAAGAGCATTGATTAGTAAAACAGCCCTAACAGTAACATGAACCACATTGATGAGAAAATTAGAGCTGGTATATTATAGATCAGTAATTTAATAACAAGTAGCTTTATGTTGAAGGAAAAGACAGATTATAAGTGAAGGAGCAGCAATAAGTACAGGGTAAAATTCCTAACCAAGCGACATTGGACAGGAGATCTTGATGATTGATGCCCTTATCATCATTATCCATCATATATCATATGTACAACAAACAAGTACAACCATGCATTCTGTTTGCTACCTATAACCTTTTTTCGAAAGTTACCTATAAACTGGAATATTAAAACAGAGTCAAGGATTATCGGGTTATTCAAACTTGTTATTAGATTACAGATCAGAAACCAAAAAAACTGCAGTGAGTATAAAAAGTACATGAAAAAGAATTAAGCTGTATCAATGATAGCAGAAATAAATACGGAAGACGCATACCTAATGAGAACAGCAATGCAAGCAAATCAGGAGCCTGCAAGAACTTAAGTCATCAGATGATTTAAACACAGCAACGCTTTATTAAGTTAAGAATTGTAAATGAAGAGACAAGCATTGTTATTTCTCCAAAGTTATTCATGGCTATTAAAAATTAATGATGCAATTTACAATCCATAACTGGAATCGCTGTTCTGTAGGACTTATGTTCACTGAATAGTGAAAGAAATTATAAATGTAACAAGAATTTAGAAATACAATTCTGCGGGCTGTTGTCTTTTGCAATAACAAATTCCAGAGTTTGCAAGCACAAGTGTGAAATGGAAGTCTATACTTCTAATTGGTCAATTATTAAAGAATGATGGATATGTGCCTCGAGTAGAGTCTGGAATGCCAGCTCTTGGAACCTGTCAAAAAGCGTTAGCTAACCTAAACAGAACTCCAATATAGCATGCTACAGAAATTGGTTATTGGTGCGGTATAACTTCCCAAGCAAGGTAGTCGAACAACTGGATAATTAACACAGAGAAGTAGTATCCTTACCTTAATTTGATCATCAACTTCCAGTCTTTCACAGGAAATGATAGGGCCAGCATCTAGAGCACGAACAGTGAATGCCAACGATACTCCAGTTTCTTTAGCACCATCCTATTGCGGAGACTTTAGTGCAAATTTAAGATATGAATATATGGTACAATTAATCAAAGCCTCTAAAAATGCAAGGGAACCTGCAATGCTCTTTGAGCAGGAGCAGCACCACGGTAAAGTGGAAGCAGACTTGGATGTATATTTACTGTACCTGAGAAAAGTAAATTTGCACTTGACAAAATTCTATGACAAGAATTCAGGTTACATTACACAGATATTACATATATAACTAATCATTTTCTTTTCATATTTTGTTTAAGAATGTGTTTTGCCACCAACTACTTGCTATGAGCAAAACAAAAGAAAGGAGGCCCAACCAAGTTGACCAAAAGCATAAAAGAGAAGCCTTTAGAAAGAGAAAAACAAAAAAATAGAGACAAACTCACGAGTTTTTACAACAACATAAAAAGGATAGCCATGTTAACCAGATCTTTAAACAACCAAATCTGGCTCTTGTATTTAAGAGCACAAAAACAGCATTTTAGTTTCATTGTGTCACATCCAATAAGCATTTAGTTACCATTTAATCAACACCCCAAATCACAAAGAAGACTTAAAAAACATTAAAAGAACAAACAAAAATCCATCATATGCTATTGTCCCATGGTAGAACATCTTGAGGACTCGGAATTTGGAAACACAAATCTTTCATAATTCTGAAAATTTTTCTCTTTGGCATCCAAATTTCAAACCCAAGACTCTAATCATTATGCCAGACAATAGCCACTAATAATAAAATATTTTGAACCACTAAATTGCAACAAACTTAAACCCAAGTGTTGATTATAAACTTCAACAGTCCACTGTAGAACAGCAGCAGTACAGTAAACTTTTGCATGTTTTAAAACATTACATAAAGAGAATATTGTGTTTACATCACAGAATGATTACAACTAAAAGTTCAGAATCACAGTATGTTCTATCAGAAGTAGCAGATGGGTGAAAGTTTTATGTTCATTAGCACAAGAAAAATTTCACTAACCTTGTTGTGGAACATTAAGGAACTTGGTAGGTAAAATATTCCCATATGCTGCTGTGACACAAAGTTCTGGCTGTAATGCTCTTAGACTGGACAAGAAGGAGCCCTGAATTCAAGAATTCAGGAGTTACCTTTATGACTCGTGTCTTCAAAACAGAGTGAAACAGTTACCACAGGCCATGATGAAGTCCTTAAAATTCATAACCTCCTTCAAGACTAATACAGTATTTAAAAGGTTGCTAAGTTAAAGAGAATTACAACTAGGAGCATGATCAGAGAAAAGAAAGTTCTCCAGGGGATTGCAATGAAAATATTCCAAAACGATTTTGCTAGTGAAAATCACTACCTACCTCTCCAGGTCGTTCAGGTGTGAAAATGAGGTCGGAAGGGAAACCTTTGTCAAGAGCATACTGAGCAACAGGTGAAGGCATCAGCTTTTTACCTCGACCACTTCGAGCAGGTGGCTGAGTAATAACGGCTGCTACCTGATGAAAATAAAATCAATAAATGCATCGCTTCTATGTAAACCAACAATGCTCTTATCATTTTCCACAAAGTTTTGGTTGAATCTGCATGTCATAACGGAGTACCGCCCACATCAAGTTGCAGATTACTTTATTGGATTCTAATTCTAAGGCCAAGGGACCACCAAAAGAAAACAAAAAGACGAATACTGTCAGCATATTTTGACTTCTAAACTCTTCCTCTTTTCTTTTTTAGTTTCCTTCAATTCCCAGTATTGGGTCGATGTGTGATTGTCAGGAAATGAAATTAAAGAAAACAAGCAAAATGAAGTTGTCATCAAGAATAAGAAATGAAAGGGCATCGCAAGCTCAACGTAGCCACTCAATTTAAGATTTTCTTTCTATTATGAGCATTTGCATCTCTCACAAAGCTCAATGAGATTTAAAAGAAGTATAATTCCAAAAGCTTAAAGCTTGAGTTTATCATAAGAATTTAGTTAATCCACCAGGGACATAAAAATACTTTCAAAAACCGAAACTTTTGCTCCTCATACTTCCAAAAACGAAATGAACGAACTTTTTCAAAGAAGGAGAAGCCCAGTACCTCGAACTCGGAATTGGGGGCCGAAGCAGCATTGAAAAGAGCGTCAAGAACAGATGTAGAAACCTAGAACATGAAACCCACTTGATCTAAGCAGCGCAATACACATAGTATACAGTACATTCACGCACGCGAATGTTGTATAGAGTTGAATGGAGGGTACCTGAGGAGACCCTAAAAAGACAAGTCGTTTCTTGTTAGGAAAAGGAGGAGGAGGAGGAGAAGAAGCTGGCGTTGCCCTTGAAACCTGTGAATTGCAGCAAAAGAGACGACGCAGCGTCAGGGAACAGTTCATAGCTCTCTATGAACTGTGATTGCTTGGCTTCTGGGAGAGACAGAGAGAGCGCGCGAGATCCTATCTAGTCTACTAACTAAAGAAATAATATCAGAATCTCAAATAAATTTATAATCTTTTTCAGTAAAAATAAATAATTTATAAGTATAAATACATTTACAGTTATTTTATTTTCATTTTACCCTGCTTTCTTTCTTTTTTTTGACTTGTCACCTGCTCTTATTATCTATAAGAAATGAATTGGTAATACTGCTCAAAGGAGCCACAGATCAGATCCAACTCTCCAACACACACAGCTTTCAGATTGTTGACCCAAATCTGATAACAATGTCTTCGGCCTTTATCAATCTCGAGGACTCCCCCATGTTCGAGAAGCAGGTGAACCCTTTTGTCATTGTCACGCCACCTCTATTTCTTCCATTTGTCGCAACTCAATAACTGTTGAAAATGATTCGTGTTCTGGATTTTATAACGTGATTCTGATTTTTCGAGTCTTTCATTGTCTTGATGGTACTTTATTCGTTATTTTTAAATGTTTTTTTATTATGTTTCATGGACCATCATCTTGCATTACCTCTCAATTTAATCCCTTTTCGAGGTTTGCTCATCTATAAAGAAAGATGAACCGAGAGATCTTAAGAATTTGTGGAGGCTTTTGAAGGTTGTTACGTTTTCCTGTCTTGGGCCGAGACAAAGTGGGAATCTTTTGACATTTTATAGGCTTATGAAGAAGTTTTTCTATTTATATTCCTTGTGTAATTAACCAACCTAAAAGTTTTCAATTTTGGCTCCGGTTCCTTGATCTCACTACTTACCGGATATTTACATTCTCTTTAGCATTCTCTCTTCAGTCTACTTGCTGAAGGTGCAAGCTTTCTCTAGATAATATTCATTGAATTTGGATTAACTGGTCGTTACGCGTTTCTTATGAGAAGAATGAATCTTAAGGTGATGTTTGTTCCTTGATTCATCACAACTTTGGGAATGCGTTGAAAAGGGGCCCCTTTGGGTCTATCAGTGTAGCGAGCTGAATATTTAAATAGTATTTGCTTTCTATCATGAATTCCCATATGGCGTATACATGCCCTATAAGAACTTCTAAGTAGTCATTGCCTAAGTGAGCAAATGATTTGAAAAAGGAAGGCTGGTTGTGATAGGGAATCAATTAATCAGCAGGGGTAGGAAAGTTAGTTACTGTTTTCAAAAGGAACATACACAGAAAAAGAGATAAGGAAAATAATCAATTGAAAATTATTTGCAATCTATGTATTCGTGAAATTTATGTGTATTTGTTTCCAAATATACAGGCCTTATTTTGTTTTTGGTTATACTGGGCCTCAAAACCAAGCACATAACTTTAAAGGGAGGGGACAGATTCAGTCCTAGCTGAGCTACAGCTTGTCAACAAAACTGTAAACCTATATGTCAACTAAATTTGATGATTTTGACCTTCTTGAAACTACATTCTTTGTGCAAAGCAGTTTGTTCACCTTATGGTTTACATAATTGTTGGTCAGCCACATACCTGAATGGTTTTTGACTAAATTCAGAGAGAAGTAATCATTCTTATTAATATTGGGCTTTTGTTGTCTGTACAGATATGTTATCTAGAACAGATAACTGATGAGTTGAAAGATCGTTGCCAAAACTTGTACAAAGGATGTAAGAGGTTCCTGTAAGTGTTTTCCCCTTTCCTTACAAGTATTTCACAGCTTGTTGATACACTTGCGATATGACTTCAAGTTCAAGTCCTTTAATTTTTCTATACAAGTATTTTCAGACTCATAATTGACTTAGATGAATGTAGTACATCTGTAGGCCCTCAAAGTTGGTAGAGAAGGCCTTACAAATTAATTGATGCTTTCATCGATATTCCTTTCTACATTTTTTTTCTAGTTCTGAACTCATTGTCAAAGAAGCTTCTTCAGTTGTATGATGTGGTACTGGGATGGATCTTTAGTGTATTATCTACAAGTTGAACGATGTAAAAATTAGATATTTTCCAGCTTGATGTCTCTTGTTTTTTTAGGTTATTATATTTATGATTCATTTCTCTTGTACAATGTTTGTGTACATGTTGTTGGCAAAGGTGATTATTTTATACAGACTTTCTGAAGAGATGGTAGGTATAGGGCACAAATAAGGATATGGAAAGGTTTTTGAACAGAACTATCAACTAAACTAGCAGCTAGACCCAAATAAATTGAAGATCCCAAACTTTAGCACCTTAGTCTTGAAAGCATATGGGTGATCTGGAATGAAGGCTCAGTTTAGAGACCAAATGCATGTTTTTTTTTTGGAAAATAAGACCAAATGCTTGTTATTGCCTCTTTAATGGCCAGAAAAAATTGTTAAAAATTTAAAACCTCTTATTTGAAATGAATTATTGTGAAAAAATTAAGGAAGTGGAAAAAAAAAGAAAAGAAAGGGATGTTCTTTCTAGCAATCTTATTGGTGTGTATGCAAACAAGATTAAAACTTTAAAAGAACAACATCCAAAGCAGCAGAGAGGTTCAGGTTCCGGGACTAAAATTGTGTTTAAACAAGGATTAATCATGCATAGCCTTTACTAGTATCGAGTTTCTATTGTGCTAAAAATATTTGATCATTGACAAAATACTACAACTGGATTTATGTGTACTTTAAAAGTTGAGATTTTTATGGGATCAGACCCATCTTTTCTTTTTTGTTTTGTAGGTGGAAATTTGAGTTTAAGGGATTAGGAGGAGAAGTTTGGGTTCTTTTTTTGGTTAAGTGAACAGATGGTGAAAAAATCTATTCTAGTCTAGAGAAATCTTGTACTACCGTGAAATTCTTGTTATGTCTTATTATCAAATGATCTTCTTGCTTGTGTGAATTTCTCATACCCTCTTGCTGCCTTTTGACGTATACTTTTATTGATAGAAGCGAGTTAGATACCAGGGAGGCCATTCTCCTTTTTTAATCATTTTGTCTGCAATTTTTCCCAAGACTTTTTGATTTGTGAAGTGTCATTTTTTACAAAACATTGCTAATATCTTAATTGTTTCTACAGGGCAGTTCTTGGAGAAGCATGTACTGCTGAGGCCACCTTTGCTGATTCTTTAGAATTATTTGGAGGAGGGCAAGATGATCCTGTCAGTGTTTCAATAGGAGGTTGTTTAGCTTTTTATTTTCAAATGCACTTGCTATTGGAATTGCCAACTCTCTCTCTCTCTCTCTCACACACACACACACACACGCTTGCGCTTGCATGCACACGCTTACGTACACACTCACATGCAAACACTCACACACATATTCAGACAAATAAACAAACACATTGAAGCATACTTAAAATTGCACTCTCACGTGCACACACACTGATGGATAGACACATAAGCATGCAAAGGAAATGTTTTTGCAAGTGATGAGGAATGGAAAGTAAGCAGGGATGTAGGTTTTGCTATCTAGAAGCATAAAATAATTTTGATTCTTGGATCCTGGGTTCCCACAATCTGTAACAAAATGGACTCAAAAGCACAACTTAGAGTAATATCTAGACTTGCAAAAACAACGATAAATTTATTTTGTGACTTCGAGAAAAGACATGATAGCCATAACTTTGCTGGATTTCCACGAATCTTTGTCCTTACATATCTTAGAGGTGCAGTTCCTGACATAACTGTGTGCTTTCTCAATATCCATCTGAAAGTGACCACACCGTTTCCTTCTTTGATTTAACTACCTACCACTTCACTACATATCCTACACTGTCTATAACTGTATTCTGATTGGATCACTATTTTCATATAACCTTCTTCAGCTTCAATGCCATACATTGGAAACTGACACATTGGTGCTTCCCATGGCTATTACTGAATTCCCGTATTGAAGTCTTCTATACAATATAATGTTAATAAAACTGGCTGTCCAAATCTTGCCTACTAGTATGTAAACAAGCTGTCAGTTAAAGGTTAAAGACTTTGAAATTGTTAGTGCCTTTTTTCTGGTAAAAAAATTGCTTTGATTGATTCATCCACTTTAATTCCTCTCACGGTTTTTGTAAGAGGAAGCGCTTCCCCATGACAGGGTACACATCTGCCCTTGGATGGAGGCTCCTCTCCTTTAAATGTCCATGGTCATGCAAAAAAAGTGATCGGTAGCATCATTCAAAACTTTTCTTTTCTTATTTTGAGCTGCTTCTGCTCCTCATATTCTTCACAGATATATCTCTATTTATTGTCCTTCATCAGGATCTAGTGTTTTCCTTCTTTTTATTCATCACCTTGGGAAAATGTCACAAGATCTTTCCATTAAGCAATTTCTTTAGAATCTATCGGCCATGGTTCCTTTCTTCGAAGGGCACATTAAATATTGACAGAAGTGACTGCTCGTGGTTTCTGCCATTCATCATGCATTAGTTGTGATAGGCTGCACACATGAGAAATAAATTCCTTTTGCAACTCATTTTCCTTTCTTATTACAATTTTTGGAAAATAATACAGTTGAAAGATGAACACGTTTTCATAATCTGCAGAATGTTGTTTCTTCTCCTGCAGAATTGTTTTATGTTCATTTTCATGCATTTTGTAACCTAAGATATGTTTATGTAATTACCGGTCAGTCTTGGTTCCATTCTTATTCAGTTTTGCTGGTAAATCAGGTCCAGTGATAACTAAGTTCATCAATGCGTTACGTGAACTTTCTACTTACAAAGAGCTTCTTCGTTCCCAAGTGAGTGCTCAAATTTACACTTTTATCATGGAGGGGAGCCATCAGTTATGTGAGACATAGATTTCCTTTAGACACTCTTTGTATGAAAAAAATAAAAGACGTACATATGTTACTGGACTGGTTCATGTAACAAGTTGTATATGAATAGTAACAAGTCATTTGTGATAGGTGGAGCATGTGCTAATTGATCGATTGACACACTTTATGAATGCTGATCTTCGAGATGCAAAGGTGCTTCACTTTGTCTTTAATACTTCTTTTATCCTTGGTAAAGTTACAAATTATACATGCTTTTCTTGCAGGAGTCTCGTAGGTACTTTGATAAAGCTAATCATGCTTACAATCAGGTATTTAAGAACGCATTGAAAAGGTTTACTCTTCAATATTAATGGCTAAAAATAGATAAAAGTAGGTTTTCTGAATGGATGATGGGTAATATGGATAAACTCTTTTGAGCAATTTATTCTATAAGTGGTGCTTTTGATGTTGGATTAATCCAAACAGTTGGATTCAAATAATGCCTGTTTGTCCAAGTGGCTAGGAGATTGGTTCCCCTCAATCAAGGTCTTGAATTCGAGTCTTCTGAATGGAACAAGTAGGTGTTGGGAGCTAGGAGGGTGATGTAGGACGAGTAGAAGAAATAACGGGTTAAAACTCTTACAGTATGTTTGGTTCAGGGTAATAGCTATTTTATTATTCATCTATTGCTAATAATTAGGAATTCTTTGTTTGGTTAACAAAAAGCTTACGGAATAACTATTGCTAGCGTTAAGTATTCCTTATTTTTTAGGAATA
>JAOXYD010000003.1:5560483-5572502 GCA_028565735.1 Pinacopodium congolense | reverse complement strand
CCTGACTTGCCCTAGCTACTTAGTTAGGTTAGTTAGGTATTTTATTATTTGGTAGCTTACGACGAGCTTCACCACCCATGCCACAAAAACTAATTATAGTAGTAACCTATGAACTACTTCCTTCTAGTGCATAGACAAAAAGATAATGATAGGTACTGGAAATATTACAGAAAATTAAACATAACGGTTTCATCATCTTTATCTTTTAGTTTGGGGCATGTGATGTTCACTTCCATCCTGCACTTCTTCAAAGGTGTACCACACTTTTCCACCACAAACCTTTGCCTCTTTCTTCCCCTCGACCACAAGTTTTCATCATGATGACATTGTCAATTCTTTGACTGGTTTATTTAAAAGAAACTCATTCGCCTACATCCTTCTATTTAAAGGAGAACTTATAAATGTCATCATCTCGATTACAACCCCTATTCTCACCATTTACAACATCATTAGACATAGTTAAGAATGCGAGTGGTAGACCAATTGTTTTAACATACAAAAACTCTATATGAATTACCAGGAGACTAATAACAATTAAGGTTTGTAAGATATGGATGTCCCTAACTCTTTAGTAGCTCAATTCTAGTTCACAAATTTAAGTTGATATGCTTCTCAAGCTCAAGTTTAAATTTTAGAATTCGTATGAATTGTTTAACAACTATGTCTTTCATTTTTCAAAAAAAAAAAACTATGTCTTTCACATCTATCATGAAAATGTTCTGCAAATGATGGAGTTAGACATGAAAACGGTCGATGAGTCATTTAAGCCTCAAAGCATGATTATAAATATAAGGTAGTTACACAACATAACAACACGCACTTGAAACATCTAACCCAGTATAAATTACGTTTCTAGGGGCAAATATAGAGTTTGGAATTTTTACATAAAAAGGAAGATCACGTAATGCTTGGTTTTTCAACGTCAAAAAGTTGAGTGCTTACAATCCTTGTGCAATTGTCATCTTTATAGGGAAAACCAAGCATTAGGTTGAGTACAACTGACTAAATTGAGGATTGTTACAATCACTCATTTTTCGGATGTTTATGTCCTCTAATGAGACCAGGCTTATGTCAAACACTTTTTAAAGAAAATCATAACATCAACTTGAGTATGGGTAATTTAGATGAGATTTAAAGCATAAAATGTATTATTTATACTTATTAAATGCTTACATTCATGTTATTCATGATCTCTTTTTATTAAGTTTCATGTTTATGATGGTTTTAGAGCTTATGGATTGAAAACAAAGAAAAAAGAGCAAACGGAGTCCATGCTAGAGAGATTAATGACAGTTTCTAAGATGTTAAACGATGCTATTGTTCTTTGATGGAAACAGCCATTGAAGCTCGATATAGAGAATATCATAGCGCATTTAAACGATGCCTTTGACCAACATATCAAACCACCGTTAAGTGTCTAATTATGTGTCTTTTGTAATTTTTGAACGATAAAGTAGGAAAATCACCCATGGACCCCTAAACTTTAACAACCACTAAAGACTTAAAAAAAGAACACACAAAAACAAGAGGTGGAGGGAGGAGACACAGTAAATGGAAGAAGTGTAAGGATTTTCATTCTAGTTTATAGTTAGGGTTTAGGTTTAAATTTATTTTCTTTTGTTCTTTCTTTTCATTAGGTCAGTGGGTTAGAGCCCTCAAGACCATTTAAAGTGGATTAAAGAGTGGGATTCCAAAGGAATAGATCAATTTTGATTGTGTTCCTTTATCTTGCTTTCTTATTTTGTAGTGACTCTTTGTTCATTAATGAATATGTGTTTTTCTATTAAATCTTTGTTTTCATTGTTGAATGTGTGTACTTAACTTACTTTACCTAGTGTTAGGAAATTAGATGGGTTATACATGTTTGGGAGATTTTTTTTAATAAAGTTTTAGTTTAATCTTACTTGAATTGGCCATTTTAGTTAGATTGTTAGATAATTAAGAAATCCATGACTATTGGATTTTAATTATTGGAAGATTAAGTAGGTAACATTATTTAATTTAGATATGGGCCAAACTCTAAAGTCTTTTGTAAGAGTTCTTAGATTTATTGAATTTAGGTTTAAACTTCTTGAGATTAATGCCTTCTATTTTAATTTGTTTATAGATCAAATAGATAAAATAAGTTTAACAGAGAAAAAGTATTTCTATGACTAATGGTTGTACATTGTTTTAGTAATAAATGCCCTGATTTTACCCAACAATTTATTCCTTCGTTAGAGTAACCTACTAAAATTCAAAGTCTTCATTAGTTAGTTTATCATTTATTAGACCCTTAATTCATTAGCTCATATTGGATTAAACATTGCTTCTTTTTATTTTAGTTAATCCCTCGTATTTTTATTTTCATCACTAAATCAAGTTAGAGTTATCTAAATAATTAAACACTAATTAATATAGTATTATGCTTAGATTCCTAAAGAGACGATACTTGGTTACTTATTTTTTTATAATACTTATTAGCAAGGTAGGCTTAACTTTATTTGATCTAGGATTAGATTAGATAAGAAATTAGAGTATAGTTAGACTATAATAGTAGCATTTGACGATAACACACAAAGTGGATCTTGATGTGCAACTAAATCGATAATATTGTCTAGGAATTTGAATTGTCAATGACCAGATATATATGGAATTATATGAAGACGAGTTTGTAAGAGGGGAATTGGTTTGGTTCACCTCAACCTATGATCCCAAATATGAAAACCAGTTGAAGTGATACCTTTACTCAATGATCTGAAAGATTGTCAACTCCATTGTCCATGATAGCATTGAGTTACCAAATAAACACCACGTCATCCTGTAGTTGAAATCAACATAGCATTATGGTCAGATAATAGTTGAACTTACAGAGCATGGCTTAACAAAAACCATGACTAAGTAAAACCCTCTTGTGATCCTGGCTCAACTCGATTGGTTTGAATTACCAGCTTGTTGAATTTTTAGGAAACTACTCTTGGAAAGTAATTAGTCACTTCAAATGTAATAGGAAAAATGTTATACTTCCTAAAAATATCATCATTGCAAAATACTCTTCAACCATAAAGTAACCCATTTTCCCAAGTGAAAAATAGCTGTAAGAAGCGTGGGGCTTAATGCTCTAGCTCACTGCGTGTCTACCTATGATGTTAGATTGTTAATCAATAAATCACTATATTCTTGCCAATTTATTTGTGTGAGAATCACACTTTAATCCTTTAAATCACAAAAAAACACCTTCAAATTCCTTTAATACTTCTTTTCTATCAATTCCTTAGCATCAATCTATATTTTTATCTATAAATCACTAGAAAATTAAACATTTTTTCCCTCTTCATAATGAAAATAGGTTGGCTTATCTACTTTTGAGGCACTAATAACCACTTCATCCTTTGGTTCGACATGACTCTAATATAATGAAAGTGACTATGCACTCCAGGTTGCTAACTTCTCTAAGGAGGTTCCATCAATAGAGTTAAACACGATGGAACATGGATCTCTTTTAACCTTAACTTGGGCCCAGCATATTATGCTTCCTTAGTGGATCTAATTTAATATCCATATGAGTTTTATAAAAAACCCAAACATGTTTGGTTAAGGGAATATGTGCTTTGAAAGCAATAGAAACTCAACAATAAATGAGCTAAGGTATGGAAACTAATGCTCACTGTGAATGAACTTTTACACAGTCATATATCTGTAGCTAGTCCAATATGGTGAATTAATCAAGCCTAATAGTTTCATAGGTCCATAGTGTCACTAACACCAGTTTACATATTATCGCATTTAATCATTTCTAAATGTCTTAATTAACTTTAATTAATGATCCATATTAGTGGCTAATTTACAACTACATTTACTAGTATTCACCTAGTGAAATTTTACATGATCCTCTACACATATGTTTGTTAACTCCATGTACATACTCGTTTCTAAAGAAAAAATAAATCAATAACTACCCACCTCAATTAGTTTAATTAAAGTTGGCCATTTTTTAAGAGAATAGAAGTCACAATATGACCTTCTATATTGCTTAGAAAATAAATCTCATGAATTTCCATAGAGGTGAAGCTAGTAGGTAGGCATGTTTAAACCTTCACATTATCTTATGTTGTGTGAAAGGAGGATGTATTTGGTGGATATTTCCAAGCATACAACATGTAACTATTGTAATCAATTATATAAAATTCTATAATCAATTAGGTGATGATGTAGTTTAAACTCAGTTGCACATTAACTTCTATACCTATCCATAAAGCTACTCTAAACTCTTATGATTTATAAAGCATTTGTTTTTCCTTAATCATTATTTATTATTATGGACATCCTTCTATTTTCAGTCACTGATTGGATCAAGTGCAGAGTCAAGTACTTGGAAATTGTGCAAGTTATGGTAGTGAGGAGCTCACTCACACAACATAATCACAAGTCGATACATCATTCACTTGGGCTAACTGCACAATTGGGAAGCCATACATGATATATATAAAAAATATAATAGGGAAAAAGGCTTTGTAGTTGCTATTTATAGGGGTGAAAAGGACACAAATGAGTAATTCAGAAGTTGGAGATTTGTATATCATAGAGGACATGAACAATAACCTAAAGGTTGATTGTCCTCAGGCCAAGAATGTCAAGCAAAATATAATGTGGAACAAGGCTGTGTTGTTGTGCTATATAAGGAGGTTGGATGATAATGAAACTAATAGATGATCATAACCATGTTCTTGAACCAAACCATACTTATTTAATGGCATGGCATCATTTTTTAACCATATATATTTATAAAAGACTTGAGTTTAATGATAGTTATAGTATAAGAGCAAGTATAAACATTTGATCATTCTTTCAGCATATAGGGGTTATGAAAATACTCCTTGTCTTAGGAAGGATATCCAAAACCATTTAGACTTGGTTTAAAGAAATAGGATAGTAGGTGGAAATGTTGAATGTATGTACAAGATATTTATGAAATTGAAAGCACAAGACCATAGACTCTTTTACTGTGTTGATTGCAATGATGAAGATTGACTAAGAAATGTGTTCTAGATAAGCTGCATTTAAAGAGTTTAGAGATATTGTTACGTTCGACGTAACATACATGGTAAACAAATATGGCATGCCTTTCTACCTTTTATCAGTATCAATCATCAGTCACAGTCAGTACTACTTAGTTGCAACCTCTTAAGGAATGAAACAATAAATAACTTTTACTAGCTTGTTAGAACATAAGTGATTTATATGAATGGATGTGCACCACCAGCCCTTATTGTAGATGAGTATAATAGCATAACTATCAAGAGTGTCTTCCCTAACAGAAGACATAATTTATGTTTATGGCATGTCATTAAGAAATTCCTAACAAATTTAGAGCAAACATGGCTTACAAGATCCTCAAGGCATCCTTCATGTTGTTAGTTTTTTACTATATGAATGTTGGAGAATTTAAGGATAAGTGGAAACATATGTTATGTGAATTCAATTTAAATATATTTTTTACTACATGAATGCTAGAGAATTTAAGGATAAGTGGAAACATATGTTATGTGAATTCAATTTAAATATCAACGCATGGTAGAAGTCCTTGTATGAAAAATGTGCTTATTAGATCCATGCATATGTTAAAGATCATTTTTGGATAGGTATATACACAACGCAAAGAAGTAAAGGAATGAATGCATTTATTTTACGCATATATTCATTCTAGGATGAGCCTAATTTAATTCATAGAACAATATGAGAAAATTATAAAGGAAAAAATCGAGAAGGAGACTTAAGTAGACTATTTGTCATCTGTAAATAATGTTTTGCTAGTCACACGATTTTACATGGAGAACATATTTCAAACTTCTTATACCAACACAATATTTAGGCAAGTACAAGATGAGTTTATAAGAGTCATGTGTTGTGACTTATTTAGATTAGTGGAAGAAACTAACCCTAACATGCATATGGTTCAGGAAATGGGTAACAGGGGGATGTTATGCAAAAACAAATACTGTAACAATTTTAGAAACTATTTAAATTAAATGGCATAGTATGTCGACACATATTTAAAGTACTAACAAGGCATACATTCCACTCAATATAAAATATTCCTGTGTTTCACAAGTTGTTGAGGTCTAAACAAAACAATATAAATCAAAATCTAACCTAGACCAAATCAGAGGCAACCGTCCCTCTTCAATAAGTAGCATAAATTGGAATATCCAAGGATCGTACTCAAGAGATTCCAAGATGCAAGAAATATTAAATTAAATGATGCAAAAGCTACTCAGAAACTCAAGATTTGATTGATTTGAAAATGTAGTAAAACAAGCAAAATAGGAAAATATGCAATATGAAAATTATAAGCTAAATGTAATTAAACTAGACCAAGTGACTAAAACTGGCTAAGGTGTCGGCCTTCAATTGGGTTAAGTATCTAAAATTGATAATGGAGAATTGATTTAGGATTTACTTCACTAAAAAAAGTCACATCCAATGTTCATAGAAGCTTCTTTTATCTTTTACTCTCTATTTACCTATTTGATCCATTGACAGCCTAGAATAAAAGGTGTTAAACACAAGAACCTTAAAATTACATTTCTTAATCCTAGAAATCCTCACACAAGATCCTAAAGTTAGTCTACGCTTAGGCTTAAGTACGTTGTTTAATTGATTCTTCCAGAAATCAAACCCCAATGGTCATGAAATTCAACTACCTAAGGTTATAATCTAAGTGGTCTCTTTAAATTAGTCAAAATAAGTATTTAATCAAGAAAAAATCCATCCAACAACTTCTGCCAATCCAATCTCAGTCTTAACCTCAACCAAAATCAAACTACTCACACATATTAATCAAAAGAACACAACCCATCGTCAAAGAATAGGTTTCCATTGATTTAATCACAAAATAGATTCAATACAAGTTGAAAAACAAAAAATAAAGATAACCAACAGATAGATGATCATTCCCAGATAGTTTCTGCATAAATTAGCCACTTAAAAGCTCTGAAAAAAGATTCAAATTGAAAATGACAAGAACAATCAAAAATAGCAAAAACCTAACTAAATGATGTGAATGGTAAGGAGTGACTACCAAAACTTGCTAGAATGACGAAAATAAGACTATTTATAGTCTATATAGGTGATGCTAGGGTTTTGAACCTGATCCCTCATCGTTTCATTATGATTTGGAACTAATTTTAATGAAATGTTGCTTACAGTGCCTATCACGACAGCTTGGAACTAATCAATAGCGGGATGTAAAGTTGTTGTTGATAGAGCTAATTTGGGCTGTAATGATAGACTTATTCATCCATCAATGGTGTCATTGATAGAGCTGTAAAGTAGTTCTTCATGCCTCAATTTGCTCCAAATTCATCTAAAACTCCTCCACTTTGTTGTAAACTCATTATGTTACTGAAATTAATAAGAATAACTAGCAATTGGTATATTTCATACATCAAATGGGCAAAAACATAGCAAATTAAACATGTAAAACCAATGTAAATTACCCATTATTAGCATCCCCACATTTGAATTGTTGCTTGTCCTCAAGCAACTCACTTAGGCATTTAAAAGAAAGCCTTCTACATTGATAATTGATTAACTCATATGGTCATTATACATAGCAAATTCAACTCTTCAAACATAATACTAAATATTAAGAAATTCAATAAGATCATTATGCAAACCTGTCATAAATTAATCATTTAATTTAAATTATTAGTTCATGCATTCAACCATGAAAGATCCTCTAGAAGTATTAGTAGTCAGTCATTCACATTAAATCATAATTCAAATCAATTTACTTCCTGCCTTCTTCAAACATCAACTCAATTCACAAGAAAAAGAACACAAAGAAGCAAAAAAATTGCATTCAAGTACTATTGAGCAATGACTTGGTTGGGAGGTCACTTGGTCTTGTATACTCGAAAGTGAACACCTTGTCATGAATACTCCCGGTTGCTCAACTAAGCCACCTCACACCAATTGGTTATTAATACCACTTACAAACTTCGACCTTTTTTAAGTATAAAGCCAGCGGAGTGAATTATTGATCAATTAACTCTCTCTCTCTCTCTCTCTTTTCTGTTTTTCTTAAAAATTCATTCTAAAAATAAAACATCAAAATGACCACAAGTATCCATTTTCCAAATTCATGACATAAACTAAATTCCCTTGATCCTCAATATACATAACTAGTTGCATAGACTTCCAAATTGACTCACATACTCGAATTCATTATGCATATATATTAAATTTTATTCCAAATTCACATGTAAATCTATTGGAACTTCTTTCAACTTAAGATTATGCAAAAGGAGTCAATTCCACCATATATTCATAACCACAATTCAAAAAAAGCAATGATCAAATAAGAATTAGTCTATACTAATCATACCAATGGCATGCATCACATTAAGATATACCAATTAACATTTAATTAACCTGAGCATGATTTTCACTAGAATATCCAAGATAGTTACCAAATGACTTCCAAAGATCCAAGTGTGTCTCTATAAATATAATAATTATCTCATTTCCACCCCACTCTTAATATGAACATTATCCCTAATGTTCAAGTAATCAAAAGAAAGAAAATAGGGTAGGGAAAGAGAGGGAAAGCTTCCCTGAAAAGGATCATCCAATAACTCTTAGCAACCATCCACGCAGAACCTATAAAAGAACTCAAAACAATTAAAAGAAAAGAATCAGCCTATAAAGAAATGTAATTGAAACAATTTTAAAGAAAAAACTATAATTTTACTAAAAAGTATGCTCTACGATCAAGGAGGAGAAGGTGAGACATCGTGAAGTAGGAATTGTTCCTCAAAGTTATCCATTAACCTAGTCAAATATAATTTAACTCTCTATCCATTTATCTTAAATAGGTTTTCATTGTCTCTCTTTACCATAAGAACTCTAAACGGAAAGACTTGTAACACTTTAAATAGACCATAGCACCGTGACTTAAGCTTCTCTGAAAAATGACGAAGATGGGAGTTATAGATTAATACCTTATCACCTACCTTAATGTCTCAGTAAAGGATATTTTTGTCATGCCAATTTTTCACACGCTCTTTAAATAACTTTAAATTATGATAAGCAAACAAACGAAACTCTTCTAGCTCATGAAGCCGCATAAGTCTCTTAACACCTGCAGAAGATAAATCAAAATTAAGAAATTTTATAATGTAATATGCATGATGCTTTAACTCAATTGGAAGATGACAAGATTTACCATATACTATTTGAATAGTGACATGCTATCTTAAATGCGGTCCTATATGCCCAAAGTGAATCATCTAACCAATCTCGTCTAAAAGCATTGACAATTTTCTCTAAGATGTTCTTTAAGTCCTTGTTCAAGACTTTAACTTATCCACTATTTTGAGGGTGGTATGTTGTGGTAACCTTATAAATTAATCCGTACTTAGCTAACAAAGAATCAAAAAGCTTATTGAAAAATGTGACCCCTTATCACTAATGAAGGCCCTAGGGGTGACAAAACATGTGAAAATGTTCTTTTTAAAAAACTTAACAACACCTCTAGCCTCATTTATGGGCAATGTCTCTGCTTCCAACCATTTGCTAACATAGTCTTTAACAACCAAAATGTATTAATTGGAGTAAGACTTAGGGAATAGTCATATAAATTATATACCTCACACATCAAAAACCTCACAAATAAGAATGTTAGTTAATGGCATGTCATATTTTCTAATAATGTTCCCAACGTTTAGACACCTATTAGAAGATTTAACAAATGCATATGCATCCCTAAATAAGGTTAGCCAGTAAAAACAACACTCTACGACTTTATTAGTTGTCCTAAATGCATCATAATGTCCGTTAACATCTCTAAAATGATAGTGATGTAAAATAGAGGATATTTCCTCTTCAAGAATACAACATCTAACTGTGTCATTCATATAAATTTTATAAAGTAAAGGGTCATCCTACAGATAGTGTTTTATCTCAGTTAAGAACTTCTTATTTTGAGAATAAGAAAAGCCATGGGGAAGATATTACCAACAAGGTAGTAAACGTAGTCTTCAAACTATATAGGGGCTGTCATAGCCATCATATGCTCATCAAGGAAATCCTTGATGTCCTTGTGGGTTACGTTCTCCATAATAGCTTTATCTTGCTTTGACAAGTGATTCGTTACAAAGTTTTCTGCCCCCTTCTTATCCCTTAATTCAATGTCAAACTCTTACAAAAAAAAATAGGACCCAAAAAATAAATCTTGGTTTAGCATCGAGTTTTGTTATCAAGTACTTTAAAGCTATATGGTAAGTGTAAACAATGGCTTTAGATAAAATCAAACATAAAACTTATTAAAAGCAATCACAATCATCAACATCTTTTTTTCTGTGGTTGTATAATGGCATTGTGCATTGTTCAAAGCCCTATTTAGATAGTAAATTGGGTGAAAGATCTTACCTTATCATAGGCCCAAGATAGCCCCCACTGCAAAATCACTTACATTACAAATTAGTTCAAAAGGAAGAGACCAGTCAAGAGATACAAGTATAGGCGTAGTCACAAGCTTATCCTTTAATTTTGAAAAGATGTCATACACTTATCATCAAAAGCAAACACAATGTCTTTTTCAAGCAACTCAATCAAAAGTCAAGTAATCTAAGAAAAATCCTTAATGAAACTACAGTAAAAACCAATATGACCTAAGAAACTCTTAATAGATTTAATATTATTAGGTAGAGGAAGTTTTTTAATAACATTAATTTTAGCTCGATCTACCTATTAACCCTTGTTAGATATCTTGTGACTTAAAACAATGCATTCCTGAACCATGAAATGGCATTTTCTCAATTAAGTACTAAATGGGTCTCTTCACATCTAGTTAAGACTTTCTCCAAGTTATCTAAATATGAATCGAAAGAAGTATCAAACACAAAGAAGTCATCCATAAAGATCTCAATATAAGATTTAAGCATATCAGAAAAGATAGCCATCACGCATCTTTAAAATATAGCTGAAGTATTACATAAACCAAATGGCATGCATCTATATGCAAATATACCATAAGTACATATAAAATTTATTTTTTTCTTGATCTTTTAGGGCTACTAGAATCTGCAAATATCCACTATATCTATCTCAGGCACAATAAAAGATATGTCAAGCTAATTTCTTAATCATTTGATCAATAAAAGGCAAAGCAATGTGATCTTTTCGTGTGGCGTTATTCAATTTCCTATAATCTATACACATTCTTCACCCAGTTACTTTACTAGTGACTATTAATTCATTCTTTTCATTTTTTATTATAGTGATGCCTCCCTTCTTTGGCACCACATGCAAAGGTCTCACAATACCAGAATCAGAGATAAGATAGAAGCTTCACTACCTCATCTTTCATGACATCCTTCATATGTAGGTTGAGTCGTCTCAGGAGTTGCACCATTGCCTTGCTTCCATCCTCTATAAAAATGTGGTGTCTATAAAAAGAGGGACTAATACACTTTATGTCAATAATGATCCACCTAATAGCCTTTTTGTGGTCCCTAAGTACCCTCAATAACCACTCTTCTATGGTATCTGAAAAATAAGAAAAAAATAATAACTGGTAAGTGCTCAGGTGGGTTCAAATAAATATGCTTTAAATGATCATATAAAGGTTTAAGGTCAAGGGATGAAGGCTCTTTAATTGAAGGCCTAAGTAGCAACTAGGCTGGTCTTTAAAGCAGCTCATAAGCTTTGTACTATGTCCAATATGTTTGCTCTAACTCGGCTCTACGTTCTTCTAGTTTCTTTAGCAACTCCTCACCTAAATCTTTAAGCACTCCTTGTATTTCCCCCTCTAACAAATTTGCAAAACAATAAAGGAATGATTAGTATTAAAAAGAATATATGTCAATATAATTTCATGAGTCAAGAGTAGAAGGATGCGTTATAGCATTGAACGCAACAAACATTAGTTCTTCATCTTGAAGTATCAAGATGAGCTTTCTGTGCTGCATATCGGTGATCGTCTGTGAAATGGCCATAAAATGTCTCCCAAGAATGATGGAGATGTCTTTGTCTT
>JAOXYD010000003.1:5529631-5556746 GCA_028565735.1 Pinacopodium congolense | reverse complement strand
TAAGCTTTTCTACACCACCATCTACTATTATAGTAATAACTATTATTACATATAGAAGTAAACACATACTTAAATGAACCCTTTCCCTAACTAGGCGCAGCAACTATCTCTCAAAACTGCACCTAGATTTTAACTTGAATGAATGTTGAGTGCCTTAAATTTTTTATCGGACTTGAATAACGACTCAAGTATGTAATTTAGTTTTTTTTTGAAAAATTGTAATTTAATAAGTTGTTGGAATTGATATTTAGTAATTCATTACTTTAAATGTATCTATGATAATTTGTGAATTACTAAAAGCTTATAAAATTTTGCTTTCTTGTATACTTATACATTTAAGCTAATTTCTCTAAAAAAATTCGTCCATACAATAATATATTGCATAACTAAGAGATTAATAATATATTACTTACTTGTAAAATTTTAAATAATTAATTCGTTAATTAAATAAATTATATAATCAATCAATGAATACATAATATTAAAATTTTAATTAATACTTGTAAAAAAGTGATTCCTCTTATGAAAAATTACAAACATTATATGACATTTTTTAGTTGTTAGATTAAATTATACTACACTTTTGTTACATGGTAAGCTATTTATGTTCATAATATACTAATTGCTTAATTGCACTTTGAAAAAAGGAATATTATTTTTTAATAAAAAGTAGATATATAGAGAAGAAATAATTTTGTTTTGTTTTTACATATAATAAAATGTACATTCAAAAAATTGTTTTAACATTCAAACCCAAAATCTTCAAAAATTATAATATAATATTTGAGGATTTTGAAATTTTTATTAGACTCATTTTCAATAATTGCAATACTTGAGATTCACCAAATTTAAGGAATATATGAAATTCAAACTTAAGAGATGTAAACACTTAATTTTATTAAATTCATGAGACTAAAATTTAAAATCTTAATAATAAGAAACTGGTCAAATATTATTTTTAATCATTTAAAAATATAAAAATTAAAAAATTAAAAAAAAGATTAAAATTAAAGAGACATTAGCATCATCATATTTTAAAAATTAGATTAGATATCAAATTAATAAGATGAGAGATTTAAAATTTAGGAGTTTAATTTATATTAGACCTCATAAAGCTAGTATAAAACCAATATAGAATTGTATATACATTTATACGTTTATCGATTTTTATGAGTTAATTGTCTAGTTTGCCATTTTAATGTGCTAATTTATTATTTAACCAATTAATTTGCTATTTAATTGATTTTATTAGATAATAGTTTATATATAAAACCAATATGATTTATTAGTCTATTTCTAACTAGTACAATTAAACCAGTTAGTCCAATTTGATTTTGAAACCATAAATGCATCCTTTAAATTATCATAAAATTTAAATGATACTTAAAAGAAAAATCTTTTTCCTATCCTCCCACGTTCATTTTGTCAACACTTAAAGAAATTGTCCTTGTCACGTATACATGCTTTAAATTAACAAAATTTATTCTCCTCCTATTAGAACTGTTGAAGATTACCTTGAAGGAGAGAAGTATCCTAAATTGCAGAATGTTAATAACCTAGCAGTTGATATTCCTATTGAAGTGATTGAAGAATCAGATGACTCAATATTTGATGGCGAAGAGTCTTCTAGAAGTAGTGACTCAATCTTTAGTAAGGGGTTGGTGGATGATATTTTTCATTGTTTAACTGAAGATGATGGATCGGTTGACTTAGGTGAACTTGAATTAGAAGTTGATGATGATGACATTGAAAGCTTAGATGGAAGTTCAGATGATGAGAGGAAAAATTCCAAATTCCCCTACTTTGTATCAAGTAATGCAGAATCTATAATTGAGTTGAAGAAGGGAATGATACTTGGTTCATCTACCACATTCAGAAAGGCATTAAAGGAATATTCAATACAAAATGGTTTTAGTTACATATACAAGAAGAACGACAAATCGAGAGTGATTGTAGAGTGTAAAAAGACATGTAGATAGAGAATCCATGCAAGTAAAACTTAAAATGGAGAAGCGTTTCAAATCAAAACATTGTAAGATGTGCACACCTGTGGTAGAGTGTTTGATAGTAAGAGACTATATTATAAATGGATTGCGAGGCATTATCTACCTAACTTTAGAGACAGTCCAAGTTAGGATATTTTTGGATTAAAAGGTGCAATATTAAGAGATCATCAACAACACATTTCTAATGTGAAAGAATATAGAGCCAATAGATATGCTTTAAGGTTAGTGCTTAAAGAAGATGTAACATAGTATGACAAGTTGAGGCATACTTACATAACATAATAAAGGGAGTTCATTAAACATCAGAGTTCTAGGTGGTATTTTCGATTCATGCTATATTTGTATGCAGTAGGTGAAAGATTGAGTTGTCAATGCTTGTAGGCCCATAATATGCATTGATGGTTGTCACTTGAAAAATTAACATGGTGGCCAGTTATTGACAGCAATTGGCAGGGACCCAAATGATAATATCTACCCGCTGGCATGGGCATTAGTAAGAGTGGAGAATAAAGAGTGGTGGAAGTGGTTTCTTGACACTTTGCTAAATGATATTGGCAAGAACAATTCATGGGTCTTTATGAGTGATAGGTAGAAGGTAAGCTTATCTTTATTATAAAAAAGCTTGCTTTATAAACTTCATAATGGTAATAACTCATTTCTTTTTCAAAATTTGAACATGATTTGGGTTAACTTTTTGAAAATGGGCTAAAGCAATATGATCATTGATATTGCTTTAGACATTTATGGGTTAACTTAAAAAAACAGTTTAAGGTGTCTGCCTCTATCAAGGACAAGATGTGGATTATTGTTTCTAACTGTACAAAGAAAGGATCAAATCAAGAAATGGAAAAGTTTGAAAGTATTCATAAGCAAGCACACGGTTGGTTAGCTAAAATTCTGGAGACAAAGTGATGTAGACATGCTTTTAACAGAAGATGTAAGAGTGATCTTCTGTCAAACAATACAGTTGAGTGTTTTAATGCTTTTTTAAGAGATGTTAGGGAAAAACCTATATTATCTTGCTTTGAGATTATTAGGAGAGCAATAATGAAGAGATTCGAGCTTAAGAAGGACGGGATAAGAGCTTATGATAATGCCATATATCCCAGTATTGTAAAGAAACTTGAAAAAAAAAACAAAAAGGAGGTAACTAACTACATAGCTCATTATGTAGGTGATGGAAAATATGAGATTGATCATTACATGAATGATTATCATTTTGTCAATCTAATTAAAAGGGTGTGTACATGTTATCATGTTGCCAATCTAATTGAAAGGGTGTGTACATGTGGAAAGTGGGACTTGATTGGTATCCCTTGTGGCCATGCACTTTCAGCAATTATCTTTGTTAGGAGTGAGCTAGAAGAGTGCGCTCATTCTTGCTATTCCAAAGAGACCTACTTGAGATGTTACTTCACGCCTTAAAATCCAATACCTGGTGAGCAATTTTGGCCAAAACCTAGAGAAGAAGATGGTAAATTTAAATAATCTCTTACTTACAAGAAGAGAGCTGGAAGACCAAAAAAGAAGAGAATCAGAGAGCCTAGTGAGGGCAAGAGTAGTCAATTGTCAACCAGACGTGGTGTTTTCGTCAGTTACGATTTATGCAATCAACGTGGTTATAATGCAAGGACATGCAGTATGTATGGAACACAAGCAACTAACATGTCTAGATCCTAATCGGTAACCATATTAACTATCTAACCTATTAAACAATGTAATTGATAAAACTAACTTATTTTTATTACAGGTGCATTTATCATCTCAAGAAAGTGTGGATGCTAGCAAGGCTCCTAAGAAAAGGAGGCAATACAGAGAGGGAACATCTTCAAGAATTAAAGGTATGAAAAATGTGTTATGTTCTAATGTTATAACGACATATCAACTATCATATTATAATCTATTTGTTAAAAACTTATGCAGATTCCTTATATTAGAAGAACATATGGTATTGTAAATGTTTGGAGGTATGCAGATTCCTAGTTAGGATCCTTTAGAGATTTTTTGTGGTTATGAAAAGGCTCCATGTTTTTACATATAGAGGTGTCCCTGTTTTTGAATATGGTGGTTAATGTATAGGGGGACTGGTGGTTTTTGTATAGGGAGGTGTCCATGATTTTGTATATGGACATCTCAAATATTTTGTGATTATGATACTGTAAATGATATGACATTGATAGTAGTTATGCAGATATACTATCCCATGTAATAGCATATGTATTGCTTTAATTGAAATTTATATACCCAGATACAAGTTATGTCATGTTGTTCTCAATTTTAGGTATTAAGGATGGAAATTAAGGATGCAAAATTTTGTTAAGGATGTATAAGCTCTCTTCATATTCACAGCTTTAAGGCATAAAGTTCAATTTTTATTTGTTGTCGCTTTACTTTTTTAGTGCTTTCTCCTGTTAAAAGATGTTTTTTGGTGCTATTATGTGGCTGTTTGTTTTTAGATATGCATCTGTATGCCTTTACCTCTTCATATGAGCGCCCTTCATATTCACAGCTTTTAGGGTCTTAAGTTCACTTTTTATTTGCTATCGCTTTACCTTTTTGGTGCTTTCTCCATGTGAAGGATGTCTTTTGGTGTTATTATGTTTAGATTGGCTGTTTGTTTTTAGATATGAATCTGTATACTTGAATACGAAGACCATGATCATGTGAGAATATGAAGAGTGAAAGCATGCATCTGACATATTTTAGTTAGGATCCTTTAGGCTCCATGTTTTTGCATATGAAGGTGTCCCTGTTGTTACATATGGTGGTTAATGTATAGGGTGCTTGGTGGTTTTTGTGTTAAGGGGCTGGTGGTTTTTGTATAGGAACATCTCAAATATTTTGTGGTTATGTACTGTGAATGATCTGACGAGATGATAATAGTTATGCAGATATATTATCCCATGTAATAGCATACGTATTGATTTAATTGAAGGATTTCTTTTGGTGTTATTATGTTTAGATTTGTTATTTGTTTTTAAATATGCATCTGTATGTTAGAATACTAAGATCAGGAAACCGAAAACTTAAGCATCATTCCTGGTTACCAAAATGAGCAAATGCTCTTAAACATTCTTAAAACTTTCACGCGCTTTTAAGAGAGGATATTATTGCCAACTTTTACTTAATAATTGCACTATGACAAACCCTTTTCTGAAGGTAAACTATAGGAACCTTAAAAAAGACAAAGTAGCTAGAACGTAAGAGCCAAAACAAAGCAGAAGTCAGTTCTCTATAAACATATAATTATGTGGTAATCAAGTAACTTAACAAGATGGTTAATGTTATAACAAGGACATCTATCTAAATTTTCAATGAAATTTTTTTTTTAAAAAACTGGACAACAATATTTATTGAACGTTTGAATTATTGCTACACCATATCCCCTCAGTAGCTGGCATTAAAATTAACAGAACCAATTCATAGGAATCTTATTATGAAGAACCAACAACAAAGGCATATATGTGCACATCATAATTTGTTTTTGCTACTACATAGCCAAGCTTTAAAGGGGAAAAAATTCACCTACCAACTAAAATGTGAAGGGGAAAAAATCAAAACAATGAAAAATGGTTACAATTTCCAACCCGACAACAAAAGATGACCTACGGGGGAGAGAAGAATAGCAATGGTGAACTCACCAATCCCTAACCGATGGAGCAGCGTCGACACCATAACACGGAGCACGGAGTAGCGGCAAGAAGTGGCAGAGAAAAGGTAAAAAAGACAATTGAAACAGAACAAGGCAGGCGGTGGAGAGGGGAGATGCCACAGCAAAGAGTAGCGATGAAGAGAGGAGGCATGACAGGGCTTGGCGGCAGAGAGAGGAGATGTGTTAGGAGGCGTGGCAGTGAATCAATAAAGGAGCACGGGGAGCAGCGTCTGTAGTCGACGAAGAAGATGAAAAGGAAAGATAAAAGGCATAATGGCGCCAATTTGGACACCTAAACATAACCAAAATGGTAGGCATAACCTCCAATTTGAGAACCTAAACATAAGCAAAACGACGTTGTTTTGCTAACCCAAAACAACGTCGTTTTGAATATAAAGCTGCCAAGAAAATTGCCATGTGGCATCTACGTGGCTATCACGTGACATAATGTAATCCACATACACGTGCCAGGTTATTGACACGTGGTGCCGTCAGTCTATGTCAGATAAAACTAACGGATAAAATAAATTTGAAAGTATAAGAGTTTATTTGATAATTTTCAAAGTACAAGGACGTAATTGATAGTTTTACAAACTATAGGAGTATTTGATGATATTTACCCTAAAATCATTTCACAAGATGCCTACTTTATAAAGTGTACAAATGATATCTGTCTAATGAGATAAATAATTTTAAAACAAAACGATTTTGTCCAATTTACCAAAAATATGAGCAAATCCGAGAGAGTCATAAGTTACATCGTGTATTTTCTTCGCCATGATTTCTCTACTTGAATCCCCATCTTATCTTCTCACTTGTTTGTCTTTTTTTGACCTCAAATTCTTGTTATCCCGTTAAATGATACACATTGAAAATTTTGATCATTAGTTGTTAGTTGAAGTTTAAACACATAAGGAAAGTGATTGATAAATAAAAGCATTTAAAATGTTTTTATAAAATTTAAATTATGATATTTTAAATATTTGATATGTAATAAGTATTTTGAACATTTTTACGTAAGTTACTAGTGGGACTTTGCCCTAACATTACGCTGATGTTGTAGGACTATGCCTTATTGCTATGGTGTTAAATTATGTGTTAAAGACTTAAAGATCACAATTCCTCGGGAGTTCATATTCCGAATATATTGGGTTTGTAAGTTCCGTTTAAAATTGAAATTTCAAATTTTTTAAAGGATAGAGTTAGAGATATTGTTGACCACGGCAAAGTAGTTGGTGTTTTATATGATAAAACTACATTTTTATTAATGGAATAAAAATAAAAAATAATATAAAAAGGTAAAAAAAAATCAAGATGTACCAATGTTCTTGGGATGGAATTCCAAATTTCTTCATTAATTCTTGATGGAATTTGAACAATTGCAGGTTGGATTTTAAATAAAACCAGAAGATACCGACTAAACAAACTTTCAGAAACTAAACAAAGAAAACTTTCTACTGCCTAGAACTGCCCGTGATTTCTTGTACCTCCTACTTTCTCCAATCTCTCCTACTTTGGATCATCTTCATCTTCAAAGATGACTCAACAATCATTCTCAGAAGGCCATTCAGAGCCGTAATCGACTTGAAGCACTCCTTGTTGCGCCTGTTATCCAAGAAAAAAAAAAAAAAGAAAGAAAGAAGGAAGATAAGCATTTGAGAAGTCAAGAAGAAAGCCAAGCTTTGGAAACTAAAATCTGATTAAATACTAATGAAACAAACCTCCATGATTAGTCCCTGTAAAATGTCATTATGATCAAACTGTTGAACGTGAAGAGAAGGGTCGTAGATCAACTGAGAGTTAGAGTCTTCACTCATATCACAAGAAACTATTTGCAAGTTTTGCGAATGATAAGCAACATTTTCCTGCTTTATATATTCATGTTCTTTGTCGATTGAACCAACATCAAATGGCAATACATGTCCCCAGGATTGAACTACGCCGGAGCTATCATTAACAGAAAAATCTGCTATAGGAGTATCTGGATAGTAACTCGGTTCCTTTACGGTACCATAGAGAAGGTTCCTTTGATCGTTAAAAGAGTTTGGAGGTAGTGCAACATGTACATTTCCTTGAAGCGAAGTTAGACTGTGCACTGAACCAAGGTAACTTGGGGAGGCTCGCATTTGGCCATTGAACCTATTTGATGAAGGAGGATGATCATAACGTGACATTCCGAGAGATCCTGAAGACGCCAGATTTTCATGGTTTTGCTGTTCCAATTCTTCCATGGCACGCAGGTACTTGCGATACTTCTGAGGACGTATACATTTCAGCATCAAAAGAAACTAAAATGGAAATATAAACTAAAAGATTTGAAAATGGCAACTGTTACCTGAAGATGACTCGCGACATTTTCTCGAGTAATAAAAGGAACACTCATTCTTTGCATCATTTCCAAAATTTTGGCTGGAACAGCATCTACAATAAAAAAACAAGACATTTATCCTATGCTTAGATTGGACAAAAAAAGACATGATTCCTTTTGCGTGGAATCAGAAAAAGAAAAAAGAGCATACTTTCAGGGCCAAGACGCTTGAAAGCTTCGACAAACTTTTCATGGAGTTCTTTGGTCCAAACCAATCGCTTCTTTCCCTTGGCAGCCCCATCAGGGTGTTCAACTTCTTCTTCATCCTCTCTCCTTCGTTTCGAAACCCTGCCAGTTTCTCCACTTGTGGAGAACATAGCATCGGAACTTTCAGCTCTTGAAGGATTCAACTCAGCTTCTTCATCTCTTTGACGCCTCTTCGTTTCCATCAAAGCGTTCAGTCTCTTGCGACATACATGCTGCCATAAAAATCTAAGGGTATCCATCCTAACAGGCTTGACAATATAATCACAAGCACCGCGGAGTACACCATTGAGCACTGCATTCACTTCCTCATCCGATGATATTACTGGTATTCATCATTCAAGGAATTAGCACTTTATATGTTTGTAAATCGTTAACTCAGGAATGGTTAAAGGAATCTGAACGTGTATACTTACTGACGACTGGCACGTCCATCTCCAACCCAATGATCTCGAGAAGCTCGAATCCATCCATGTCGGGCATATGCAAATCACTAAGAACAATATCAAACCTGTCCTTGTCCTTTCGTAGCATCGATAAAGCTTCACTTGCTTGCCCACATTTTGTTACTGAATTTCATCAAGTACTGGTCTTTAATATGGCAGAAATCATTTATATCTACTTTCTTATAAATTTCTTGCTGAGATAAAATTAATAAACTGTACATATTCATGAAAAATCGATCTGTTTCCCAGTTGCAATGTTATTAGGACTGAATCTTTTGAAAAGGAAGTCTAACAAGCTCCACACAAGCCATTCTTTAAATACCATGCAAACACAAAAAAAGAAAGGAAAAGGTGAGATCTTTGTAATGTTAAACGGAGCACCTTCGTATCGACAGAGTCGGAGCATCTTTTCCAATATCGCAAGACTAGTCCGATCATCGTCGATGACGAGAACCTTCAAGACCTTCGATAACACATCAGATAAAACCTTCATTTTGCATTCTTCTCTGATACCATTGACCTGTTCTTGGAAATGAACATTCATAGCTCAGGACCAGAACAGAAAAGGCGGTGGAAAAGAATTCGAAAAGCGAAAAAACAAAAAGAAAAGGCAGACCCAGTCCTTAATATTGAATTCCTGGAAAATTCATACGGTGATAACAGAATCTTAGTTTTGTTATTTACGGCATTAGAAATGGATTACTTAACTATAAACCCCTCGTTTATCTGCGTAGGTTTTTGAACAGTTATATATTTATCCTATAATGTTGGATGATGTGGGACATCTTTTGGTTATTTAAAAGGGGGTCAGGATTAAGTGCAGATTTATCCAGAGTGCAATTGATGCAAATATATAGATCATGGCCCTTGGGAAGAATTTTAGAATGATCGAACGGTTGTTTGCTCATGGAAAAATAGAAATGACATCTCGTAACAAAAACAAGGATTAATCTCTATTTTCATCTATTAAGCTCTACGACCGTACGACGCCTTATTTTCTTATCCCACCAAAACCAATCTGATAAAATTTTGAAAACAAAAACCCAAAAGCACTAGAAATCCTAAGAGTGCGGGGTTTCTTAATGGTCAAATTGTTTATAGATATGTCAAAATGTTTAAATTTGATTGGAAGTCAATTATCCAATAACTAGTGGAAATTCGAAATAGTACAAGTACGGTTGTCTTCAAAGCACAAAATAAAGAAATTTATGTTAGTGATTTAACTTGAGCTTTAAAAAAAAAAAAACTGAAAACATCATTAATAAATCAAAAGAACCAGGAAGTATTTATCGAATGACTAATATAATTTAATATGTATCAAATTTATTTTTAACATTGTGTGTATTTATCGAAAGGAAAAAAAAACAGCATCTAAAACATATTTCTTTAAAAAATAATTGTCTAGACATTGTTTGTTTTAGGCAATGGTTCACTGTCTGTAACTTTGTGACATTATTGTTTTAAAAAAATTGTGACATTATTAATTACAAATATTATTTATCATATATATACTTAAAATAAAATTTATAGGACAAATATTTTTGGCAGAAAAAATATAATTAAATCATGAGATTTATATTATAATTATACTTTATTCCTAAATTATTATTAGTTGTTACTTTATTAAGACTTTACTTTAATAAAAGGAATAGATTAACACATATTATCTTTCTTATTTATAAAAGAAATAATTCATGATTATAGAGGTATTTAAACAAAGTTATAAATATTTCTATAGACATACAACTAATATTCATAAAATTTTTAACAAATACTTATGATAATTTGCATAAGTGATTATTTGACTTATCGTATGAAACATATCTCATATAAAGATTGTTATATATTGATAATACTTACAATTTATTCTAGTCAAGGATAAATCAATTGGTAATCAATGAATTATATGAAGATATTTAAGTAATTAATATAAGATACATCACTCAGAACATTCTATTATTTTTTATTAATATTAATTTGAAAGTTCCTAATTAAAGAGGAATGATACTTTGAAAATAGTTTTTAAATGTCACTAGTAAAATTAATTTTTAATAATAGAAAACTAATATAATTGGATTTAAATATAGTAAATATTAATTCAATATTCTATATCTATTCGATATAATTGGATTTAAATAAAGCAAGCACTAATTCTATGCTACATATTTTTTCAGAATATTATACGACAAACAGATTGAATTATATAGAAATGCTGCACAAATACATTAAATTCAATCAATTTAACATCGACAATATAGTCTAATATGTTGCTCAATGTTTATTTGATTATAAAATGTTTAATTAAAAATTAAAAATTAAAAATAAAGAGTTTTAATTTATTTAATTCTAATTATAAATTATACCTATAATTTATAATCATTTTCAACATATAAAAAATCTAATTGGTTAAATATAAAAATCAATTGAAAAAATAAAAATTGATTAAGTTAGAATTAATTGTAAAGTTTGAAAAATTCTAAGAATCAAATATATGATATTTAATTTTTATTAAGATTAAAATTTTAATATTAATTAAATTTAAAGTTTAATTATAAATTGTGTTTAATTTTAATCTTAAGAAAATTTTTATTTTTCTTTTATATAAGAAAGAAGAAAGAAAAGAAAAGGTAAAGAAAAGCATAAGTCACACTAGTAAAGAAAAACGTAGATCACACTATCTTTTTTTTCTGTCTTTTCAAAATTCATTTTTTTAATTTCTAAAATTTGATATATAAATACCGTAAGAGTCAGACGTATTTTCAAAAATCATTTTTTAATGTAAGTTTACTTTTTAATCATTTTATCCTTTTATATATTTTATTTTTATTTGAGGGTATTAAAGTCAATTCATATAATTGTAAATGCACATTTACATTTGTACCATTTATTTCTTTACAAAATTACAAAAAATCTTAAAGTGAAATTACAACGTAGCCCCCCAACACAGGGGCTCTCTAGTTATTCCGATAACTAAAATAGATTATTATCACCTATATTTTCAAAGAGAGTCATAGAAAAGGATCGGTTATATAAAAAGATGGATTTAACTATATGGCCGGCCTTCATGGCCATGATAAGAAAAAAAAATAAATAATATAACATTAAAACATGTTTATAAGGGTAAAAGAGTAAATATTTTCTTTTCTTTTATTTTCATTTATCCGAAGAAGCTCACTTAAGCAATCTCTCCTTGATAGCTCTGTAGTTTTGAACAAATCTTTCGTTTCTAATAAACTTTACTGATATTCCTTCCTTTTAACTACCAACTCCAGATCCATCCTCTCTGTCGCATTCCACTGAACCGATTAAGAACCCTATTGCTTATGGTAAAAAGTCGTAATAGTTACAATTAATTGAAACTGTAACTGCACTGATATTAATAACCGTGCTATAAAAATCCAATATGGGTTCTGAGGACTGGAGCTTGGAGAGCTAGAAATTGAAGAAGGAATTGCAATTTTCAGAATACCTAAATAATAAGGAGCTTCAATATGTTTTGAAGGCACTTGATATGGTCCCCCTGATTGTGTTTGTTGTTAAGGCTTAAAAATTGGAGGAGATGCTTGCTGACACTGCAATGGGAAAGGCATTTTTTGTTGTAAGGTGGCAAATGTATGGAGAGTTTCAAAGAATTCAATGCTAACAACATTCGTCACACTTTCTAGATTTTACTAGAGATAGGTGTTGCTTTGTTATTTGCTGCTTAAATGCCCTTTATCAAGGTAAGCATAATTGTGTTACTCTCCTGTATGAGTGTTTACTCATTGTGGTAGCATAAACCAATTGAGATCCTGGAAAAGAGACATCTTTTAACTTATGTTTTGCACTCTATTTATGTTGTACTTTGTGCGATGGTTAACTGCATAAGTTATTATATGAGTAATTTGGATAAAGGAATGGTTTATAGCTGGGGAGGATTTCAGGTCAATTTATGAAACCAAGATCAGATCCTTTTGAGGAAAAGAATGTGGTGAAGTTACTAAGTTATAGAGGAGACAATATCAATAACGATGATTTATAAGCGAAGGCAAGGTCTTGCCATACCCGTAAAGGATGATCCAAGATTATTGTCAATCTATAATGAACTTGAATCTTCTCAGGCGTTTACTATTGGTAGTTATGCACCTATGCAGAGGATTATACGGTGGAATCTAGATTTCATCAAGCTTAGTGAATAGGGTGATATGTAAATTTAAATTAATTAATTTGTCTTTTATTTTTGTTAAACCAAGGGAGATTTTAATCATGTGTTTTGATGATGAAAAAACACTACTAATGTTTGAGTATTTGATGTACTAGAACGATAGGTTGATGTTTAAAAGTGCAAAAACATGTGTTAGAACCTAAAGTAGAAGGGATCAAGCATGGACGAAAGGATAACACGTGAAGATCAAGTGATGAAAGAAGATCACTACATGAAGATCAAGTTTGGATAGAATGTAAGTTTCCTAAACTTAATATTAATCAATACTTGAAAGGACTCTTACATTTACATGAAATTTTTACATGATCATTTGCATATAGGATTTGAATTGTGATTTTAGTGATTAAATTAATTTAATTATGGGATTAACATATTATGAGTTAAATTAGAATGGCATATAGGCTAAATTTTGCATAATTAAGAAGTAATGTAAGTGTATGCTTCTTGATAATTTTAAGTGAACTGAATTGTGAACTGAATGTGTTTGAACACAATTGTGATTTGAATTTTGATTTATAAAGTGTTTGAAAAAGGTTTAAAGATGTTTAAGAATGTAAAGTTTTTCTAATTAAGACAATTCTTAGGTTTGTGTTAATTAAAATATTTTGATAATTCAAAAACCCTTGAATTATGCTTTAAAACTTGTTTGAAGTCTTGAATAATGTTAGAAAAGTGTTTAGAAAGGTTTAGAATTGAATTAAGTATTGTTTCATGTTTTTCTAGAGTTAAACGGAGGGTCAACAAGAGCTATATGGCAACTTATAGGGCACCGTATAACCCTTGTTTTCTAACGAGCTGTATAGCTCTCTAGGAATCGTCGTATAACTCCCTATCACGTAACGACTAGTTTTCTCTTTCATTTTTAAAAGCTTTTTGGTCTCTAAATGACTAGTTTTGTTATTTAATATCTCTAAACCTTTCCTAACCTTATATATACATTCATAAACATTTTTAATGATTATTGATGCTCTGAAAATAATATTACAAGATAAAAAATCTCTCAAACATATGTCTTTATTTCTGCATTGTCTTAATCTTCTTTCGATTTTTGTGTTTTAAATCAGTTTTTAGTGCTGGAAAATTATTTTTTTTCAGTTTTATCAAATATAGATGACCTTCACAAAGCTTGCTTTTGAGTTTTAAATGATTAATTCATTTGTTTCAAGCTCTTAAAGTTCTGCTCACTAAAATTATTAAAGTTTCATTGTTCTTAATTTAACCACGATTTCAACCATCCAAATCAATTTTTAAGTGGTTAAATTTGTTGTTTTCATATTTGTTTAAGGTCTTAAAAGTATGCTAGAGATTTTTTTGTAATTTGTAAGCTATTTTATTATTGGTTTAAGCTCAAATTTTCAGACTATTCCAAAGTTGTCCAGGTTTGACAATTCTTGTCTAACTCTTATTTTAATCTATTTGTTTAAAGTGTTAAATTCATTTTTATTGCGGTAATTTGTTTTTAACTGATATGTTAATGTTCCAGTAAGCTCATTGTGTTTGTTTTACATCATTTGATTGGTTAAAATTGCATGCTTCTATATTGGAATATAAATATTACATATTTTGACATCTTATGTTCACATTACTTAGATCTGACCATTCGATGCTATAATCTCATTTTTGTTGTTGAAATTGAATTTTTAATGATATATTGAGGTGTTTAGAGGCTTTTCATAATTGTTTTTTTTCTTTTAATGATTCAAAATCATTTTTATAAGTTAAGCTTCACTGATACACCATTAAAGGTGTGCTTAGTTACTTTATTTTGGGGATTTGATTTAAGTTCAATGGTTATTGATCCTTAGGCTACTCTTTACCTCTAAAATAGATTGTATATGTTGTTCTTAACCTATGAAAAACAAGAGTTGAGTTGTGTTGACCATTGAATGTGAATTGAATTGATTTATGCTATATATGAGCATTAGGGAAAGCATAAGGCATAAGCATTGCATTAGTTACATTTGAACCCTGATCTTACTTTGATTTTGATCAGGTTTTTGGTAAGCTATATAAGTTTATACTTAGGCTTTGGAAGTCTAAATTTAGAGTTTTTTTTAATAAAAATTGTATATTTTGGTTGTATCTGTAAGGATTGCTTTTTACCTATTGGAAAGTAAAATTGGTGAGTTCGTATTGACCTTTAGAATTCAAGATTACTATGTGGGTTTCTCTTGAACTTTGTGAATAAGATTGTTGGGTTACTTTTCACCCTTAAAATAAGGTTGTAAAAGTTCCTCTTAACCTTGTAAACAAGATTGTTGTAAGGGTTACTCCTTACCTAATTAAAGTAAGATCAATTTTTAGTAAATTTTCAACAAGTAGTTGAAGAGAGGATGTAATCTATCTTTAAGATAGGCAAACCTCCATAAATTCATGTGTTCATCTCTTCCCTTATCTCTTTAAGTTTATTCTTATGTTGTTTGTTTATTATTAATTGAATTTTGTTAATATTGGCCTAAGCATATCATTCCATTTAGGTTGAATTTTGGTTAGAGATTGCATTTAGTTAAAATTAACCTAAGGTGTTTAAATTTTTTAATTTAAAAAGAAATTTTTAAACACCCACTTCACCCCTTCTTGGTGTCATAAGGCTTATAATTGGTATCAAAGCTTTAATCTTAAATTTTCATAATTTCTAACAAAATTGTGAGTAAAAATTAATAATGACACCTTACTTTGGTCAAAAGGGTTTGGATGTTCATAGGCCACCCATTTTTAATGGATATAATTTTCTTGAATGGAAAATTAGAATGAAATTCTTTCTTATGGGTCTAGATTTCTGTTTAAGGGATTTTATTTCAAATGTCCCTTATGGTTTTTCAAATGATAAAGTTGTTTCTTTAACTGAAAGAGCCATGCACATCTTTCAAAATGCATTAGATAGATGCATACTTGATAAAGTTTCTATGTGTGTTTATGGCTAATGATGCTTGGTGTAGATTACAGAAATTTTTTGTGGATGAAAATGATATGGAAAAGACCAAAAAAGAGGTAAAGGAAGTGGAGGAATCTAAACAAGAAGAAGAGACTACAAATGTATGCTTAGTAGCATATGTGGAAGAAGCTCCATTATCATAAAATATTTAAAAGGAATGCAATGAGGTCATTTCTAGTTCTAAATCTAATGATGATGAGAATAAAGTCTAGAAGTAGGATTGAGCTATGATGAGTTAGTTAGGTATTTAGAACATGTTATCTTGAAAAGGAAGAAATTATCTTCCAAACACAAGGAATACTTGAAGTTGATAGATAATCTTATAATAGAAAATGAGAAGTTAAAGAATGATTCACATGCTTTAAAATCTAAGGATGTGAATGTTATTTTTAATGATTATATTATTGAAAATGATAGTTTGGTAAATGTGAGTGATTATTTGAAGAAAGATTTGGATGAATATTTAAATGAGAATGAGAAATTGCAAAATGAGTTACATGATATATTAGAATCCAAGAATGCATGCATGTTAGAAATTGATAAATTAAAGTATGAAATAAATGTCATGTTAGATTCTATGAATGTGGATGTTGGCGTGCATGAAAATGAGCTTGATGCATGAAAATAAGTCTTTGAAGAAAGAAGTGGATGCTCTCAAAGAATCATTGTCTAAATTTATAAAGGGTAAAGAAAAGCTAGATTGCATGCTAGGAGGCCAAAAGGCTTCTAATAATAAGCAAGGTTTATGATTTATTGATAAAAATGTTTCTAAGGATGCAAAAACAATTTTTGTAAAAGGTAAGAATTTTGAAGATAAAATTTTGTTAAAGCTTTCATTAGAAAATAGTGCATCCATATCTAAAGCATATGATAGGCCATCATTCAAGAATGTTGCATCTTCATCTAAATTACTTATTAGGAAGAACAATCATCATACATTTATATATACATCTAAATTAAAAGTTAGGAAGGATGTGTATCAAGATAGAAATATATATAATTTCTTTAGAAATACACAACCATCTCACAATGATGCATTTTGATTTTAAAAAGGGTAAAGATGTGCTAAACATTCTCATGTTTCTAATGTACATATGCGTAATCTTAGAAATGGATCACATTAAATCCTATAAAGGAATTTCATTAAAGAAAGGACATGCATACATTTAGGCCTCAGGTTAGCCAATTTGAGTCTTTATGTTCTTATACTTGTTGCAAGCATATTCTTAAGACTAGAGACATATATCAATTCAAACTTAAGAATCCATACCATCAAAGAAATGATAGGCGTATTATAACACCCTATTAACATCGAGCACATACCCGAACACTCAGAGGATATTCAAGAATATACCCTATAGAAATGGCATGGTTGAGCAATCAAATCAATATTATGGCATCATAGAACACTAGTAATCTACATTTTTCATTTCATTTAAAAAAAACATATCGTTTACAAAGTTACTACATCTCATCATCCATAATTATTTACAAAACCAAAACATCACTGTTCAATATAACATGTACTACATGAAATGAGAAACTAACAAACACATTCTATTTAAACTTTGTAAGTATCAGCTAATCAGACTTTGAGTCATTCTTATTTCCAATTGTGACAGAACTAAACTTTTAACATATTGCCTTAGAAGCTATGTCTCCTTAGTACCTAAAAATCAGCATTGTAATTTTAATGAGTTTTGCGAACTCAGTGAATGAACCATCATCGATTTGTTCACTCAAACAAAACACATATACATTAATGAATAACATTCAATTTAATCAATGTAACACTTCATTTAGATCTATATCTCTTATTCCACAAGATTCATCATAATTCAACAAGTACTTTAACATACAATCACTTTACCTAATCATTTTGGAAGTACATACTGAATGCAACAACTTTATATATACATTTCAGAACAAGTTATCACAATCCTTCATTTCACATAAGCATTTCACATTAGTGTCGCAACATAATTTAACATTTATGGACAATCACTCACTTGAACATAGGTAAAGATATACGTGCAAATGCAAATGAGACTCACTTTCATTTTTACTTGGTCGTGATCGAGCACCTATTTCATTGTCCCATATCCATCATGTATATTGGGCTCATTTCAGTACTGTCCCATATCAGTTGTGGATACTAGGCTTATTAAATGTTGAGCCTGAGGTTCTGATGCACACAATTGAGCTTGAAGCTCTTTTCATGTTGTTTGCTCTGGTCACAACTCCTTTAAGTGAACATGCATCTTTATGGAATGACGTGCAACAGTTCACATAATATGTCATCAATCATATTCAGTCAATGATCACATTCAATTTTCACAATTCATCGAATCTATGTTCGACATTCAATAAATAGTTGAGAATTCAATTTCCTTGTTCACATTCAATTCACAAACACTTCCAATACAGTCCTCAATATTGAACTCTTTGGACAATCAATTGTCTGGAATCACAAATATCATAATCCTATCAATAGCAATTTAATATAAAGAAATCAAGATGAATCATTTAGGTTATTCACAGAACACATTTCTAATTGAGATCACCCATCTAGGTTACTCACAATCCACTCTAATTAGCTATTTCCTCGATGAACCAGCAATATCTGGATGGTATCGGTCGATGTGTGTCTCTAAATCAAAAAATACATACATGTATACATTACTAATTGATCAATCAAATGAATGCTCAAAGTTACATATGTATATGTGTCATATTTAATGCATGCTCAATTGATTATTTTAGGTATGCAATCTTATTCATAAACCTTAATCATTCATACACCATCACTTGTACATCCTTTAGTTTGCAATTAGGTTTATGGCTTAATACACTTGATCACTTTCAATTCATCATTCAAAGATTTATCATTCTTTTTTCTAGGATTAGACACTCACACAATTTCTTGAATCTCATTCAGTCATTCCTAATTCATCATTTAGATACTTTGAATCACATTACATTCATGAGAACATCTTTATATCATTATCAACTCAGATTTTACACTTATCCTTGAAAATTTTTCATGATCAAAAGCCTCTTATAACACACACAATTGTTACTTTAAATCTGGAATTTCATCAAGCTAAATCTATATATTCACCAAACTTTTTCCAGTAATATATAGATTTGTACAGTTACTCAATTCTCATTCCTAATTACTCCACGGTCTTCAATTTTCATTCATCCATACCTTATACACATTTCTCACATTCTTAAGATCATGTTTACATTAAAAGAACTCATGTATTCCTTAAGAAAATCATAATTTACAAATTTGAATTCAATCACATCAAAACAGTCCACTGACTTCAATTAACTACATAAACTTCTCAAGTTATCTTCAAGCCAAACTATTTCACAGAAGCATTAATAAGACATAAAGAATCATTTTTTATGTTTTATGCTTGGACTAATTCGAGCTCTAAAGTTCTCAACAATTAGGAAATAATATAAGGTTCCTGCACAGGGGTCTGTCACAGGCCGTATTAGGAAAACAACCATAACTCAAGATCTAGTCACTTTTTTGTTAAGCCGTTTTCACTGAGATTAAGCGACGACCTACATCTAAAACTATTACTCTTTAAGTTTCATCAAATTCATGCTCAAAAGATATGTAAAATAAATCACAAGAGTGAAACCAAAATTTTGCCTTACACAGAGGTCTGTCATAGGTAGTATTAAGGAAACAAGCATAACTTACGCTCTATTCACTCTTTTATCAAGACGTTTCCACTGAAAATAAGATAAGACCTATATCTACAACTTTTATTCTTTGAGTTTTATCAAATTCCTGCTATAAGGATATGTAAATTGGTTCAAAGAGGAAGATGAAACTAAAACCTGCAATTCAACCTATAGCTTAAATTTTCCAAATTTAATAACACCCGAATAACAAATCTCTTTAGCATGAATTCTTCATCAATTATACGTCAAAAACCAACTTAAACCATTCATATAACCATCCATAACCTACTGTTTTCGTATATACAAAATCATAACAGAAAAGTACCCAAGTTTATGCAAAAATTTCCAGCAGAATCAAGTATGAACATCATATGTAATTCATTTGAACTCATCATTATACTTGTCTAGCTAAAATTTCAGCCCAAAGAGCAAGCTAAATTATCTCTCTATACATGCAGAAATCAACACAAATTCAAGAACACACAAATTTGGTGGTGAGAGTAGAAGAAAGAAGAAGAAATGAACTAAACTAAGGTTGCTTTAGAAAAATGTTACACTTAGGTGCTAGGTATCTCCTTCTTACAAGGCCATATGTCCCTATGTATGGTCTCCATTTGTCTTGCATTTTTGTTGTTAAATGACACCATTAGGCTAGGCTATTAATCAACCACTCATTTCTGCCATTTATTAACCAATTAGCTATGCCATTTATCACTTAATTTTCCATGCCAAATGTCACTAATTCATAAGCTTAAACTTAATTATCTTAATTTTTCAGCATTTTCCCTAAACTCAACTTTATTTCTTGTAATCAATCAAACCACAATTTAAGAAATACACAATATACAATTCACATCATGCTCATTTTAACCTTTCATACCTAGGAATGAGTCATTTGAGTGCATATACATTCTTTGCTATGTGTACTAATTCATAATTAATGTATGGATGCCTTTGTTATGCATATGAATGAAATAAAATCCATGACTTTTCAATGATATCACTTCTCTGCCATAGTCTAGGGTTCTAATCTCTAATTTTAAAAAAAGGCTATTACACGTATGTTTAGGTCTTATGATAGACTATTTAGGAAAAATAGGCCAACTCACTCAAATGCACCCCATATGCATTCCTATCCATTTAAAAATGTTTCTAACTCTCACTCTAGACTAAAGAACATGGTTCATTGATATTCTAGGCATAATATTCATCAAGGATGAGCATTTAGAGATGTTAGACCAATAAATGAATCTATGTCTTACTGTAAGAAAAATGGCATATTTAATAGACATAATATAATGATGCATTCTCATAACTCTCATATGCATAATCATCATTCTAGAAGAAAAGCATTTAGTCATCACTATAATAGGTTTTATGATCATATGCATAACGTTACATATGTTTATAATTTTTGTCTTAAAATTAGACATTTAAAAAATTTTGTTTTATTAAAAAAAGATGTTTAAGAAACCTTTAAAAATATGGGTTGAGAAAGAGTTTAAGGCTAACCCCCTAATATTCAAGTTAATATGGATACCTAAAAAACATTATGTTCTTTGTTTTGTAGGTCAATATCTATTGGTGCAAAATTAGTGTCAAGCTAGGTATATGAAAGTGGTATCTCCAACCTTCAAGTTGGAGTGAAAGCATCACCATAAAGTCCTCACATAAGCTTACCAAGAAGTAATATTGTTGAATCAAGGGAGGAATAAAGAATTTGGTATCTCTAGTGCATCTTTGGCAAAAGGATAAGATTCCATAATAGAATAAAACTTAAATTTTTACAGTCTTTAGCCAGAATAGTTTTCATTCATTCATTTTAGTTGCAAATATGTTTTTGATACCTCATTTGTATTATATTGAACTTGAAAACAACTAGAATCCACTCCTTAATTTACTAATGATAAAGAACTTGAATTGGTATATGATCAATTCTAGCATGAAATTTTATTTTTGAAAAATTTCTTACCTATTTTGTATATTTGGACATGGATATAAACTAAATATTAATGTAATGAATGGACTATTATTACACTAATATTTCTAGTCTTGTTTTCTATTAACGACCTTTAGGTTTTGATATAACTTTGCTTGTTTAGTACAAGTGAGTGATAAGATGGATCTCAGTGAGTTAGTTGAGTTCATAGAGATTTTGAATCCTTAGAATAAACTAAGGACAATAACCATTATCATAAGAATGGGTGCCGAGACTACGCAAGTGAGTGAAATATATAAAAGCCCTAATTGTCACATGATTCAATTATCCTAAGCATGGAAATATATAAAAGCCCGCTCTGGTATAAAAAGTGAAATCTTGTCTATGTTATGCCATTAAGGTATGGATACTTATTGATTTATTTCATGTTATTGCATTTATGGTTGAAAGGCAGAAATTGCTCTAGATTAGTGTTGTGAATTAGCTTGTATTTGCCCCATCATGTCTAATATTAAGTGATGTTAGACGATGCTTGGTAAGATAGCATCCGTAAGCTCACAACACGTTTGTATTATTAAGAAAATCTAAATCTTAATGATTTAAAGGTTGGGCAACCATTTCTAGAAATGAATATTATTACTCTTTAATGCTTCATGAAGGATATACGAATAAATAAGACATGCCTTTTTCTTTTTAATGCATCTAACCTTTTCTGCATCCATTGATTCTTTGAAAAGCTGCTGAAGTTATATCTGTCCCTTCAATCATAACAATGGACACTTTTGTTTTCTCCCTCTCAAAGTTGTACCAATAGTCATACTGGAGGATTGCTATGCCATTTTCATGGAATGTTTAACATATGGAGGATTGCATTCAATCCTACTTGAACTAAAAAACATAATCTTGCATGGCACATCATTATGTTATATTGAGTAATGATTGAAGCTATACATTTGATCGACTGTAATGTGTTTCCTTTAACTACAAGATGGCAATGACAACAAGTTAATGTTTTATTTAAATTCATTTTTTTAAATTTTATCATGGGAATTGTATACAATCTTTAACGTCAATTTTTTGTACGAGTGATTAAGGGCTTTTGCTATTTTGATTTATTATACACACATCACACTTTATATGAATCAGACATATACAACATTAGTTGGTATATTGATAAAAATGAAGGCAACATAATCTTGTGCTTGTGTGATTACTCTAAGAAAGAGGGTCTATTTCAAAGAAGTCACAACCACTTGATTGTTGTCAATGAAACAATGTCACTCAATATAAACTAATAGGCAATAACATACCCTTTAAATTGTCTCTATTAAACCCAAATGACCATACTGGAGAACAGTCATGGTGAACTGATGTTCATGATCAGATAACATACAGAAGTGTAATTGCACTTTAATGTTTTATGTTTTATAATAAATTGTAATTTAATCGGTGAACTCCTTGTTTCATTCATTCATTTATAATTGACTTGATTGTCTTCATGTCTTAAGTTATGACCAAGTAATGATTAATGATAACATTTAGTTTACAACATACCCTATTAAGATCAATCACTTAAGTATGTAACCAAAGATAATGGTAGTCATTTATGTCCAGAAAAAAAAAACATTTGACACTAAGTTAGTGGTGTAGTAGAAATGTGTAGATTGCACACATCAATAAATTGTGTATAGAACATAAAGGTATAGAACTACAGAAAAGTAAGTCCATTATGCATAATATATAGACAATATGATGTTGGTGTATTACTAATATGTTGAAAGTATATAGTAATCTATATTGTCCAGAAAATACATATGCATAACATGATAACAAAACACATAAAAATAAGAAGCAAAATATAGCTTGGCAAATAAAATGCCAACTACTTTGTCAAATCTAAAAATTGAAAATAATGAAACAATCATTATGGAATCACGTATAAGTAGTAAGTTATTGATTAAGAATTGATTGCCAACCCATCAAGCATATGAAAATCACAAGGTTTTATCGTAAATTGATAGCTATAAGAATTATTCCTTAAGGTCAATGTCAAGTTTTTACTCCATGTGGGGTATCCTAACTAGTAGGCACTTAAGCATTAATTATGCTCTATAATAATGATACTACAACTTTCTTTTATCTACATTGTTTCCATGATGGTGACTGCATTGCGTTATTAATGGAATAGGAGTTGCAGAAAATAAATAATTCATGTGCACTTCTCATTCAATTTTCTCCTTATAATGTTCTCGTATTGCTCAACAAATTACACCAATGTGCTCTATGCATGTACCTAACCATCGAAAAATGCATTCATCCCTTCACTTCTTTGTATTATTGAAATGTCTACCCAAAATTGTATCCTTAATATACAGAAGGGCCCACCTTACCTGTTGTTCAATGAGAGATCTCATCCATGCATTTACTCTAACATTATACTCATCTAACATTTTATTCCATTTCAATTCAAGCTCATCTTTTCTATCTATATCATAAACAATACTCATAAAGCAACCTTTGAATTTTTTTATACCTTGTGTGCTCTAAACTTGTTTAGAAACTTTATAAGTATGTATCATAAACATAATCGATGTCCAGCATTTGTAAAAACTATCTTAATAACATTGCTGATACTTTTGAATTCATAGATTATAATGGCTTCAGGTAGTACACCTTTCTTACATGTCATCTAGGTGTAAAATAGCCAACAAAAAATATCTGTTATTGTATCAAGTAATAGTGAACAACCAAATAATGTAGACTGGGCATGATGATTCACCTTGACGAATGGAGCAAAAGGCATTTTGTACTTATTAACAAGGTATGTTATGTCAAATGTCATAATATTCCCAAATTCATCATAAGCTACATGACTTCTTGCATCAGCTTAAAAAACATTTCTCAAATAACCTTGGTCATCACAATCCAAAGTATATAAAATGTCCTTTTCCTTCATTCTCATAAACATCTTATAAACTATTGTTATATCACGTCCTACCATTCTCTGACTCCTAAACTTTAACTTATCTAAGGGATTTAGGCAATCCTTTTAAAAAATATGGTAGGTTCTCACAACCCCTTACACCAACTACCACTAACCTTACATTCGTAGTTGATCTAATTCCACAATTATCATTAAATTGTAACTTTCTACACCCTTTAGCATTGATGACACGATGTTGCCTAATGAACCTTATATTACGAGGATTCAAATCGTGGTTGTGGATATCTTAAAATTTGATAATGATCTAGGCACTATTATTTAAACGACAACACAACCTAGCAACACAATCAATTCTCATAAATCATCGTGGTTTCAATCCATTCACCATTTATGATTTAAGAGATCGTCCATGATGACATACACATGTCCTACTTTTGAACTGTCTGTCGTTGGCCTTCTTCCCCCACTTTTCATAACTGTAAATCCCCTACTCTTAGCATATATCTCATATATAAGATATATCAATTCCTGTGAAATCATTACAATCCCCTGTTCGAATACCAAATCCAATTTAATAGTGGAGACAACATCATGATCATTATCTATTTCTAGGATGTTAACTTCTTGTTTTAAGTTGAATGCGGGTTGAATAAGAGCAGTAGCAAACGCCATTTGTAATATGCAATCTAATTCAATTGGGATCAATTGATGCTAATCCAAATCACTACATAATGGAAAAGTTTACTGAGACATGACCTAACCAATGTGATAATTGGGAGATTAGTTAATAAGTATTATCACAACAGAGACCAGCTAAAATGATGACAAAAAACCAATTTGTACTAACAACTATCAACATCAAGAATCTAAAAATAACTTTGGACTATATATCATCAAATGTGAAAGCAAAGGAATTAAATTTAAATAAACAAATTGCAACATTACCTATGCAACGAAGTTTGATCCATAATGAAAGACAATTAGACAGTATCAATGGATTCACTATTATCAGGGTAAGGAAACAATTTTGTTTTGATTTTGAATGATCCAAACTATGCATGATTCTAGTGTTCTCCATATCTAAGAATGTCAAAGAAGTGAACTTTAAATGGATGAGATTGTGATTTCTTCTTTAGTTAAGCTAGTAGGTTATCACTAATGGGAAGGGATTATCATCTTTCTGCTTAACTTAAAGGTGGAAGCAATCATTGGGACTTCTTCATGACAAACAAACTCTTACTACAGTGAATCAACTTAAAAGGAAAAGGGAGATGTGAAGATTTGTGGTGGGAACAAGAAAACTTGGAACATATGCTCTCGTACGTACATAGCAGGGCACTAGCAACTATGGTTGAAATTGTTATTTCCAAGGTCTAAAAGGATGGGAAGTGGTGAGTTAACTATTGACCACTCCCACCATCTACTGTCCTTTTATATAAATAAACAATAAGTGGCAAATTTGAACGGTGTACTTTGTATGTCGGATAAAATAGAGGTCAGTTGATCTATAGTTACTTCTGTCAAATTAATGTTTTAATTCTCTACATGTTAACCTTTTTGTATATAAGGCATAAGTTATAATTCTCACAATATTAGCATTCTAAAGAGCAACAACTTCTTTATATCTTCTTTTACAACACGTCTAACTCTTGGGGAAACACTTCATCAACTAGTTTTATGATGAACTTGGATCTTCTAGGTAGTGTTCAATAAGTTTATAGGCTGCAATTTGTCTTTCCCTACCTTAAGAGCATTTTTGTGATTTGTTAGCTCATCCACTAACTCATGAAATATGAACATGCATCAAATCCCAAATAAACTACCAAATATCAAAGACTGTCTAGTGAAGAAGTAAATTCCAGAACCTAAAATTTGAGCCATAATTAAAAAGCAATATAATCCTTCGCCTACAAAAAGAGAATGAATTACTAAAATGTAATGTGACTAATGCAACACAAAATGTCAGTTTAGTTTCAACTTAGTGTGTTTCATCATTAATTGTCATTATTTTTGTTTTCTAATAACATATATGACTATATTTGGAGTTATAACAGGTAGTAATAAGTAGTGTTACAGTTGATAAGATGATGATAAGTTCTTATACAAGAAAAAACAAACGTGGTCTCGCTGGGGAAGATGGGGGTTCAACAAAATGTCAAAAGTTAGAAGTAATAGTAATAAGTGACGATGACAAAGATGAGAAATTTCTATAGGTTTCCACATATAGTGGCAGACATATTAGCTACCATGAAGTGATGCTTGTTTTTTGCCTTTTCATTGCCAATGTTTATGTGAAATCCCCATGTATTAAACATTGATAAATTTAGGACATTGTTGTGTCACATTGCATAAGCTTAAAGATGCACAAACGTTGGTTTTATTTAAGCATGGATTTTTTGTTTAATGTTGTAATTTTATTAAATTAGAATATTTATTACATCTTAATTGTGGTCTTCTGTATCCTCTTTCTACTTAAAGTCTATATCATTATCATGTGTCAGCATTGCTTAGCAAGCTAGATTTGATGTCATGGATCCTGGCAATTAGTATTGAAGTAAGTCAAAGGCAACCACCATAAGGATCATGTGTTAGCCCTATGGCACCTAAGAGGGGGGTGAATTGGGTGTTTAAAAACTTTTGCGGAATTAAAACACTTTAAACACTTAAGGCCAAGTTAAACAATATGAAATTCTTTAACTTAAATGGAATGCC
>JAOXYD010000003.1:5506076-5517864 GCA_028565735.1 Pinacopodium congolense | reverse complement strand
ATTAATAAAAAATAATAAAAATAAGAATATTTTACTCTTTCTATTTATTATTCTTTTATCATTTTAAATTTATATTTTCAAACTAATGATATAAAATTTTTTAATAATAATTTAAATAAAATAATATATATTTCATTTTATTTCTGTCTATTCTATTATTAAAGAATAGCTATTTCATTCTTTATTTATTCTATTATTTAAATCAAACATACCATATAACCTTTAATTATATACCCAATCCAAAATCGAGTCCGACCCAATTCCGTCTCGTTCTATTCACACTTCATCAACAATTGTTTAACGCATTCACATATAAAATTGAAATTGAAATTTTCCCAAATTTGTTCATTGGAAAAAAAAAATCAAATGGAATCGGATTGACTCGAGGGTGATGGATAGAGTGGCTGAATTGGTACTCCTGGTGCTACAGTTGTTGTTCAGCCTGGTGTTTATAGTGGATTGTGAATCAGTAGACGCAAGAGAAGGTATCGGGCAATGGCAGGGTATCACCTCACGAAACTTCTCTTCTCAGATCAGACTCCACCCCCACATTCTCCTTCTTGTCTCCGTTCCCTGTAAGCCCATCGAGCTCGCTCTATCTGTCTGTGTATAGCTAATTTGGGACCTTAATTTGGTATAGTTAATCGATTGGATCACCTGGAGCAATGCGAAGATTGATGGCTTTTGGATTTTTGTTGTGTTTAGTTTCGTGATATTAGTCACGGTGATTTTACGTTCTGCTTCATTGGTTATAAAATTCTGCCTCTCGTGGAGGATGGAAACGTAAGGTGAACATGAAAAAGTGCAAAACTTAAAGAGTCTCTTTTGTAATATGAGACTGTATATCGCTCTCTCAAATGTTGGTGAAACGGGTCAAATTTGGAACTTTGTAGAATAATTAGTTCCAAAAAATGTATTTAATAACTACTGAGGGGTTGTGGTTTCATTGGTTTCAATCAGGATGGGATCTTTCGGAGAAGTGATTTTTTTTAAAGATGTATAGTCTTACTACAATGATATAAAAGAGTTGCAATGCAATTTCTTAAATATTATACAGAGGACACAGGACTTGGGCATGCATTTGAACAATCTCTTTTTTAACTCCATCAATCAATTGTTTGTTTGAATCGAAAGTTGCTCCTGTTTATTTGAATGTGTTTATGTTCATATCTTCTGTCCTTTATATACTTTAATGCTCAAAGCTTGTTTTGTCCGTCATAGTTTTCTTGTCAAATTGCTGCTACCATTGTTTCTTGGACTTCTACTACGTTGTGATTATTTGACGATAATAAGTTATCTATTTGAATTTGATGAACAGGGTCTGGGGAATCTCGAGCGGTGATGAAGGAAGTAACATATTTAGTGACTGAAAGATCAGAAGATTTTGGCAATTTGAAATTGATGTACTCGTACAGAAATGAAGAAAAAATGCTAGCTGATGCTGTTGGTGCTACAGAAGAAACAACAATTTTATACTATCACCATTCTTCACCTTACAAATACCAAGGCAGACTTCGGGCCAAAAGCATACTATTATCTATACTTCCTTACATGTCAGTTTTGCCAGAAGAAATTCCTCTTAAAACCCTGAATACCCAGGAGGATTTGAAATCATTCCTTCAGTCAACTGACAAGGCTTTGGTTCTCCTGGAATTTTGTGGATGGACTTCTCAATTACTGAACAGTGAGTGGAAGAATGTAACTGAAAAAGGTTTTGGCATGCCAGGTGAGGAAACATTGGCTGGTTGAACTGTTTTGAAATTCGGAAAGATTTTTGTTTGCTTTTAACTCATTATTCGAATTAGTAAGTACTGATCTGCAAAAGTTGCTATGTGAAGTTGTTAGACCATGCTGACTGTGTTTTTACACGATTCTCTGTTGTGTTGCCTCCTCAAATTGCAGTGTTTAGCATTAAGGATAAGCCTTTCTGGCTTCTAAAATTTCTCTCTGCTTTGTCAGTCTTCTATGAGATATAACAGTGAAGAGACCAGAAATGTCATTTAGGTGGTGTGTGTCCAGTGTACAATTGTAAACTTATAAAACCAATGTTCTCGACGTAAAATAACTATTTTACTGCATAACCCATTAGGATTGTGTGAAAAAGATTGCTGAAAAAAAGTAAGAAACGTCATCCTTTTCTTGTCATTTTAGAATAGTACATGTTGATGTAATTAGTAGGATCATGACAGCCATCTTAATTTATGTCTTCCACAATATTCCTTGCAGATTGTGTTGGTTCATTTCTTCCTGAGAAAGAATTCATTATGAGAGCAATTGAAAAAGTTCAGGATTGTCTCTGTTAGCCCCTTATAATGAAGCATGGCCTTTTTTTACCTCAATCATTCTCCAAAATCTTGTATTTCAGGCAATCTTTTCGAGATGGGCTTTGGCAAAGAGGCCGATAGAAGTCAAACACCAAGCAGCAATGAAAACCAGCAGGTGGCTGGTATTCCGTAATTTCAGTTGCCATAATTAGTTTAGAAAATGTTGGATTGAAGACAGTTTCATAAATATCAATGATTTTGTTCATTTATATGCCATTTGCAGGGCCCAGAAAGTGCAAAAAGTGCAACTCTGACATGTGGAATAGAAAGCAGTTCTAGTGTATTGCCTTGGCTTGGTGAATTTAGCTCATTAAATGACAGTGCTTCTTGCCAGGATAATGAATATCAGGTTAGAGATAAGGCGATGAGTGAAGGAGCATTGTGCACCTTTGAAAAGTTTCAGCAATTCAAATCTTTCTTCTCAAAGTTGATGGCTATTGTGAGAGAGTGCTTCTTACCTGCTGAAAGCAAGAGATTTGGTCTAGTTTCAGATAAATCATTGCTCTCATTGCTTGGTTTTGAGGATGCTAACTCATGGTCATTGGTGGTTTATTCTGAGGGATGCCCAAGCTGTCTCAAAATTCTTGAAGGAGAGGATGAAATTCAGAGTGCTATACAGACGGATAAGTCAATTGTTGCAGAGGTTAAGTTTGTCTGTTTCTTTTATCAATTTATTATTAATCCAAACATCTTATTAGCTTCCTTTTTCCTACATTTACATGCTTGAACTCTTGTATGGTTAATGTCTTGATAAGTCTCCTGAGTCGGGACTTTTAAGAGTTGTCTTGAAAGGAATTGGCTTGTAGATAGTCAATCTAAGAGTTTCTGATCATCTTTTAAAGCCCCTCTTTATGCCAGAAAGTTCTTTTCCTTTTACCTCTGATTTAAAGATTTCTGCCAGAATTCATACCTGGCAGCATCTGTTGTTGTTAAGTTTCAATAGTTATTGCTCTGATGTGGTAGATAAATATATATTGTCATAATTTCTAACATATATATGTCTAAAATTGAGAGGAAGGGAAGATGTATGCTGGTTGAGATAAATTTGATGCAAAAGATATTTGAGGTTTTTTTTTTTTTTTCCTTTTGTTCATATTCTTTTTGAGTATTATATTCTGTGCTTGCTCATCTTACCTCTACAAAACTTAAAAAGCTGCATGTCTACCTACTGACAACTTTGTTTCATTAACTTTTTAATGTATTTGATGTGACTTATTTTTTCTTGTTACCATTAGCTGCTGCCTGTATGTAAGCAGTTTGAAACAATTGTGTTCAAGTATCTATGAATCTTATGAACTACAGGTTGCCTCACAGCAATTCTTATTTTGGAAGCATTCATGGATGTAAGGGTGTTTTAACATATGAAATTTTTATACACAACAAGGTTCTCCTTTCCTAGTTTCTTTTTCAAATAAGTGAAAGCTATTACCAAGGATTGTAATCTAAGCAAGCAAGTCATTTACAAGAAAGAGAAACAAAATTTTCCTCATTTAATGCCTCAAAAGAAATACTTTTGAAATTTCCCTAGTTCTTGTTAACAAAGGATAGAATGAGAGATTCGTTTACTTTTTCTGTGTGCAACAAAGTATACCACCCCAACCAATAGCTCATTATTCATGGATGACAGAACTTACCATGGCCTCGGTAGAACCACATAGTTTAAAAACTCTCTGCAACTTGCTGGACCAAATACTATGAACAGATTACTGTAGCTGAGCAACTTGTCAAAATTGTTCATCTTCAGCCATAATGGCTGCAAATTTTTTGCTCATACACAAGATTCATGGATAATGTAAATGCAGAAAGGTGGAATTGATAGAATTTTCAGAGATTGTTTGACAGGGTTCCGCTATACTAAGAGCTGTTTGCAATACAAAGCTCCCATCTTTATTGAACTTAGGACCACTTACTATGCCACAGTTTTTATGTCCAAAGAGAAGTAAACAAAAAGGTTGTGCATACTAGAAGCCCTTCATGGTATGTCAGCCAACCTGCCTTCATTGAGTCTGGGCATGAAGATCTGAATTTCAGTGGTCCAAAATTAGTTAAGCTCTAAAAGAAGTCTGTTCTGAGGATTGGCTGCTACATAAACAAATATAGCTATGACCTAAAGCAGTGAAATCCTGGCATGTTGTCCAACCTGCTAAATCTTATCTGCTATTAACCTTTTCACTTAGCAGAAAGGTTCCACATGATATGCTGTCATTTATGCTTGCCCTTTTGATATCATATTTCTTTTTGCATTTGATGTCTCTGTGTCTCACCTTTCCTCCTGTTCTTTAATCTTGCTCTCAAATATAAATTTTCCCCTCGGTACTGGCTCTGCCTTTAATTCTATTATTTCTTTCACTTTGTAGCTGAGAGATTATGGGGAATATGTTGATCCTTCTATTCCTGTGAGCAAGCCATCTCTGCTTCTATTTGTGGATAGATTATCCGACTCTCCTGAAACTAGAAGCCACAGTAAGGCAGCTCTTCAAACATTTAGAGAATTTGCATTGCACTTTCTGGTATCAAATGACATGGCCGAGCAAATCAATGAGAAATCTGAAATATCTTATGCTGAAACTTCAAAACGTAAGAGTATAAAAGGACATCCAACATTGCAGATATCTTCAATAGGTCCGAAGATTAATTTGAAGGACAAGATGTCTATAATGATTTATAATGAGGGTAAGCAGGCCACAATAGAGAATTTAGCGTCCAATTTCCAGGGCAGCTCCTTATATGAGATCTTGACATACCTTCTTCAGCAGAAGAAGGAAGCAAAGTTAAGTTCTGTGGCAAAGGAAGTTGGCTTCCAACTCTTATCTCATGATTTAGATGTTAAAGTAGTGGATTCCGTACAGTCAGATACAGAGGTGGAACCTAAACGAATCTCACTTGTACAATCTGATGAAAACGTTGTTAGGGCTAGTGTTGATCAGGATCCAAATACTGCTCCAATTCATGATAAAAAATCTCAACTCATTGATCTGAGATCCTCTTCACTGGATAAAAATGAAAAAACAACTGATGTTGAAACAAGTAGGCACTTGTCACTTTTGAAACCTGAAGAAATTTTGTCAGATAATCAGGCACAAATGTCAGAAAATGTATATGGAGGAGTGAAAACTCCTTTGAACAAAATGGGGGAAGACCAATTTCTGTTAGAGGATTTTCGGGGTTCATTTTTCTTTTATGATGGGAACTACCGTTTACTCCAAGCTTTGACTGGTGACACAAGGATTCCATCCCTGGTAATAATTGATCCAGTTTTGCAGCAACATTATGTCTATAGTGAAAAGACATTTAACTATGCTTCAATAGAAGAATTTCTTTATGGTTTTCTGAATGGAAGTCTTATCCCATATTTGCGCTCTGGATCTGAACATGAAAGCCTTAAGGAAGGCATCCACCCACCATTTGTTAATCTGGATTTCCATGAGGCCGATTCCATCCCTCAAGTCACATCTCATACTTTCTCTCAACGGGTTCTTGGTTATAATAAATCTAATAATCCTGATGCCACACCCGCATGGAAGGAGGATGTGCTTGTCCTTTTCAGCAACAATTGGTGTGGATTTTGCCAAAGAATGGAATTAGTTGTTCGTGAAGTATATCGGGCCTTAAAAGGATATGTGAACATGCTGAACACTGGTTCTCAGAGTGAGGAAATGGTGTTTGGTGATGGTAAGTGTAGATTGTTTGTCAAAGTCTTTTTGTTGGTAATTTTACACATATATATATATATAGAAAATAAGTTAGCTTTCCAATTTTATGAATTCGAAAGAAAAGAACAAGACATTGTTAATAACAATTGTGGTCAAAACATCGAGTGAATAAAAAAATACATTCCTAACTTATTTTCTAATTATGTTTATGTAGGTACACATCTTTTATCCATTTATTAAAACTTTTATTCTCTAGAATACATGCTGTACTCCAGGAAATGATTTGTCCCATTTATCTGTGAGAACTGTATCATCTTCAATTGAATCAATCTTGGAATTTCATCTTGCGTATGCTTTTTCTCATCACCTATGACTAATGTGAAAAAGGAAGACTTAGTGCTCACCTAGATCAGATCATAAATCATCCTGCAGTTCACATGCTAGTAGCTGTCATTTCATGTATATTTAATGTTCTTTTGTTTGGTGAAAGAAAAATGGTGTCTTGCACATGCCTATCATCTTCAAGGAATCAGGATTCTCTTTGAGTTTGTAGAACAGAAAGGAATAAAAGTGCAAAGTAAAAAAGATACATCATTTTTCCTTTCATTTTCAATGATTTGTTTATTGCAAACTACTCATATTGTTGATTACATAATTTCTATTCACTTCTGAATGGTTCACGATATGTTAATTAAAAAATGATGTGAAATTGCTGGATGTCCAACGATTGAAATATATTACTGTCAATCTGGTAGAATGTATGGGCCTCTTTGTGAACTTAAAACATAGCCACGAAAAGTATAGACATTTCATCTCTACAGTGTGCTAGTTACCTGCCTTTTTAGTGTTCAACACTAACTAGTTTATTAACTATGTCTTAGCATATTCATTATATAGGACATGTGACTCACTTATGATCTGACTATTTTATCTATTGGCACTAAATAAATACCTTTAAAAGAAACAAGTCTCTGAAAAAGTGGTTTCAACTATCATGCCGTAAGATTAAGAAATTGGTGTTTATGTGGCAGATGGATTAAACGCTAATTTGAAGGTTCCCAGAATCTTCTTAATGGATTGTACATTAAATGATTGCAGTTCGATTTTGAAATCAATGGAACAGGTATGTGTCATAGACTCCATATTCAGTTTATTGTTATGTTTAGGAAGTTGGTAATATTTGTGGACAATGCTTTTATTGGTCACAGTAATTCAACCCTTTTTGTGTGGTGGATAAATCTTTCTAGTCATTTATCATTTTAAGGTGTACTTTGATTCTTCTACTCACTTATTTACTGTGTTCACAAAGCACTTCTGTATATAATAGTTCAATACTGAGTATTTTTCTTTAGTGTTTTGAAACTTTTTTAACTTTTTGTGTCTGGTATATGCAGCGAGAAGTTTATCCTACCCTGTTGTTATTTCCAGCAAAAAGGAAGACAGCTGTCTCTTTTGAAGGAAATGTAGCAGTCACTGATATCATTAGGTTTGTCGCTGAGCATGGATGCAATTCTAAACATCTGACTAGCGACAAGGGTAATACATTCCAACACAGGACATCAAAATGCATCTTGTTATTGCATGATATGACTCAAAGATGATTGTTTATAACTTTAGCAGCTAACATGCCATATTAATTAGGAATGAGTCAAGTCCATGGTTTTTGCATTCAAGGGTATATTACTTGAATTTGAAGGACAAAGTAATCAAAAAGCTTTGATGGTAGCTATTTCATGAAATTGTATTTTCATCATAAGAGGACTATTAAAAGAAAGGACAAACGTATGTTGTCTTGTGAAATGTTGGAGAAGGGTTGATACAAGATACTTGCCACCTCAATTAATCGATTTGCAAATTGGAGCATAATTTGCTGAAACACCTCTATAAGAGGGACAAATGGTTACGTCTGAAAGCTACCTCTTAGGCAATATCACTGCATCACGTCCATCTTTAGTAACAATGAATAATAATGAGAATGAAAGGGCTTATTTTCTTTGGAAGAAGATATATCAAATTGATGGTAATGGAAGAAATGTGAAATACCCTTTTATGATTATTAATTCTTTTGGCATTAAAAGTATTGTTTACTATCCTCATGAATTGGACAATACTATGTTATTTCTTATGTTTGTTTTGGTACTATTTATTTATTTTTATTGGTGCCATACGAATTCCTTTATCAACAAGGGGTTTATTTGGATATATTGTCCAAACGGTTAACCCCCTCTTTCAATCTTTATTATGAAGAAAGATTCACAATAATTAGCCCGAGACAGTTTATTTATGAAAATACATATATGACCAAAAACGTACCCTACCAAAAATCGGGTCAAGTTATAATTGTTCTCGTTGATTCTTTAGTAATAAGATCAGCTAATATAATTATTCACGTTGATTCTTTAGTTATAAGATCAGCTAAGCCTTATTTGGCCATCCCAGGAGAAACTATTCATGGCCATTATGGAGAAATCATTTACGATGGGGATACATTAGTTACATTTATATATGAAAAAATCAAGATCTGGTGGTAACAAAGATAAAATACGAACTTGTTTTATAACAATAGTAAAGAATCATTGTTGTTTTAAATTCCTATTGGGTTTTGCCCGTGTAACTCTCTATTAAATTTTACTTTCAGCCAAAATCAGCCATTTTTTTGTTTCTAGGCATCATATTAGACTACTTCCACGACGTCCATACTGTGCTTCTATGTCGTAGTAAAAGAACAAGAAGTGAGTGCATGTCTGAATATCTGAAATTATCTTTTGCTGACTGTGGAACATTGGAAATAGAAAAGTATTTATACCGAGGTTTTTAAATGTTGGGAATGGCAGCCAAGTTCAGAATTATTTACACGTAATTGAAGCAGTTTTTATTGAAAAACTTAGAAGTTGAGGACTGTTTCTCATGCTGCAGTCCAAATCCTTTCAACATGATGGAGTTCCAATTGCATTTTCACAATTTATGCTTGATACACAGAATGATATTAAAGTATAAATGGAATCCTGTATATCTTTCAATCTTGCCTGATTATGGAGCTTGCTTAATGGAATCCTGTATATCTTTCAATCTTGCATGATTATGGAGCATGCTTGTCATTAATGCCTAAAGATATATTTTGGGCCTTTTCACATGTTCTTGGAATTTTGATCAAACTCGTCATGCAACTATTAGCTTGCACATTTTACACCCTTTGGAATAATTTGGGATGTCATTGTTTACTCAGTTACTCTGTTACCTGTCATTCGATTGTTCTGATTCTTTGGGATAGTTGAAATTGAAAACCCTGATGGAACTTAGTTCGGTATAATTATGTTGTCCGAGTTGATTGTTTGGTTTTGTGCTTTCTTACAATGTGATGCAAATAGGTGAAATTTCTTTCTGAATTATATGTGCCCTAAGTTGAACATCCATTTTCAAGGTGCTGCCCTACTGTTTCATCTTCATTTCCAACTTTGAATTTCACCTGAGTGCATCATGAGTACTAACTCCCTCATTCTTTCTCTTATGTGCCTCCACAATCATGAGTGCTAACTTTATCACTCTTTTTCTTATGTGCCTTGCCTTTGTTTTCTCCTATCTGGATCATGTAGGAATTATATTTACTGTGACTGAGAAAAGCAGCCAAAATAAGGGCACATCGCCAATCCCATCGCCAATCCCAAGGAATGGCTCTGGTACTGTTGCCAATGACAAAGCACATGAAATACTACTAACAGACCGAATGCCAAAGAGAATTGTGAAACATAGTTTGACTAGATCTCGCACGCCAAAAGGCCTACATGAAACTGCTTACAATGTGGTGGTTGGCTCAGTGCTTACTGCTACAGAGAAAACAAATGCGCTACCATTCAGTAAATCGATGGTTCTCATTGTGACAGCTGATCAAAATACTGGTTTTCAAGGTCTTATATGTAATAAACCTATAGAATGGGATTCTTTGGAAGATAAGGGAGAAGAGTTCAAGCTGTTAAGAGAGGCTCCATTATCATTTGGTGGCCCGCTTATAAAACGTGGGATGCCTCTTGTTGCTTTTACAAAAAGAATAACTAAAGATCAATACCCAGAAGTTGTACCGGGTATTTACTTTCTTGATCAGTCGGCCACTCGCAAAGAAATTGAGGAACTCAAGTCAGGGAACCAATCTCTAGCTGACTACTGGTTTTTCTTGGGGTTTTCAAGTTGGGGTTGGGATCAGTTGTTTGAGGAGATTGCAGATGGAGCTTGGAGTTTAAAGGAGAAAGTTGATCACATAGATTGGCCATCAAGTGTAGCTAGTCACTGAGCTAACATTGTAATTCTTTCACTTGAACCACAATGACTGGACAACACTAGAAAGATCATTGAACTGAGGTTAGCTTCTTCTTCTTCTTCTTCTTCTTTTTTTTTTTTTCCCTTTTTACGGTAATTAGGCATAGAGAACTGTCGATACAAAATAAATAATATGTTTGTTTCTCCATTCAATTTGAAGTTTTGGATAAGCTCTTACAATTATGGTGTTTTCTTTTTGCTTCTTTTCTTAATAGAAGAACAATTAGTACAGTCGCTTCACCCCAACTTTTCAAGGGGCTTGAATCATTGCCACCAACAGCACAATGTTACAAGCCAAGCCTTCGGCTATAATCTAGTTACGGACCTGCAACCTGAAATCAGAAATTAATTTAGACGGTAAACACTATTTGTGAGTTTTTTAACTTTTTTGACTTATTTTAAAAATACGGAAAATGAGAGTTCAACTTCTTGATTTCATAACTGATATTTTGATAGGAGAAAAAACGGTTGCCTATTCTCTTGGCTAACTTGCTTTTTTATACTAGTTTATAAGCAAAACAAACTTCTACTGTTTAGGAAACATTTAAATTATTCTAAACTAACTTGATTAAATAATTCTAAACTACTCAATGTAATTTGATCATAATTATTTAAATGATAGCCAAACAATAAGATAATGACAACTAGTGAATTGACAAATAATAGCTAATCTTGTTTCTTCTTCTTTTTTGCATATGTAAAACGTTTGTAGATTTAGTCAAAAGAAACTACTTTGACCTCTTGCAAAAAAGATGGATAGCAATTCAAAATAGTAGAAACCGGTTCCATGATGCATCAATTGAAGAAAAACCTTCCTAAAGTATTAATACTTGAAAAGTTCTTGCAACTTTGCATAAGCCTAAGGTGGCTTTAGGAGTGGGTTGTATTTCACCTTAGTAAACTACAAGTAACTGAAACGTATTGGTGTTGAGACCGTGGAATTTTTTTAAACAGGAGATAAAAAATACTCAGTGTATTATGGCTTCTAGAGGGAGGGATAGGCGATAAGTTATAAAACCATCCTTAGCTTCAACAGGAAAAGAGAAAGAAATGAGGAGATAATTTTTTATTATCTTTAAAGGCCAAGAATAATTGGCAATAAGGTTGAAGTTTTAAAAGAATTATATCACTTTCCTCAAAGTAGACTTCTCGATGTTTAGCGTCGTAGGTAGGGATGTCAATCGGGTGGGTCAGGTCGAGTTCGGGTTGGGTTATTTTGGGTTAACACCAATTTGGGTTCAGGTCGGGTTTGAGTCGGGTTAATTTGGGTTCGGGTCAAATTCAGGTCGGGTCAAATTCAGGTCGGGTAGAGTTCGGGTTGGGTCAAATTCAGGTCGGGTCAACGCAGGTTGACCCGTCGAGTTAAATGAAGTTTCATATATGTATCATCATGTATGAATAAAAAAATTTATTTGTCATTTCTCAAACTCTAAATTCTAAATAAGAATATATTTAATTAATTTTTTAAAATAATTATTCGTAATACTTTTAATAATAAAA
>JAOXYD010000003.1:5495502-5505976 GCA_028565735.1 Pinacopodium congolense | reverse complement strand
TGAAGTAATATAAAGGTTGGTATTTTTACCGTATCTCTCGTGTTCATTGTTGCCTGCTTTATTTCTTTGTTTGCTCTATTGCATTCTTATTTCAAGTGTGCGAGCGAAACACTGTGAGGGGTGTTGAAGGCTGAGTCTTGCTTTAACGGATCTAAGTGAGACTGCCGTACAAGGGCATTAGTTCTAATCTTCGGTGAAAGATCAAGTTCCTAAGAGGTCTCTGTATCATCTGGCACACTAATGGCTGCAGTCCTGGTAATGCCTTCTTTCCTCCTCTGATAAGTTCTCCTTCCTGTAAATGGATAGATTGATCAGAAGATCTATTGATACTGAAAACTTGGGGAAGAGCCTCCACAAGATCACACATTCAAACTCACCCCAATGAAGTTTTCTCATGACTGTTAAATACTACTTTTATATTGTTCCAAGTAAATCAAGGCTAGGTGTCTCCTTCTTTGTTCCATTCTTTGTCACCCCCCTTCTTTGAACTAAGAAAGCAGATGCAACGAATTCCACAGTGCAATCATAATCCTATCCATCACCCTTTGAAAAAACAGACAGAATGTAAGAGCTGAAATTGCATGTGTGAGGGTAATAAATATCAAAGTTATTTTGTAAATATTCCCAGGATATTACTCGTCTATTAATATAAATTTTAAGGGCCTTTTTGCTAATCTCTTTCTTCCATTCACGTTTGGTTGCAATATTTAAAGGGCAAATTGTGTTTGACGTAGGTTAAATTAAACTCTAAAATTTGTAATTGAGTTTAGGCCAGATCATATTATTTGTTGCATCTTTTAACTAAAAATTTTTATTGGATTTTGTTGGTAACGGTTGATAATTTTTTAATAAAATGTTAGAAAAAAACTATAAAAGTTAAAAAAAGAATTTTAATATTTTAAAAATATTCAAAAATAAATCTTAAGTATTCAAGATGTTAAGGGCATGTTTAATTTTATTTCAATTTTTTATTTTATTTTCTTTTTTTTAACACAAAAATCAATTAAAAAACATACTAATACAGTATAAAAATCGAAAAAAAAAAACACAATAACCACAATAAAAAATCAAAACTCACAACCCAACTAAACATGTCCTAAAATTTTTTAAAAATACTGTGATTCTTTTTTAACTCTTATAAATTATTTAAAATTTTTAAATATTAAGATTTAATTTAATTTTTTTAGAAGAATTACAGTTTAATTTAACTTTTTTACTTCTTTGTTGCAAAAATTATAGTCCAATTTAACCTTTTTACCTCTAGACAAATTTTAACTTTAAAAACAACATTTTTGTTTTGCTATAAACGTACTAGCCACCATGATGAGATGACTGATAATTCATTCTTCTACCATCAATAGGTGACAATGGCCACATTTTTTATATCTACAATTCTCATTTAACAAGCATAAAAAAATAAATCCACTTTTACAGAAGTTATCTTAGAACATTGACCTAAACATTTACCCAGGAAAAGAAAAGGAACTTAAATTCCCTAAATCACCTGATAGGGCAATTAGTCAAATTAGGGATTAACTGGTGTAACCCTAAATAAACCAAGAATGTGTAATTGTATGCTTGGCTGACCTATAACTAATTTTTGTTCCTCTTGGCTACTTAATACTATTCTATTATACTTAATACTATTCTATTAAATAATTTAGAAATTATTGTATGTACTTATCAATTTATTAACACAACCGGTATTTATTTAAAGAATAAAGCCTACAAATTTTATCCATATAAAAAAATAATTTATAACATTTAAAAGTTCAACTAAATAAATTTTAAAAAAAACTATATAGTATATTGTTGATGGCCTTCCATGACCATTTTCATATAAGACAAAAATTATTTTAATTATTTTTTTTTTAATACGAAAATAGTTATAAAAAGCCACCAGTAAAATACTGTGTAATCAAACTCATAAATTTTCCTTCTAAAACATTATAAATATTTGAAGAAATTTTAAATATTTTATTACATTTTAAGTTGTTGTAAAAGAAAATCATTTTAAAAAATGGTGGACCAGAAAAGATATGGCATGTCATGGCCTAACATCTACCAAGCAATGAGCCAGATAAGGCTGCAATACCATCCCCTGTGCTCCTTAACTGATAATCTCACTCACTCTGCTTCAGAGAGAAATAGGATGGCAGAAGCCACCAAATTTATCTCTGGTAGGAGCTTAAATACAATCCCCAGCTTCAACTCAGCTAAAACAGTACCCAACAAGTTTTTACACACTTCCAAAATCATTGCTTCAAGAACAAATGACTTCAAACTGGTATGAATCATATCCCACATAGACCAACTTTTGTGCATGCTTCCGAAAAATCTTTCTTGGTTCTCGTCATCTTCATGGGCTTGCACCAAATCCTTTTCCATTGCTAGCTAGTCTTTCAAGTAAATGGTGAATGATGTTTGCGTTAGTGAGTTGAAATTAATTACTTGTAAAACCATTACCTGTTCGCAGATAAGCAAAAGAAGTTCCAGGACTTCCCGTGGTTTGATCAGGATATCCACTGCTGATGGTAGATGGCATGGAAAATGGAACTATGACTACTTACTCTCCCTTCAAGAGCTTCACTTGGAAGATTTGATTGAAGATGACCATCACAAAGATGCTGAGGTTGCTGTCAATTTGTGCATCCAAAAGGTTAAATGTCCACACCCTAATCAATTTTTGCTCATGGATCATCAATCCCTTGTACATGGTTTGCTTTAGTTTGTTGAATCTTGTAGCCTTGTGAAATCATGTAGTTTTTTCTTTTTTTTTATTTTGGGAATCTCTTAAGACCACAGTGAACCAGGATTGAATCTGATAATAATCACCCATTGTGGTCCTTTGTTCTAGCATGCAAGCTTTGGCTTCTCAGTGGAAGGGAGGATCATAACATCCTTCACCAGGAAATGTAGCGTCTGCTTTTCCCCTTACTGCAGAAAGGTTTGGCATCTTGAACAACTTTGCTTAATCTTCAGTTGGCTCAAAAGCATAATGAAGTTTCCTTTAGTACCAATTTTCTGTTCACAGATTCTTTATTTAATGACAACAAACAAGGGGCTTTGGACTACATTTTTCAAGAATGTAATTAAAAGTTTTTCCTGTAAAACTTACTTTCTTCTGTAGTTGATGATAATTGAACAGTGGATGTAGAATTTAATGACAATATTTTTGTGTTTCATCTTACTTTCAGATTGACACAAACTTCAGTGTCTGGGTTTTATCTTCCAGTAGAAACAATCGTGAATTACAGCTACCTGAAATCGGGGGCGATGATCCATCATTAAGTCACTAGCCTCTCTTGCAATCCTTCCTTCTCCTTCTTTTGTCACATTCAGAAACTAATAAAGTTATTAATATACTGCAGGTTATCTATGTGAAGCCTGGAAAGGAAGCTGATCTTGATTCACTAGTACAAGACACAATCCGGTTAACCTCCTCAATTGAAGTATGGAAAATGGTCCTTTATGATTATCAACACATCACTGCAGTCTCTTATAAATAGAAGCGATGGACAGAATCTGTGTAATTGGAATGTGCACACTCACCAGGTTTTGTGCTATGCAGGATACTTGTTCAGAGACGTGTGAAAAGTCCGAACCCACATTGCAATGTGAGCATATATATATATATATACATCAATTAAACAAGGTATAATCTTATGTCTGCTGATTTGATAAAGAACTTGCTTCTTTGTCATCACAGTCATTGGTGCGCAAAGTGCAGCTTCCGTTGATAAGAGGTGGTCTAGTCTTCTGCAGCTCAAGAAAGCTAATACGTAAGAAATTTTGATCTTAAATGGATTGTTCCAACTTGGGAGAATGTTTGTTAAACAACCACTGTTTTCAGGTCATGAACTTATGCTATCACAGGAAGCCTGCTTGATCTGTACCGCCTGTTCTTCAAGATATCAGCTGTGAGGAGTGGATAGAATAGATTCATGAAATGTTGCAGTTGCAGGAGAAAAAATGCAGAAGTCAATAAATAAAAGAAGGAACCTCTGGGAAATGAAAAAGGAGATGCAGGACCATTTTGATTGAACTTAGACTATAATGATGATTCATGAGGATTGTATATATTCCTGATCAATGCTTGTATTTCCCTGTTCAGAGCTATATTATGCTAAAATGGAAGAAGGGATTGGATCATTCCTGACTGAAGCGTGCATTACATTATGTGATTCATCAAGTATTCCTTCTACTTGCCTATTTGTATAATGTGGAATTACAATGTCATCAAAAAATTAATCAACAAAAAATGGTCTATTTGGTGTAATGTTTCCATGTTATGTATTCTATGAGATCACAGTTTAATTTCACTGTATAATATCATGAATGTTTTTTAAGGAAGCAGAGATTGCTTTTAACAAAGAGTAGGATTCAATGCTTCCAAGCAATAGAGCAACGAAATGTATAGAAGATAGCACCAAAGACTAGTTAATTATGTTAAACAATTGATCAATAGTCAGTGAGAAATAAATTAAAAAAAGAGAGAATAATTGGAAATAATTAAGCAGTCACTTTTATATATTTAACAAGTTTAAAGATAATGTTAAAAAAAGATCTTAATGTTTAATAACATTTAAAAAAATCTTAATATTTATAAACTGAAAAAATTGCAATTGATAGAAACATATTTATTTATTACAATTACGATTGATGTAACAATTTTTTAAGACACTTATATAACATTGATGTAACAATTTTTTAAGACACTTATATAACATTGATGGTTTTATAATCCCTAAATTTAGATTTAAGATTTAATTTGAAATTTTAGGATTTGAACATTTTTAATATTTTATAAATGTTAGAATTTTTTTATTATTTTAAAAATATTAGTTATTTTTAAATGTTTCGCAAATATTAAAACTTCTTTAAATGTTGTCAAATATTAAAGTATTTTTTAAAAAATTTTATAAATATTAAAAGATAAAATGTACTTACAATGTTTTTTATTGACTAAAAATATAAATGCATTTAAAATGTCTAATTTATTTTTTTAGGTGACGCAAAATATTTTGCATAAGTATATTTGTTTATGCAAGAGATTCTGAAAAGGACAGTAAAGAATCGCCCTTTCTAAATAACAAATTTTAAGTTGAATTAATGAGAAAATAAAAGGGATTACAATTGTTTATTTTAAAATTTTTTTTAAGGTGTCACTTACATTTATCACTGCGCTATCAAAAATTTATGTACATTTAAAAAATAATGACTATATATATAAGATAATGATTGTATACTTTTTATTAAAAAAAAAAAGAACTCAACTAAATAAGAGATACAATCGTATAATTAAGATATCACTGTATTTAATTTTCCCATGAAAAAACAAAAACGAACCTATAGACAACTTTATTAATTTTTGCTATTGTACTCATAAGGATAACGTTCTCCTTCATACAGGTCTCACCTTACACCCAACTTTCTCGTCTCTCTGTAAGTGAATAACTAAATGGCAACTTGTTCTTCTCTTTTCGACCATACCCACGTCAAAGGTACAATCTTTTCCACTTTTGTTGCAAAGGTTTGTTCTTAACTTTCACTTACCTATCACATCATGTAAGCTCAAAGCATAAACGTCCTTTCTTCTGGGTGCAGCATGTTCAAGTTTGATTTATAAGAAGCAGCAATTAAATTTCTCTGTAAGTACCTCTCAACACCGTTCTGTGTTTTAACTGTTTTTATTATCTTTGCTTTCTTCTGTTCTCTGTTTCTTGCTTTCTGTTTGTTGCTTTTGCTGGGAAAGGATATACAGCCAGTTTGAATTATTTTCCATTTTATTTATGAAAATACTGAAATACCCATTTGGAGAAGTGACAAAGTGATATCACTTTCTCTTGTTGCACTAAATTTCAACGTACTATGGATGCTGTAGACAGGTTGGAAATTGATGATCTTTGTCTTTGCAATGCAGATGATATTTTTATAAATTCAACTTATCTTCTAGTGTTTCTGAAGTTAATTTTGTAAGAAATGCAAAGTGTTTTAACCAACTAGATTCTTGACAATTCCCAGGATGCCAAAGTTTTAACAGTGTATTCTGAGTAGGATGTGAAAGACGTTCATGTTTGAGGATAACTTTTAGACTCCAACATGCAATACATTTCCATTGTCTTTGACTGCTTATTTTCTGGCAGGAAAAAAGATTCAGGTGTCCTGCTAGGCTTCGTCCAGGTGAGGGGCATCAGATTTCAGGATCTAACAGATGTTGCTATGTTGGAATCACAGCCTCTCTGAGACTGGAACATGTGCCATCATATGCATCTCCTGGGAAGAACCCATTTGAAGATTTTGAGGTTGTGAGAAATATCAAGCTTGACACATTGAGGACATCAGAATCAAACTTTCATTTCATTCAGAGACTGACATTAGCAGATTTAGACCCAGCAACAGCAAAACTGGCAATTGGAATATTAGGGCCATTTCTCTCAGCATTTGCCTTTCTGTTCATATTAAGAATTGTGATGTCTTGGTATCCAAAGCTTCCTGTAGGGAAATTTCCCTTTGTGATAGCTTATGCTCCCACAGAACCCCTACTTATTCCAACCCGAAAAGTGATTCCACCACTTGGAGGAGTGGATATTACACCTGTTGTGTGGTTTGGATTGCTTAGCTTCCTTAACGAGATACTGCTTGGTCCTCAGGGCCTTCTAGTTCTTATTTCTCAGCAGGTGAACTAATATTCTTAGACACAAATAATGGAAAATGATATTGTTTTCTGATTTATGTGAGGCCAAATGTGTGTAAACTTGTGATTTATAATGGCCAAGTTCTGTTCATTTGGTAGATGGGGAAGCAAGATGGATAAGCTTTTCTTCGGTTAAAGGTCAGACCTGATTAAGTTGGTTAATAGCTGAAAGGGAGAAATCTTACCAGATTGAGCTCAGATTTTTATATGGATATGAGCTAATTCCCCGATTCCAAACTTAGAATTGCTCTAAAATGCGGTTCAAAAGTTCCAGTATGAGCTGCGAAGTACCAAGATTCTGTTCAGAGGAAACTGCTCACTCAAATCAACACAAGTTCAAAGTTGCAAAACAAAAGATTTTGGGAGTAATATATACTATTCAGAGGAAGGAAAATGGTACAATGAATACCAAAACAAAAACAAAAAAAGTCCTGTGCTGTAGGTAAGGCTACCCTAAGATTTTGCTTGCATTTGTTCCATCAAATCCTTAAGAGGGCCATAACTTTTATCTTCTCTCTTCTCTTCATTACAGTTACAAGAACCTGTATTCCAATTTGTACCACACTTAAGGCATTGACCTTTGCAACTTGGATCACATATTCCATTGATAGTAATTTCAACGTGAACCAGGTCTCTTATGTTCTTTGAGATATCAATCTCCTTTTCCTCAGGAGGAAAGTATAGCCTATCGTCCCAATCAATGGAAGCTTCGTCCTCATCATCTTCTTTTGCTTCTTCTCCGGCATCTGAGATAGAAGACTTGAATTTATCTTCCCCAAAGATCACTCCCATATTGATTGTGTCTGGCTCGTCTAGTGGTTCTTCTGTTAGTAGAAGAGAGAAGTTGGAGTAGATGCCCTCAGCAGCTGGCTGACCACACCTTCAACACATAACGAGCATTTTATTAGGCTTAATTACGCAAAGAACATAACACTGCATAAAATATATTCAGAGAAACATATCAGAACATAATTTTTGCCAAGACATGTACGCTTACGTTTAAACATACCACAAACTAATGTCTGTTCATTAACAGATGCTTACACTTCCATGAATGCTTATATTTCTTCTATAACAAACAGGGTAAAATTTGCAAGTAACACAGTTGAAGTTTGCTCTCTTTATCCAACGTTTCAATTTGGTGTTGGCAGTCCTTAGAGAACATTTGTCAAATAACACAAGGTGCCTCCATAGTTTTCCCTTATCATGTCTTATGCTATAACAGCTATTCACTACTAAAGTTGCAAGGATTCCAGCCTTCTCTCCCTGTATAAAGACAACCGATGTACCAATTATCTATGACCAATTTGTTATAGATACAACAATAGAACTAGAATTTGTGAGAACTAAATGCTCAACTAGTCACAAAGGCAGGTTGCACATGAGTTCTCAACTCGCATCTTTCTTCAATAAAGCAGATATCCTACAACAATCACTTTCATTATTGCAATAAGTTAACGACCTAATAGCGTTTCTTTCCAACTACATTAGTTACAGAATCCTAGAACTAAGATCAAAAAAACTTCATAAAAAGTTGTAATTATGACATAGAAGCAACATTTAAGTAAATTATCCTAAACAGACAACACAGAAAGAAGGGTCATAAGTAGCAAATACCTATTGCAATCCAGAGTGATAACAGTCTTAATAATCCCATCAAGCCTCAACTTTTTCTTCTTCCTGGTGACATCAATGGAAACCTGAACAGGAGTTCCAAAAGGGTAATGCTTCACTGCTTTTGTAACCCTTAATCCCATCACCGAAGCCCTTGATTTTGAAACTTCTGTAGAAAGATTTCCCATCCCAAGCCTCTCCAACGTTGTACAGTATTCCACATGAGTAATCGAAGCATTTCTCTTGTAAACAATCGCACCTTCCCAAGGAGAATCCAAATACGATTCACCGTTATCACTCTCCTCATTTTCGTCCTCCCAGCTCAAAGATATATCATTTAATGTCTGATTCTCGAACTTCCTCGAACTTTTTGCAGCCAAATCCAGTATTCTGGAGCTGACCCTCGAGAATTTGCAATGAACAAACGTGAAGTTTGGATTTTTCCTGGTTACCAGACCACGCAGTCTATGTGAAGAGGATAAGGTATTGGTGACTGGAGAGGCCAAGCACAGAACAGACACCATGGTTTCAATTCACTGAAAACCCCTCTAGAATCACTACACTTACTTTCCCTTTGTGGTTTGAACTAAATAAACCCCAGCAAAAGGGAAAACAAGATGGCGACCCAGTGGAGCTTCAGAGATTTATCTGCTAAAATTGGTTTCATTCTTCTGTGTACTCGCAGAGGGTTTATGGGGTTTTGATTGAATTTTTATGGACTAGGGCCTTATCCTAAAAATCACATCCACTATCATTGGAACAACTACGAGGCCCATATAATTGGATCTTTTCTTTTATTTTAGCCTTGGGGTAAATTTTATTGAAAAGATTAAATTTAAAGAATCGTTTAGTATTATTATTGGTTGTAGTTTTTAATTGTGATTTTAATGTATTTATATTAATTTTTTTGTATTATTCTCGATTTCTGTGTTATTTTCTTCGATTTCTGTGCTATATTAGTGAGTTGTCTTTTTCAATTTTTCTGTTGTTTTTCTTAGTTTTTGTGTTTAAAAAAATAAGAAATCAAAACCATAAAACAAATCCACACCAAACATTCCCTAAGAAAAGTTTTTTTTAATGGAAAAGTTTTTTTAGAAAAGTGAGGCAACCTTAATAAAATTTTAATCAATTTAAAAAACAACCTTCCATCAAAATAAGCCCACAATCAGACCTTTAACAAATTCTTCTATCCATCTTTCTATTTTTATAAAAATTTAATAAATCGTGTATAAGTTAAAATTAATATTAGTATTAATATTCAATACTTAATAAAGACATTAAAATAAGTAAATATTTTTTAAGAGTTAAAAATTTTTGGGAGTAGTTTACCTAAATTTTAACCTGTTTAAAAAGAATATTATTAAATTTTATTATATTAAAGGCTAATTTGTGAGTTTTAGTAATCATAAAATTTTAAGATGCTAATGTCAAAATATCAACAATTTTTCATTAAAAATTAAAAATCTTAAAATTTTATCCATAAATAGTGCTTATTAATTAAAATTTTATTTATGCACGATATATCAAATATTTAAATAAGATAGTATTCTCAATAAAAGTTGTTAATATGTTAGTTCTAATATAATGAAAATTTGAGATTTAAAATGTTAAAAATCTATAACTATGTTCTTTTTTAAAATCCTCACATAGTTAAGAATTTTTATTGTAATTTGCTGTTATCTTTTGCTTTCAAGCTTTTTTTAGTTATAAATTTAAGATATTTTGTATTAAAAATAATAAGTTTCATTTTTTAAATGGATGTAATATAATATAAGATGTAAAGTTTGAGGAGAATTCTATCTACGCACTCACGGGCGCGCGCGCGCGTATGTAGATAGATAGATAGATATATCCATTTAGTATATTTTAGGCTTAATTATATCGAATATCATAACTTTCATTAGTTTTATCAATAATTATTAACCTTCATTTTTAATATTTAAACTCTATACACATATATTTCAAAATTAACATATTACTAATTCTAGCCAACATACCTCAAATTTTTTATTAAAATCTGACTATTTTACATTTGAACTAACTTACATGTTACACAATTTCTCTTTAATTATCTCCATCTCTCTCTCTTTATATATATATATATATATATATATTGTCAATGTCCCAAATAAAACATCACATGAGAGATAAAATGAAAAAATA
>JAOXYD010000003.1:5467679-5493310 GCA_028565735.1 Pinacopodium congolense | reverse complement strand
AGCCTTGTTTCCCACTAATATCTTGTTGACATTATCAGAAGCATGTTGTTCAATGTTACGGATCCAATTCCTAATATTCAGTATATTAAATATCATACCAGTACATGTACTAGATTTGTCTTTAAAATGTTACTGTACTGGTACCGGTCAATACCGATATCTTTTCAGATACTTTTTTAAAATTATTAATTAGTTCTTGAATTTTATAAAAAATTTTAAATAGTCTATAAATGTATTATATTATGTAATTTTTAACTTAATTTTAAACCTAAAAAGACCAAAATACAATAATTTCATTTTTTAAAATTTTAAATTTTTATTTTTTTCGGTATCGACTGATATTTGAATTCAGTATGGAATATTTCAATTCAGTACCGGTTTTTAGCCAGTACAAGTACAATATTTAACACACTACTACTGATTTTCATTTGGAAGTTTTTTGTGATGCATATTGAGCTTCTTATACAGATTATCATAGATCCTTATTAGGTTTTTGTTTTTGTTTTTTCTGTCTTCTCTTATTTCTTATAAGACAAAGAAGCAAATAATTATTTGTGAATTGCTTTGGATTTCTGATCTTCTTAAATATTTACAGGTTATTTTTCTTAGTCTTATTTCTCTATGGTATGATAACAAGGTTGCACTTCAAATTATTGTTATTCCTATATTTCATAAGAGGACAAAGCATCTTGATATTAATTATCATTTAATTAGAGATCACTGCAAGTTTAGATTTATTGGTCATCATCACATTTCTTCCCAGGAACAATTGGCATAATTGTTTACAAAATCTTTAGTTGCTCATACTTTTTTTTTTACTCTCTCTTCAAGTTAGAATTGTTTTGATGTTCACCAAACTCCGCTTTAAAGGGGATGTAAAGATTTATTTTTATTGTACGGTGCCATTTTATATATACTATGTCGTTTTATATTAATTCATTTAAGTTAGTTGTTTTGTTTTAGTCAGTTAATTAGTTAGATAACCTTTCTTACTTTGTTAATTAGTTAAGTTTATTTATTGTAGATAATATATATAGGTACAGATGCATTTGAGAGAACTTATTATTAAAAAAAGCACCCTGATATTTTTGCCTCTTTCCGTTATTACTGTACGGGAAATGTCTTCGTTCATTATGATTTAGAAATCAAGACATTTATAAGGAGAATAGAGGAAATATACATTTTTAAAATTTGACAGATCATACTAGCCAAATATTTTTGTTTGGATAAACAATGTAATTTATAAGGGCATTTCTTTCCCATTCATGTGCAATTATTTAAGGATTGATTTTCCTGACATATATAGAAGATTTAGAAACTTCCTTTATATATATAGATATATAGTATGCAATTGTTTCAAAAATTGTGGGGAAAGCAATAGAACCACCGCGGAATTTTGACCTATAAAAATTTGAAGCAGTTTGATCCCTATTGTCGGATGTGTTACTATTACATGGAATCAAGTATGTAATTCCAAATTAAATTTCTCTTCAAGGCCACTGTTCCGATTTGGCTTCACTTTTGAAATAGTGAGGCAATAATTTGACGTAACGTAATGAGTTACGTATAATCTATAAAGATTGTTACATCAAGCAATGCCAACTCATTGTTTACATTTACGTAGGCGATTTGCATAAAATTCTCAAATATGTTATGATTTACAACTTAACCATATTTCTTTAAATTCTTATTTCATATAAAGTTATTTTACTCCCATATTTTGTCATTAAGATAAAATTTTGAGTTCATAGTCACTTTAAAAATAGTATAAAATAGGTGAGAAATAACGCAAACGAAGTAATGTATATATTTTATGTAAATTGTCAACAAATTCCATTCTTTGATGACACGCGCATATTATAAAGGCTTGGATTTCTAGCTTGCATAGAAATAGAAAGACTCAAATGAGGAAACGCAGATAAATGTAGAAACATTAACTTCAGATTACCAAAAATTGAAACATTTTGAGAAACATCTGGTTAAACGGAGACATCCTGTATAACGAACATATAATTAATATTTCAATGTAAAATTTTACTTTTAACTTAAATAGCTTTAAAAATAGTCTAGATATTTATATATCAAATATAGGCATATTAAATGTAAGAATGAAGTAATAAAAATTAGAAAATAAATATAAATAAATTATAAACAAATATAAATTATAGCACTAAAGAAAAAATTTTAAAGTATACAAAAGAGTTCAAAGATCGTATATAAAATGTTAAATTTTTGTGCATCATAACTAATTCGCTAGATTAATCCCACATATTACACAAATTACATATTTTAAAATAAAATGAATATTAAGCAGTATGAAAGCAATAGTAAAACTTAGAATGGTGTTAACTATATCACCGATTTGTAATTATGTCAAAAGGTCATTTTGAAAAATGTTCCAGCCTAATTGTGGTTTGTACTTTGTAATTGATGGAAATATCCTTCAATCAATTATGAGATATCTAATTAAATAAAAATTAATCAATCAAGTAATTATAAATTTAATTTAACAACCATTTCCACATATTGTGATCCCCATCTTATTTAGAGTAAGGAACTTCTGTAGTTTAAAAATCCGACTGTTTTCTGAGCTATTCTCCTATAGGAAAAATTGAAATCCACCATACAATAATCCAAAAAATTTTATTTAAAAAATCATATCATATCAATTTCTACAACTTATCACGAAAGATCCAGTTATTGAAGAGACCCTTCAGAGGGACCGACTAGATGTGAAAATTAAGTTAAGGAAGCATACGAAAGTGCAAAGATTGATCTGTTACTATCCTTCAGGAATCAAATCAGCACTTTAGTCTCGATGCATTGCATTCTAACAAATCTCCCAAATTCAAACGTTTCAAGGGTTACCTGCAATTTATATTTATATATATATAATCCTTTTATACGTATATGGCTTCTTTTGATCGAACTCGCTTGAACATATTTAAATGTTATCTCACCCTTTTTCTTATTCTTTATTTTTCTGTTCAGTGGTCATAGATCATAATTAAATTAGGAAATGCTCAACTAATTAGTCATGGTGACTTATGAATTATGAAAGGTTTTGTCTATTCAAGGCTTTGGACTTTAAGTCGATTCGAGGTAGTGGCCTATATAGTCAATGTTCCGTAAAACACTCGACCGCACTTTATCGAATATATATAGTCGCACATGATAATGTCACTTTTATTCACCTTTTTTTTTTTTTCCCTCCACTTATGGTTTCATCATTCCTTTTTAATGTTATCTTATCAATTCCACAATCCAACATCCACTTTCCAAAGCTTTCGATGAAATATTACCAGAACTCATGGAATTCTATGGCTAGGGTTAAGAATCCAAACGCAGGGCATTGAGTGCATGCAGAGAAGGAGATATAATAAAATGAAATCTAGAGGACAAGAGCTATGGCACTGAGCTCTTGAAATTTTTAATAAGTCTATGAAGCCTTCTTCTTCTTTTTTTTTTTCATTTCTGCTTGGATTTTTCTTAAAGCTGGCTCCGTTAGACTTGGAATAATCATGCATTGTGGCTGTTTAAAATATTATTTTATTTCCTTTAGCCCCCACCCAATATTCTCTTCACATCAAGCGAACCATGCGTTTCAAACCTTATAATACATCAGTTTCTCCGATTGGCTTCCCTTTTGTTCAAAGGCACTTTTCTTAACCAACCCCCATCATATTTTTCTTTTGGTGATTGAATTTTTCATGAGTTTGATTGATTTGTTCCTTTTTTTTTTCAGTTTACAAAATGGTGAATTAAGATGACCAATTAATGACGTCTTGGTGAAGTTAGTCTTATTACAAAGGATAGGATATCCCTCTAATACCGTATTAAAAGATCAAGGGACAATTTTCAATAATTTATAGCCTATAAGATATATAACAATAAAACAAAAAATTTCTCACTTTTTTCACTTATGGCAAAATATATCAAAGTCATATGTTTCCCTCATGTTTCGGTAGATTAAGGGACTTGGAAGCTTATAGTTTTATGTTTTATTTCATTCTCCAATGGGTTCTTTTCACCCTTTCCTCATGATACTATTTCGCTATCGGTCTTTTAAAAGTATTTAGCCTTACAAAGTGGTCTTTACTGATTCACATAAGATTTCACATGTCCCATACTACTTGGGAAGTTAGTAATGCTTTTAGCTATTGGACTTTTGCCATCTAAGGTGCAACACTATACCGCTTCGCCTAGCAGCATAACACTTGTTCGCTTTTCCACATCCTCGTTTTCATGTTTTTGAGATTGAAAATCAAGTTTTTGATATTGACAATCATCATTCTTTTCTGAGTGACTTAATAACTTTTTATAATTATAAGAATTCCAATGAGTCATTAGACAGGCGAAGGAAAATAATGCCTTAATAAGAGTTGTTGTCCTCTTCCAATCAATAGAGTTGGTTTAACTCTCATAAATCAATTCTATTTTACACTTTGAACCTAAATTTAAGCTTGGTAAGTAGAGTAATGAATAGTTTCTATTTTAATCCGAAACGGCCATCAACTTTACAAGAAACAATAGAGAAAGTATATATATAACATTTGCAATATTATTATAATTTCAAATTAGAGCTAATAATTTTAAGTTGATCATTTTTTTAATGTAAGTATATAAACCAAAAACCAAGAGACACATATCAAAAAGGATATTTTAAAAGCTAAATTAAAAACAAAGATTTGACTTAAAACTATATGAAAGGTTTTTCTTAAACATATAATTGTGTTTGTATTGCAAAATGTGTTGGAAACACATATACATTTAGATTTCAAGAGTTTTTGTACCCTTATGGTCAATTGATATATGAATTATTTTTATCGATAATAGATTAATTTAAGTTGTTAATCAATCTAAGACAGAGGACATGTAGAAGTGAAAGTATGAATATCTGCATTGATCCTAGGAAGCATCTTAATATTAGTATTAACAAATGATAAAATTGGGAATGTCTTCTTAAAACAATATTAGAGTAAAATACGATTGAGAAGCCAATCAACTGAAAAAAGTTATAAGAAAGTCAAGGACCCTTTTCCTTGTATGGTGATCAAGACGTACGTCCACACACCACATTAACAGTGAAAGGATCAAGACATTGACAAGTACGGCTTTGGAATCAAATCTTTTTTTGCCCAAATAAAGTTTGACGATATAATACTATTAATCACAACAATTATATAAAAGTGTATCATTGGGTGACAAAAATTTGTTAATGATGTGCATGGATTACTTGAGTTTATTTTTCAAAGTCAGGAAATTAGATTTTCAGAAGAAAACTTATATTTTGAATTTCTTTGGGTACACAATTTATCTCTTTAACTCCCTTTTATTCTAAAATATTTTCTATGTCTATGATACAAGTCTTTAAAATTTAATTACATGTGAGATTTAGATGAAATCTATAATCACTGCAGTAAGGTAAAAAAAAAAACTTTTTGAAATAAGTAACATTTTAAATAAAACTTGAATTTCAGTTAAATGTCAGAGTATTTACATTGGAAATATCAATTATGTGAACATTCCAAATCTCATATTATGGACCAAAAAATAGTTGTGGACATTTTAGGTTTGTGCATTCATCAATTACCAATATTTGCATTATATATGTATATCACACAAATAAGTTATAAGCTCTTAAATGACCTAGTTCATTCAAAGAAATCGAAATTTAAAGAGTTGATTTTAGTAGTTTCACGTGAATATGTTTAGAGAAGGAGAGGAAAATTTATTGAATGAGACTAAAGATGCAGAAAGATTTGATTTTTGTTTGAAATAAAATGAAAAAAAAGGTAAAATAAGATTTAATTGAATGGTTTTGAAAACATTGATAAACTATTTAAGCTTATATCCCTACTTTGAAAAGGAAAGTTCAATTGTCTGCATTAATGGATGGAAGGGAGCCCATTGAATAATTAAAACTGCGATAATTCAGGAGGCATAAGATGTGATCTAAAAGAAGGAATTATGATTATGGATTACTCCAACTACTAACCTCCAAAAGATTTTTATAAGAGAGTGAATGTGCATCATCAATTCAAATAGACTCAGGTGCCAAAGAAAAAGTTCCACATCATAATTCATATGTTGTTATCAGGATTTCCATGTAAGAACAATTTTGAATTTTGATAATATTCCAAATCTTAAGAGACAGAGATAGGGATATATATGGATCAAATCATTGATTCAACTCAACTTTCATAATTGAACATATTAACTAATTTAGTTTGTTTTCTAATAAACTTATTTTATTTTATATTCAATGATATAATAGTAAATAAATGACACTGAAAATTAAAAAACGGAAAGAGAAAAGGCAAAATGAGAAGTAAATTTAATTTTGTACAAAATTTTCAAAAAAAATTGATAAATTTAAGGAAATGTTGTTTTTTTTTTAATGTTCAAATGAATCCAGTGAATTATGACCATGCCCATATTTTGAGACCTCCTAATTATTATTAGCCTCCACAAATTTTAATTAAGAAAGAACTATTTAGGAACCTTTGTAAATGATTTGTTTATATTAGATATTGAACTAATTTTCTTCGATCTTTATGGTTCCCATAAACCTACAGGTGAAGGCCCTGGCTGCTTGAAGAGACCTTCGATCTCGTTTCTGTTTTTTATTTTTATTTTTATGTATGTGTATTAGTTTTTGTAATAATTTTATTAGTTTTGGTATTATTTTTTACGTTTCTGTACTGTATTAGTATATTTTCTTTTTCGATTTCTATGTTATTTTTATTGGTTTCTATGTTTTAAAAAACAAGAAACGAAAATGAGAAATGGTAAGGATACCAAATAAGGCCTTAGGTTTTTGTTTTTGGTTTTAATTTTTTGTTTTTCTAAACGCAAAAATCGATAAAGAAAATATACTAATACAACACAGAAATCGATAAAAAAAACACAATAACCAATACAAAACACAACAACCACAACAAAAAATCACAATCCACAACCCAACTAAACATCCTTGAGTTCGTTTAGTATTACTGTGGGTTGTGATTTTTAGTTGGAGTTTTGATATATTTGTATTGATTTTTGTATTTTATCATCGATTTTTGTGCTATATTAGTGTGTTGTCTTTTTCGATTTCTGTGTTTAACAAAACAAGAAAACCATATCCATACTAAACAAGCCCAACTCTTTCCTTCTCCCAGCCTCTATCTAGAATATACTGGCCTAAATTGTGGTTAATTCAAGTAGATTTAGAGACACAACACATCAAATGATGGGAATAGAGAATTTGAAGGAAAAATATCATACAGAATCAGTAAGTTATACCTCCATTTCACGATGAACCCACTCTAGGGCATCTCCAACCTTATAAAGAGGAACAAGCATGTCCTGAATGACATGCATCTCATGGTAATAGTTTCTGATTGCTTCACCTTGAGTAGCCTTCAGCAAAGAAACCTTGGGAGGCATGAGCCAACCCAAGAAAAACCTAAACCACCATTGGTCAGCAAATGGAAGTATAAGCTTCCCTTCCCAGTACAAGCACCTGGTGTGCCTGTGATAATATTCCCTTGTGGGAATGTATTCTACAAACTCTCCTCTCTTAAGAGCTGTCTGTGCATGCTGGTAGAACCAGGGTTTAAACCACCAGCCAACACTGTTAATTACATTGCCCCTCTCCTTGGCCTCTTCTTTCGAGGCATATCTCCCCGTCATCATGACACCTTCATAAGGATTATACACCATCGCCTCTACGAAATCTGGAACCTTTGCTGGATTATCCTGATCTCCATCTCTTGGTGCAAAAGAGTCCATATAAGCCTGTGCAAGATCTTTCAAAGTGCCCTTCACAGGTTTATAGGTCAGCCTCATGTATTCCTTAATGGGTATAAGCTTGATCTCAGCAGAGACAAGGAGCCCGAGTGTCCCCTGAGACCAAGGGATAGCATAGAAAAGATCAGAATACTCGTTGTCCTTGGTAGCTCTGACAACCCGACCGTCAGCGAGGACAATTTCATAAGCCACAACAGTATCAGAAAACAATCCGTAGATATGGGAGCTCCCTTCGATTCCATACCCATTGATAAGCCCACCAACAGTAAGATCATCAAGCTCGGCAACCACTGCAAGAGAAAGATTCAGTGGGACGGTGGCTCTGGAGATTTGTCCCATGTTGACAAGTGGCTCCACCTTTGCTATCATTCTTTCTTTGTCAATGTCAAGTATATTACGGAAAGCGGATAGATCAACTTCAAAGTGCCGGGCACGCTTATAGTCCACATTCCGCATGCCAACAGCAATCCAGGGTTTACGGGCTGTGCAAACAAGACCATCCTTTGAAGGGTTCCTTTCCTTGAGTCGTTTCACCACTTTCCTAACATTCTCATCGTGTTCCTTCTGACGCGTCTTGTAGGACTTCATAGCAGATTTCACATCTCCGAGATAAATGAGAAAGTAAAAGGCGAAAGAGAATGGGAGGACCACAAAGATGACAATGACCCATCGGAACTGAACCAAGTAGTCCACCCAATCCTTCTTCCTCTTCGGGCGGAGGGGAGCCTCAAGGTCTGACATCGTTCTTTAGGGACTGTAAAAAGAAAGATACATTTTTACAACTATTGAAGCTACTAAGGTTGTGTAAATATCAGAAAACTATCGGTAGCTGCCAATCTACCAATCATAACGATTTCAAGTCCAAGAACAGCACAATTATGATTAAGAAACATAATCGAGACTCCTTGAAGCATCAATAAAACAACACATATAAGATCATAGATTCCATAAGATTAAAAACATGGGATTAACACCAACAAGTTTCTTTGGGTCAAGAAAAAAGTATATCTTTCCAAGCAAAACAAATCAATGCTAAATATGTAAGACACAAGGTTCGGGAAGTGATCATATGTACAGAAATTAAAAAGAAAAAGAAAAAGCAACGAGTATCAAGATGTAAATCAAGTGGCTTAAATTGTATAACCAACAATACCAAATCCAAGTACAAGAGATTTTATAGAAAAGAAGATAAAAGGCAATTTGAAGGTTGAGTGTCCGGAGTGAAAAATCCAAAGATAAACAACTATTACAAGGCAAACAACTATTTGCAGATGAAACAACAATAATTTTAGACAGGACATGCAAGAATGTCGGATTCTACAATAACCCAAAGACAAGCATTTAATGCAAGGAGAAAGTATGTAGTCAACCAAAGAAATCGCAGATCTTGCAAGCCAACAAAATCTTATAAATCCTGATAAGAACGGGCTGGTAAAGCAGCCAAACACAAACGAAAACGGATAAGTCAAGGTTTTTAATTAGTCAAGACATGACTCCATTAAGAGGAATAAGTCTTAAGAAAACGACATAAAAATGCAATCTGTCTCCAATCCACTGCCAATAATAGTGAAAATTGAAACAAACAAATAAGCATGAAGCAAACTTACATTTCCCACTACCACACCAACCAACATGCAGATCAAAACCCCAGCCAAAAAAAACCGGAGAACCCTAGAATTCCAAAACGAAAACTTGCTGTCTTAACAACAAAAAGACGCAATCTTTAAGCAATGATATAACTAAAAACTTGAACAAAAACAAAAACCCACTTAACCATGTAGAAAAGCAAAGCGAAAAGACCAGAAAATATGGGGAAAACAAAAAGTGAGAGAGAGCACTGCAAATGTGGGTTGACAGACAGACACCAAAAAAAAAAAAAAAAAAAAGCAGTATAAACAGAAAAAAGTGCTATACAACTTGAAAAGCCTTAACCTTTCCAGTTTCCTCAAAAACTTCACAACCACTGAGGAGCTACATAAACAGTAGTAAAAACCACTAAGAAAACGTGGGGTGAAGTAGAAAACCGAGTGCCGTTAAACCTCAGGGAAGACCAAACAGTACAATCCCACATGCAAAGACAGAGGCAGGACACTCACTGCACTGGCTCACTAAATGGAGAGAGAGAGAGAGAGTACCGTAGAGAGAGGAAGGGAGAATATGAAGCTGGAAGAAGCGATGCAAGATCAATGGGATATCTAAACTGAAATTTAGATCTTACAGGCAAGCCATAACTATGGTACAGAGTATGGACTGTAGAGTGTCAGATAATCAAGAGCATGAGTGTGGAGAACAAGACAAAAGATTGTGTTAATCAGTGATTAATTAAATTAAAGATAATGTTGTTAGGTAAGCGATTTAGAAAATAAAAGAGGAAAAGAGGAATATTCGAGCTAATTTCAATTATTTTAAAATATATTTTATTATAGATTTAATAAGCACGGTATTATATATTACAAAGTATAAAGATCCGCTTGATTAATTAAGTCTTATTTAATTATTTAACTAATTATTACATAATACTAAAATATAATATTATAAAATAATAGGAATCTAATAATTGCAGAACAAAAGTAAGACAGATCACGCGCCCCAACACAGAAGAGGGAATTCGCTGGCTGTCACGTTCAACGTGAATCAAACATGTAATAATTATGATTTTTTTCTAATTTTTAATGCTATTTTATTAATTATTGGTAAAATGATGGAAAGTTTGTGCAAATAATTATTAAATAGTTGTAGATTTAATAAGCAGGGTCATGTCATGCATAAACTTTTCTTAATTATGATTTTTTTTAATTTTTAGTGCTATTTTATTAATTATTGGTAAAATGATGGAAAGTTTGTATAAATAATTATTAAATAGATGTAGATTTGGTAAGCATAGTCATGTCATGTTGGATAATAAATGCTGTATAAATAAGGAAGTTGCGATGTCTAATTATCCATACTTAAAAGAGAGATTTCCTTGCTGGACTAAAGTTCAGTCATTTCCCAAAACTAGCTAGATTTTTACTATAATTCAACAACTAGCCTTTGATTTTTTCCCCTCTTATTATAAACTACTATTTTAGATTGCAAGATTATGAATTAATATAACATTGAAATTCTAAATTTAATTTGAAGAGTTACTAAGGGGCCGTTTGATTGAGTTTTTAGTTGTAATTTTTTTGTTATGGATGTTATATTTTTATATTGAATTTTGTATATTTTTATAGATATTTGTATTGTCTGTCTTAATTTTTGTGTTGTATTATAGCATTTTTTTCGATTTCTATGATGTTCTTTATTGATTTTTGTATTTAAAAAATTCGAAAATCAAATCTAAAAATCAAAACAGAATCAAACAGGCCCTAAAGACATGTTTAGTTGAGTTATAAATTTTGATTTTTTATTATGATTGTTATATTTTTGTATTGAGTATTATGTTTTCTTTTTCGATTTCTGTATTGTATTAATATAATTTTTTTATCAATTTTTGTATTTAAAAAAACAAAACACGAAAATTATAAATCAAAATGGAACTAAACATGGTCTAATATTAAATGTTATTATTTAAATATATTTTAATTGGTTATTAACATTTTTATTTAATATGTTAATTATTTAAAAAATTAGACAATTTTCCTATTTTGTATAACACTCTTCAACTAGACACACTAATGTTAAACGTATTATTAGATTTAAATACATACAATCTTTGTGACTATATAACTTTTTGTATTATAACATTATTTATTTATATTTTAATATTTTTGAATTATCTCCTTGCCACCTTATTAGAAGTTTTTTTTTTAATAAGCACCTGATTATTAGAAGTTTCAATCAAGGAAATATTATTTTAGTAAAGTATTTGTTTTATGTCAATACATATCTTATAAATTTTATTGCTCTTAAAGATATGAAAATTTCTCTTTCTATTAATTTATTTTTAGGGTTTGATAATTAGAAGAATAATTTCAGTATTTTATCGAGTATGATATTCTAATTTGTGATCATTTCCAAGTTGGTTCAGCTAAAAAGTGATTAATTATATATAGTTAGTACAACTGTACAAGTTTTAAAGCACCAATATTGAGGATATTTTGACGAGTTTACGTGTATAATACTTTAAATGGTGTTAGTTTCTACATTAATTCAATTCCAAAATGGGATCCAGGGAATCAGTCCATTGTATAAAACACCAATGTTAGGTTGCATATTTTTATTTGTTTGGCCGTCCAATCATATGATTTTATATTATATTTCCATGGATTAATCAAACCTAATAGTAGGAGTAGTAGGTGAGCTTTTCAGTGCCTATTAACATTTAAAAATTTTTAATTTAAATAATTTAAAATTTTTAAAATAATATTGGATTGATTCGTTTCAACTTAATAATTTATTATTTAATCTGTGTTATTATTTGACTTTTAATTACTTAACTTTTTAGTGTTTTGTGAATTATATGAAATTAGTAAGCAAACAGAAAATGTATGAGTATTTGATCTTGAGTATTCGAAAAAAAAAAAAAAGGGAGAATAGGAGATCTTTTTAAATAACTTATTATAGTAAGAAAACCTTATATCTTGAAATTAATTTACCAAGTTGATGATCAAATACATAGTTATTCTAATAGACATTATTAAACTTGTTACACAACAACCTATTAGAGAAAGAGTTAAGAAAAGGGGACAGCAGGTAAGAAAAATGGAGATTTAAGCTGTAGTCATAATTTATGAATAATTTCACACTTATAAATTATTATATATACACACACAAAAGTAGTGTATAAAATACTATAAGGAGGCGTTTGGGGAGCCATAGGTGAATTCCACCTATTTTAAAATAAAAAGGTTTTTTTACTCTTTACGTATTTAAAAAATTACCTAAATTTTATTTTAAATTTATAAAAACACCTTTCATATATTTAAAATTTTACCAAAAATTCAAAAAAGCCCATGTGCTCCCAGTGGTCCCATGGCTATTCCAATGCTATAAAGATTATTAGGGGAACTATCAAGAAAATGATGATACAAGGTAGATCTAATTAAGGAAATATCTCGTTTAACTAATGTATTCGCATACGCATTGTTATGATGTGACAGTTCGAGACTTCAAGGAACCAAGTTTAGAAAGAAAGACTTAAAATTTTCTAAAAAACTCTCCGCATATCTAGAGTTAGGTAAAAGACTGTAGGCCTCACATTCATTAATATAGTAAGTGAGAGTAGGTCGTAGAAAATTTTAGAGCTTCATTTTAACTGTTATATCAAATAAATCCCCACCGTCCATTAAGAAGATGGAGGACTATATATAAGGTAAGGATCTTCACTTGTAAATCATCTCATAATCCCCAAGTGCATCAACTCTCTTTAAGTAATAAAGAAATTCTCTAAGTTCTCTAAATTATTGTGAGTTCTTTTCTATTTTTCATATTTTATATAATTTTCGTCAAATATTCAATTAAAATATTTTTAAAAAGTATTTATGAAAAGCTGAATTAGCATTTAATCCATAATAGGCGATCCTAAATTAAAAAATTTACTAATACCGTATGGATCTTCGATACGAAAAAATCAAAACAATAACAGCATACATAGAATATTCTTTTGCTTAATATAAAGCTGAAGATACGAGAGAAAGGAAAAATAATATTTTAAAGGATCATATTCACATGCCCGCATCCTCTTTTTATCCCTGACAAATATTATTATAATGCTGAACAGATCAACTATAGTATTTCTGTTGTTAGGATCTATTCTTTATCTTTCACTTATAAAAACTGTTTTCTCAAGATGTGCTTTAGCCTTTAGAATGTTATCAACTTCTAATTTTGCCGAGAATAACCATATATAACAATATTAAATTGTGAAGACAATGATGAACTCGGAACACTAAATTATTGATAAAAAGTATAATTTGCTCATAATTTTTTTATAAAAAATTTTAAATGGCCCCCTAATATTTTTGAAAGTATCACTTTCTCCCTTAACAATTGTAAAATAGTGTATCTTACTCTTTAATATTTATAAAATGATGTAAATTACTTATTTAATACTAATTTTATTAATTTTTTATTAATTACTTTTTAATAATTAATTAATAGTTCATTTAAAATATTGATAAAATTAATATTTATCTAATAAAATCTTAATGAAATTAGGAAGTAAAATATATCATTTTGTAACATTAAAAAGTAAATTATATTATTTTACAAATATTATAGAATAAAGTAATACCTTAAAAATATTAAATATCAAATTAAACTATTTCTCAAATATTATGAGATAAATTATATCTTTTACCTTAAATTATTTCTCTCTTTCAAATATGGTAATTTATGTCTCTTCGTCTATCTATATATATATATAATATTTGGAGAAATATATTGTTGTCGACAATTTGATACCATAATTTTGTTCATGGCCATCTTTTTTCTGTATTTTTAATGAATGTAGGTACCAAAAAATGGTACTCCTAAAAATAAAGAATTAGTAAGATATCATATCGATTTTTTCAGTCGGTGAGAGCTTATTTATTTGTACTTCAGTTTATGTCGAATTAATTGATAATGAAATTAATTAGTCACCTCTTTTTTGGTTTGTCCTTGTTTTCTCAAACATTGGACAAGTTATTATTTTCTGACGTGGAAAGGTCGGTGCAGGGGTTTAAAATTTCAAAACCTGAATGAAAGGGAAGTACCAGTAGTACCAATAAATGGCCTAATTCCTAGAGATACAATACAATACAAGAGCCAATCTCCAAATAATAGATTTTCAAAGATTTTGTCAACAGTCGGATCAGGATCGGGTCCCAAAGGTGCTTGGTAGATCACATGGATCGCCCATTGTATTCTGAGTAGTCCATTCACATTAATATTATTGTCTCATTGTTGTATGGTTCTGGAGTGACATTTGCTTGCACCCCATTTAAGCTGGATTTGAAGATTAATTACACATCCAATCCAAGTTTAAAATAAAAATTAAGAAAAATTTAAACCTAATCAGAATGATGCTAGGCTCAATTTTACTAAGGTCATATTTGTTATCAATTACAGTTTTTATTTTTAGTTTATATTTTTCTAAACACATAAATTAAAAAAACATATTAATGCAGTACAAAAATTAAAAAAATATATAAATTAAAAAAATACATAAAAATTAATACACATATATAAAAATAAAAATAAAAATAAAAAATAATATTTATCGTGCTCTAATATTTTTAGAATTATCATAGCAGAAGACACCTTATGTCTTGCGAGGCTTTATTCATCCATTTAAACTCTCCCTACAATAGGTGCCATGCTGTTTACGCCTCTTGAAATGAGACACTTTGTCATGAGTTCCTTAATGCATGACTATCCAAGAGATACGTTATTCATCATATTCATTACTCCATCCCATGAACTATGGCGTCTTTAAACGCAAGTTACGCTCAAATCTTTTGAGACGAAGAAGAGGAAAGGAGTGGACTCTAAACCTCTTTAAAAGCAAAGCTCGGTAGGGCTTGTTTGGTATTAATGTGATTTTTTGTTTTAGTTTTTAATACAAAAATCGATAAAGATAACACATTAATACAGAACAAAAATCGAGAATAAAACACAAAAATCAATACAAATATATCAAAATAACAACTAAAAACTACAACCTACAGCAATACCAAACGAGCTTGTTTAAATTTGTTTCAGTTTTTAATTTAGTTTTTCTGTTTTGTTAAACATAAAAATTGATAAAGAAAACACATTAATATAACAAAAAAGAAAATACAATAATCAATACAAAAACATAATCACCACAACAAAAAATCACAACCTACAACCCAACTAAGCATCTCTTTGGGATTGTTTGGTTTTGATTCTTATTTTCATTTTAAATATTTTGTGTTTAAATTTTTAAAAATAAAATAAAAAATTTTAAAAAAGTAAAAAAATAATGCACAAATATAATATAAAAAACATATAAAAACAAAAATGAAAAATGAAAACAGACCTATTAAGTGTATATTTGGACTTTGTGAAAGAAACCTTGAGTTTAATTGGATCTGATTTCAATAGTTAGGTCTAACGCCGAATACGCAAAATCCGAGCAACTTGTTTTATAGTGTTAATGTAAACATTGGGCTCATTAATCTTGATTCTTGATCAATAATCATATTAAAAGTTACAAAATAGGGGAAGGATGCTTCATGAATTATAAATTACTTGATAAATAATATGAAATATATAATAAGAAGAGGAAGCAGTCGAGATTTTAAAAAATTCGATAAGGGATGTATTTTCTAAATCTCAAAAAGTCCAAACCAAATTCTTATGGTTGTTATAACCATTAAAGAGCCATTTGACAATATTTCTATTTTTTCGTTATTATTTTATATTTTATTTCTTACTTTTGTATTTTTTATTTTTTTTAAAAAAAATGAAAACCTATTTAATTGATATTTGTAATAGAAAAACAAAAAATAAAAATGTTAAATTGAGATTTATAAAAAAACATAATTTAATAATAATTATTAAATATAAAATAAATTTAAATTATTTGACCAAAATTATCTTATACATCTAAAAAATATATTATAAATCAATAGATTATATTCATTATTTAATGTAAAAAATATATTTTTAAAATATAGAAAAACATAATATTCTTATTTTTCTATTTCTATTTTTATTTATCTGATTTACAGACAAACACATTTTTCTTTATTTCTTTGTTTTTTAAAATAAAAATAAAAAAACAAAAAATATAAATAAAAACAAACAGACCCTAAATATTTGATGGGAGAAAGAAATTCAAATCTAACAACTACTTGAAATTATATGGCTAAGCTGTAATATATACCTGTAAAATAATTGTTATTATTGTTAGTTAAATAATAAATTAGAGATACAAGATAAACTAAAACTCGTTACTCAAATTGAAGGAATCAAAATTTGCCTGCCGCCAATGTAGCATTCCTCCAAAGTAATGCTAACTAGAACTTAAGAATCACAATCTTTGTAAACTCATCCACAATTCCTGAGAAGCCAAAGGCTGCCAACCTGCCATGGAATAAGATTTCAGTTAGCAGGCTTTCAGATTGAGAAGCTACACTTGAATGAAAGGTGATACATATCTACGTGAAACGAATCTTACATGGAATAAATGACTGAATGAAGATTTATAGTCGGCGTAGTGACAAATATGAATGAATATAAAATTGCTAAACCATGCCACAAACAGGTCTCGGTTCAGTTTCTTTGATAATCATTGATTAAAAGTATGAAAAATATTATAATTTTCTAGTTTAAAATGCCATAAATCCGATCATATGAGATTTAATCATACATATTAAAAGAATTGCCGTTGATTTATGCACTGATCACATGCAAATAATCAAGAAAAACAATCGCTGTGTTAAAAGAAAACAGCTGAAAGAAGTAAGTTGCCCACCCACTTAAAAGTATCAGAATTTCCAAACATAAACGAGTGTTTAATACACTAGTTTGCAGGCAGTATCAAGCAAAAACCACACGGTTGTGGAGAAAAATGAAGTTACCATGCAACTATGATCATATGTTCAGAAAAAATACAACTGAAAGGAGATTTTGTGGATTACGTGAGCAAACAGGAGCACCAAAATCAGCTCGTTCACGTTAAGGATTGAAGAAACTCGAACCATCCATATTCAGAGCAATTAGAACTGGTATGCTTGTAATCACTGCAAGCCAAAATAAGGCAGATCCTGCAATTGACAATTTGTGGTTAAAGTTCCATAATGGGTCGAGGTTCCAATCCCTCATAAAAGTTGCGTATAGACATAACAAAACTACCTTGGAAACCTTCAGAACTATTAATAGATTCTGAGGGCCTTGATTTGAAAATAGGACCATCTGACTTTGCTACAGTTGATCCTGCACTTGGGACATCATCTAAAAGTTTGTAATTCCCTGTCTCAGAAGCCACTATCCCTTGAAACTCTTCACTGACGATTAAAGCCGCTAAAACATCCATAAAGGACTCTTTATCTGCTTCACTAGAAGAATCCATCCCACTCGGTTCATAAGTAGCTTGTGACTCATCAATCTCTGATAACTCGTCATCAGAAGCATATATATCAATTGACTTCACCTCGGCCTTGTCATCTTCTTCATCTTCAACATATGCTTTGTATGTCAAGCGAAGAAGTATCTCCCCAGCTGACCTCTGTCTAAACAATCCCCAGCCTCGTTGCAAAACCACAATCCTGTCTGCTGGTACAGTGTCTTGAAGAGATGCCAGATCAATCTGGAGTGATAATGGTTCAGAATGTTCTTTTTAATCAACAGTCATAAGGAAATCAAAATTAAAACAATGCAGCTTAAATCACAAAGATGAAACAAAGAAAAAATCATGGAAAAAAAATACTCATGGCTCTAACTCTATGCATACATGAAGAGAAAATTTTGCAATAAAAAAGATGCAAATATTGAAGGTGATCACCCAAAATGTGAAGTGTTTGTTTGAGTAATGCTTGTCGTTAAGGAGAGGAGGAAATGGGACAAAATGTTTAGTACACGTTACAACCATGTAAAATTTGACAAGGAGACTAGTAAAAGCAAAGATTCTTTCTGACAAGAACCATATGACGGAATCTTTCACACAACTGCAAACTTTAATCTCAGTTAATTCTGCAACCATGAAACCTAAAGTAACGCATATTGGTCAATCTGGTTTATAAATGAAATGGGATTTCTTCTGGCTTCCATTTGAGTAAACCAGATGTCGATCTCAAACCAACATTTTTTCTTCGACAGCTATTACTTAATAATGATTCAGATTTTGATTGTTTAGGAAGGATTAAAGGAAAAAAATGGGTTACAGCTCCGGCCATATGTGCTCCAGAATTTACTACTGCCGCTACCAATGCTGCTGCAAACCACAATTTCACCAGCCTCATCACCCATCATTTCATACCCTCATACCACCATCATCACTATCCATCATCTCTATTACTGGGCAGTTTTATTGCCACTAATAACAAAGCCGCCACAGCAGAAACTTATTTCAGAATTGTCATGTCACATTTCGTCATTACGCAAGATTATATAAATGTTGTAGGAATAACTTAAGTCTTATAATTTAAAATCATTGTTGGTGCAATTGGTAGGTTGTCTATTTTTGGAAGATACTGAATGCAACAATGTCCATGATACTAAGTGATCCAACAATTTTGGCAAGAAAGTCCAACTCTATGACTATATAAATAATTTCCTCCAGAATATTTACCTCGCCCATACCAATGGTCAAATCAGCAAATCCAAGAGAATCTTTCACTTGGATTGACAATTTCTGTCTCCTAGGATTGGCAACAAGCATATGAAAATCCTGCCAAAGTCATTAGATCCATTGACATCAGAAGATTATAAGACCTAAGTTTACAAATGCATCAACTTGGATTATGCTTTTGGTTTTTGAGTTATCACAACACAGGGTATGGAGAAGTATATGAAGCCTTACCTGATTCCAAATCGGCTCACCAGGAGGCCCAATGACGGTGGTTTGACTGTTCTTTTTACTACGTATGATTTGATCGCCCATGCTCAGTACGACATATGGATCTGTTTTACCTGTAATGACGAGGCATGAATACATACATTCTATGCAAAATCTTAATCATAAGTCATATACCGATAACTCCCTCAAAAATCTTCTCCAATATAGATGTTCCAGAAAATAAATGAAGGTAAAGGAAGGTCATCTCTAAACCAAGTCCTTTAGTGCTTGATAATGTCACCAAGAAGCACCTTTCAAAAGTATTTCACAAGCACACAATAAACCAAGGCACACTGTCGTACATGAAAATTTATACTATTTAAGCTATGCTCTCCTAGAAATTACTGCTTTGGAAGATGAGAAGAAATCATTCAACCCAAAATCTTAAAGATGAGGCTCAAAGCTAGATCATTATACTAACCCAAAGAGAGACTCTCACCCATAAGTCCTTTTGGAAAAAAGCTGAGAACATAGGGTCAACATGATGTGCTTAAATTGAAATTGAATTCTAACTATCTGATTTGAGCATAAGATCTCAATCGTAAACACTTTGATATCACATCAAGAAACAAAAAATTTAAACTACAGGTGAAATTAATATGCCAATCAAAAGAGAAAAACAAAAAGGAGAGTAATTTTACCATAAAAGAAATAAGAAAGTCTGCGAGCATCAACAAGAGTCACTGATAGCTCTCCAACAAAATCTTTGTTTCCTTCTTGCATTTCTCCCGATCTGAAATTGTTTGCAACAGGACCAAGAGCTCTTCCCTTTTCAAAATCCAAGACAATCTTCTTTGGACGTACAAATAGTAGGGGTAGATCCTCTGTCAGAAGTTTCGTCAAGAACCTAAGGAGTAGAGTAGAACATTGATTAGGAGAAAAGAAATGAAAGGGGAATACAAACACCAAAGTCCTTGAAATATTAGTTAACTCAGTGGCCGTAGATAAGACAAAACAATAAAAAAATGAGACATAATAAAATAGATATTCTTATATCAGATCCAAAAACATTACTTTAGATGGCAAGAAAGACATAACACAAGAACAAGAAAATCTAGTTAGAAATACAGGAGTAGCCACAAATTAAAACCAACATTTTGTTAAGCTACATGAATGAAGAAACTGGAGCTTTCTTTTTAACCCAATAGCAGGTGAAATTCCAATTTAAAATTTTATATTACTAAAGACGGAAACCCACTTACATTGAGAGAACTGGAATTGCTGATGATGATCAAAATGAGCGTAAAAGATGAGGAAACAAGAAAAACATGTCAGAATCCATAACATCAATTAACTGAAATAAGGAAAAAAATTTAAACATAAAACAAAGAGCTTCACATTACATGAATGATCTTAAAATTAATTACTTTTTCTCCATTTCAGTGATACTTATTTTGCAAGAAAATGAAGACATCAACATAAATGAAGATTTAACATATCAATTGGAATAATCTACGACAGCTAGTTTGTAGTCCATGGCATACCCATTAGGTTGAACAATCGGAATGGTGACAATTCAAATTTGATTTTTGGAAGTGATACAAAAGCCCAGGAAACTGCTCCCACCCAAGGCTCTGTTGGTATCAAGCGTAACTTGACCCAAAGTTCCCCATCAATATCAAAATCTCGAACACCAACTGGAACAACAATAGGAATAAGGCCAAATTTCAATGTTAGCATTAGAAGCATCCGAGCACCACCGGTATATCGCAGACCTATTTGGTACCTAAAAGTCATCAAAGTGAACAAAAATTAGTCACATTCTTAAGAATAGGGAGCAAAACAGTAGAATTTTTTTGGATTTCCATAAACCATAAAGCCATCCTCAGGAGTTCACAAGTGCCTAGAATTCAACAAGGGATCAAAGTTGAAATTTGAACTATTAAGTACCAGTATGTAAGGAATAAGGAGTAAAGAGATACTCTAAAAGAAAGGCAACTTGAGTCCAAAGCAATGCACCATTCCAATTTCAAGACAAAGCTACTAACATTTATATCAAGGCATTTCGAGGAACAAAACTTACTGCAAGTCATTGACACGGCGTGATGTTCTACGCTCAACATTCCTAACAGACAGTGGCTCATCCCCCAGGGAGAACTGTTTAATTTCAACTCTCTCCACATAATCAGGCTTCTTCAGGTTATCAATTACAGGCTGGAGCAATCCAATGAGCCAATTTTCAAGACCCTCTCTGTAAACCTTCCACAATTTTCCCAAAACCATATTCACCCACTCCACCGACTCCTTCCTCTGCAAATCCTTCTCCAAGAACAACGGAAAGCGGGAGGGCACTTGTGGCCACGTCCCACGTTTCCCATCCTCCTTAATCCTCTGGTCTTTTTTCCTTGAGGTCCATAGTTTATCAGAAGCTACGCCAACAAAGAAGAAGAAAATGAACAAGCCGAATATGTTTCTGTTAACTGGAGGTGAAGGGATTGGATGGACCACTCCCAACTGAGTCCTTAACTTATCAACAATAGGATCTTCCTCGAAATCGGTGAAACTCGATCCTAATTGGATTGATGAAGGAGACGATGATTCATGAGACAGCTCTTCACTCTCCAGTTCACTGGAAATTCGTTGCAAAGCAAGGCTTTTCGTTCCTTTTCTTATCGAATTTGCTAACTCCGCATTAACATTCAGTGTCTTTCCATCGCTAGGGATTACACAAGCATGAAAACCAAACCTTCTCCTAAAATTACGATGTGAAAAGTTGGTGAACAGCACCAAACTTTTTCTTCTTCTTCTTCTTCTTTTGGACAAAGGGTAGGCGGACGACAACTCGAAGTTGTTGTCGTGGTTCAGACATTTACATGGGCAGAGTTGAGGATGAAAAGCTAAAGAAGAAGATTGCAAAATCATTTAGAACCAAAGAAAAATGTCACTGCCCCACTTCCAACAAGGGCATAGCAGGATTCATTGCATAGGAACATGAATTCCAAACCACTTATATTGAAAAGCTTACAACTATCCCACTTATGGGAAACAGGAATCCAAACTGCCCAGACTCTCAAAACAAGATAATCAAGAATAAACCCACATTACTTCAACCGCAAAATTCGAAGCCCAGTAGAGATAAAACAGAATAGAGTTAGAATCAGAAATTCCAATCTGAAAAGCTCCTTCCTTTAACGAAAACAAAAAAGAAAAAAGAAGAAAAAGGGAAATAGGAAAAAGTAGAAACTGGGTGAGAGGAAAGTTATGGGATAGATGAAAAGTAAACAACTCCCAGAAGTTTTGTGTGACCGAGGGAATTTTAGAGAGAGAGAGAGAGAGAACGGAGGAAAACTTGAGTTGGGTTAATATTAGCTTTGTAGTTCTGAAGCTTTATACTGTCCCGCACATGCAAATAATTTGTCGGAAGGTGGAGGCTACAAGAACCCGTCGAAGACCTCAAACGAGTAAGACGTGGATAATTGCATTGCCCTTTTTCTAGACTATGATTTTCCATTTTCACGTGGTCGGAGCCGACGCGCTTTGTACTTCGTTTAAGGTTTGACGTCGCCTTTTTTATTTTTTACTTATTAAATGTTCTCCTTTCATTGTTTTTGTGTGTAATTTGCTATTTCTTAAATGTTACAAGAAATAATACATTAATTTATCATAAAATTAATTTAAATTATTAATTAATAGAGGATAAAATATAAAATATTGAAAACTGATAATCTTGACTGTAAATTATCAAATTTTATGTAAATATTAATTTTATCATTCTATTAGAGTTTAAAATTTTAAGAAAGTGGATGTATGACAAAAATATAGATACTTATATCTATTTGCAATTCTTAAATAAGATAAGACAAAAAGGTGTGAGTAGTTAAAATTTTTAATTTCATCTAAAAGATGAATAAAATCACTTAACTGACATACATATACTACAATATCTTAAATAAAACTTATTTATTAAGTCATAAATTATATTAATATGATTTATGATTATTTATGATAGTTGAAAAGTGAGAGTAATTTTTATAATTAAAAATTAATAACCAAAAATACATTATATAACTTAAAAGTTACATCAATATATTGTATCATATTGATTATTAATTCTATCAGAAGGAGCGATGAATTAGGAATTTAATTTTTAAAAATTTAAACCTAAACTAATTTTTTAATGAATAGAATCCCTAAATATAGTTTAATTTATATGATGATAATAATACTAATATAATTTAATAAACCAAAATCAAACATTTAATAACAATCACGATAATTAATAGATTAAAGAGCAAAGGAAGAAAGCTTACAAACCAAGTTTATAGTAGTTCGGCTAATCAGTCGTTAACCTACGTCTACTATGTAATAACTCATAGGAAATTTTACTATAGAAACAATCTTTTTTTTGTAACGAAAAATCATTATAATCTTTTTCAAATGATGAATAAAAACTCTTAAATCACGGAAGGTTCTAAGATTAGTTTTGATAATAATGAAACATAAATCTTACTAATTATTTAAGTTTTTTTATGCAAGGTTAAAAGATAAGTACACATGCTGATAAATTCAATGGACAGCTTGTATTTAGAGGTCAATCTTGAAGGAAAAGGAAGAACAAGTCCAACAGAAACTTTAAGATTATTATTCTATGTTTTTAAACTTTTATGTAAGTGTTCTTTAAAACTTAAATATTCTAAGGGCTCAAATCTTGCATACATGCATTTCATATATTTTAAAATTGCATAATTTTGTTTTAATTGCTTAAACTTCTGAGTTTTTTGGCACTTAAATCAATGTAGTAATTGAAACAAAATTAAATATGATTTATAACTTCTGAGCATTAGTTTTGAAATGTTTTAGACAAGTTCTTATATTGATTTTCTAGATCTTTAATAGCGGATGCTTTAAAGACCATTTTAATCATAAGAAATAGTTGTTATAGTCCCTATTTTTGGACATTGACAGCGGTTATTCTTGAAACATAACACCGTCATTATTCTCAAACTAAACGCACTATCAAACAATAACTTTCCTTTCCTAGCAAAATCCCAATGATCCCTTTTCTCTAGTGGTTAGCTGAGTTATCTAACATTTCCTTTACACCTTGGACCCTATTTATAACCCTATAAAGCTGCCTGGAAAATTTAAGAAACATTTTAGAGAGTGATTTGGGCTTACAAGGAAAAAACTCATCTAAGTTTTCAAACTTCAATGTATTTGTCTCTTTTAATCTGAGCCTTGCCTGTTTCATATACAATTTTGTTTTCTAAACCCTTATATTTTGTCTCTATAATCTTTCTAAATATGCTTTTAAATATTATTATGATGCAAGGGTTAGATATAAAATATCTATTGTCATTTAAAGATTTTAAGTATCTATTGTCTATCTTGTTCAATCTTATGTTCTCTCGTTTCAGATCAATTATTATGCATTTAAATTGTTGTTTTTTTATTCTTCAAGGTCTCGAAGCTGTCATAAGTCGACACTTATTATTTGAATACATTTCTTAAATGAGTTTGTATATTTACAAGTTGTTATACACAAAGCTCCTTAGTATTGGTACATATTCAATCTTATTTTTTCAATTGTCAAATAATTTTCATATGCTTAATTGATTCTTTTTTGTTTTTTTAAGCCTCTAAGAAGTTCTATCACATTTGTCTTGGTCAGAAACCTTTGGTTCAGTTTGTTGCATAAAACATCATAATCATTATAGTTTTTTTAATTTATGCATTTCAACTTATTCAATCTTCATTATTATTGTTTCAAATTAGATTTTTGAGTTTATGAATCATCATATTTTGTTTCTTTAATGCTTGTATAGGATCATCAAGCATATATTTTATTTTTATGCTTCAAAGAGTCCCTAGTTTATTATGGTTAAAGTAAAACATCTTTATACTTAAAAGGCTCCTTTTTGCCTTTAAAAATACATGTTCTCAAAAAAATTTGTCAAAGTTACTCTTCACCTTCTAATAAGACAATTTTGATTTGTAAGGATTCCTCTTCATCCTCTAAAGAATATTATAAGTTAATATATTGTGATAATGCAAAATCCAACAGCAAGAGTATTGAGGGTGAATTAAACAATGTCAGTATTGCTGGAACTATTATAAATTTTGGTGTCTTCTCTCTTTTCTTTGAGTTATTGTTAATTCTATTATTGTCTCACTTTTATAGCATTGTAACTTTTATGTTGAACCAAGGGAGGTTCCAATCTTGATTTTGATGATAACAAAACATGCTTAATCACTAATAATTTAAGTTTATGATGTTAATCTTAAAGATAGGTATGTTTCAAGAATGATCCATTATGGAAAGCTTGGAATTTGAAGGTCAAAATTGAAGTTAATGACAATTCAAGTGATCTGGAAGTTTCAAGAGCCTAGATAGGTTGTTTCAAAC